>VZTH01015984.1:0-91820 GCA_013397815.1 Aleadryas rufinucha
CCCTCACCTGCGCGGGCTTGCCAGTGGCCTTGGCCAGCTGCTGGGTGAGGTCGCCCAACAGGCTGTCGGGCACGGCGTCCTTGCAGACATTGGTGTAGATGGCGAACATGGGCATGGTGGCGGCGGTGGGGNNNNAAGAGCGTAAGCGAGTAGCGGGACCAGCACAGTGGGACGGGCAGGCGTCGCCGGCGCTTTTAGTGCGCGGGGCTGCACAGGACGTAAAGCGGCCCCGCCCGGCAGGGAGGGGAGGGAGCGGGGCGGGGACACACGCACACACCAGTTCCCCAGTCTGCAGGCCATACTGCGGCGTGCAGCCCGCTCCCGCAGCAGGTTCTAGGCCAGAGGTCTCCCCCGCCGTTATTCCTTGGCTTTACTGCTGCCACTGAACATTTTTTGAGGGTTTCTTGCAGGCTCCTTCCTGGAGTGGAGTCCGGGCGCGCTGGGCAGCTCATACATAACCTGGTATCCGCGCATGTGATACTACCTCTGTAGCACTCCCACTGGCTTCTGCAGGATCAGAGCCAGAGAGGGATATAAGGCTTAGCTTGGCAGCTGCAAAAAGGTCTCCTGGCCCTGGCTCCGGAATTTTTTCTTTTGTGAGATAAAGTAACATTTGTACCGGTTTTGCTTTAACTGTATGCACAGCTTTAGCTCGTTGTAAGCAGAAACGTCCACCTTGCTGGCATATTCATTATTCTCTAATGTATTTCAGTCAAATTAAAAATGACCTGTTGCTCCTCAGCATCCCCATTTTCACATAATATTTTTCTACTGGAAAAATAAGTGATTTTTGTTTTGCTTAGGAATGAACTGGTGCGTGCCTATTGGGAGGTTAGGGGCAGCAGAGTTGAGCCGTATGCTGGGCTGTGTGATGTGATGCACGTAGGCTGCCAGGGCACAGCTCCCCACCCTGACTCTTGCCTGCCCCGACGGCGGCAGCGCTGCTCTGCTGCACGAAATGACTCACGGGAAGGCTAAAGAGGATCAGGCCCGGAGCCCTCTCCACCCGGACATTTCACACACAGGAATCATGCACTGCTGCTGCGAGAGAGCTTGACCATACGTACATGTTACACATGTGAACACACATAGCCCTGAATGAGGAGTAAGAGAGGGTGTTACATGGGAATGCTTTGGAGTGCCGCAGGTTATGATGCTGAGAACTGGAGCACTTCCTTTTTTAGTGATTAACGGTGCTTAAGAACAGTGGCTAAGAACTGATTAAGTTTCCTCCCTTTGATATCCTCAGCTCCCTGCCATTGCATAGTCCTACTTATTCCTCTCACCTGCTTTCCTCTCAGATTTGTTGCATGGAGGAAGGGTGGGAATTTTACCTCTGCAGGGAGAAAATCTTGCGAGCAGCGGCACCACTGGTGTGCTTGCTCTGTGGCCTGCCAGGCCCAGAGTGGTAGCCCCTGGCTATGCTGCCACACAATGGGCAGACATCTGCAATTTCATTCTCTTTTGCCTCCCTAACTAATAAAGAAGCTTTCACCAAAGCAGCATCCATTTGTTATCCCAACAAAGCATTTTTGTAGGTTGAGGTGCCGGTCTGTATTTAAAGTCTGTGGCTGCAAAGCAAAGCTGTGGTAGGGGCAAAATGCAATGTTAACAATAGAGTTCAGAACAGGGGTGTGATAAGGTTTGCTCTTCCAGAAAAAAGTCACAATACACTTAACTATAGAATTTCAGGAAACATCTCTACTCAATCTTTTGTTTTACTGTGGAAGCAAATGATCTTATCTGACCAAGGGCTTAAATAATAAATATTTGTATGCAAATCTTCCTTTCATAATTAATTCACCACTTCAGTCCCTAGGAATGGCTTACTCTGGCGTGCTGTGCCTCTGCCTCATTCTGAGCTGTGCTCTAATCTTCACTGTCACTACAAATTGCTCAATGGATGAAAAGGGGAGGGCACAACAGCGAGCAGTGGTTTTTTCCACTCACTCCCTCTGCCTGTGCTGAGCCCTGGGACACAGCACAAGTTTTTCTGCTAATCAGCTAGACATCCCTGTAGTGTTAGGCCTAAAGAGGACCTGGACTGCAATCCATCCCTTTTAAATAAGAGGTAATCATGTCTTTCCTCCTTTGAGAGTGAGGTCCACATGCAACATTTATAGCCACATCTATTCACTTAAATAGATCTTGAAACCAGGTCAAGATAGTTCTCTTGAAATTTGGCTCTTGAGCATGGACAGGGCAAAGGCAAATGGAGTGTTCATCTTCATATGTGACTAAACTGTTTTTGAAAGAAAAGCTTCTGTTAGGAGTATTTTGAGAAGGAACCCTCCATCTCAACTGCAGGTCTTCCCAGAATAACAAGAAAGTCTCAGTCATAAGGTTTCTGCTGCATTTTTACTTTTATTTAAGCAGCAGGCAAGATGTTGAACAGCAATGGGTAACAGCAACTAAGGTACCAGTGCCTTTTGCATTTGGCAGATACCAAAAGGTGACTAGAACTGCAGTTCTGAAACCATGATGAGGGTTCAGGAATTAGCTGTTACCACCCCAGGGCACCTCAAGCAGAGGTGGTGTTATTCCAGCCTACATTGCCAGAACTGATGTCAAAGAAGCTGATGTAGATCCTGAAAGGGAAGACAGGCACCATTAGCTGCTGAGAGCAGAGTGCTGCAGGCTGGTCAGGGTGCTCCTGCAACAGGACACAGCCACACTGCAGACTCTCCCCTAGGGCTTTATACTTCCCAGGCCTTACACTCCCTTCCTCCTGCCCCTTTTAATGCCTCACCTACGTGCATTCTGGAGTTCCTAGTGTTTTTCTACTTCTTGGTTTAAGAAGCTGTCAGGATACTGTATTTTATTTACAGTCATTTCTGTAGCAGACTGACATACCTTCAGGGAAAGGACTAGAAAGGCTTTTATGTAAGTAGAAGCTCTTGGAATACACCTCCACTTGTATCCCACAGGCAGTAGGGAAGTGTTGGTACATGTGACTCAAGTTATCAATATAATAACGTTGAATTATTGTGTCCGTACCTGGTCTTTTGCACATGATATCTCTGGCACATACAGTGCCTGAACCTATATCATTTTAACCAAGGAATTCTGCAGCTTCTGGACATCAGCACTGCAGCTCATGCAACTGCTCCTTTCTTCTTTTTAGCTGGGACGTTGCTCAGTTGACTTGGCATTTAGCCTATTAAATCAGCACATTAATAGAGGACACCAAAGGACCAGCCTGAGATGAACAGTTTTAACAATCTGTGGAAAGTCATGTCAGACAAATTGCTGTATGAGCTCACCTGTCAGATGGTATTTTCAGCTGTTTGTTCAGCAGGTCACAAAGCAATTTGGAGTAGATCTTGTTCTCCTGCTCCCCTATCTTTCCAATGCTGTAGAGAAAGCACATAGCACAAGGGTCTGTGGAGTCACCAAAGGACATCACCCGATCAGGAGAGATCTGTATTGCTACATACTATCGGAAGAAGAAAATGAATGTTATTTTCTTTGCCACATTAAGAAAAGTTTTGAAAATCCAGGAAGGTATTTATGTACCTAAACTGCAGTGAAAATAAGTGCATGTTTTTCATATGCAAGTCTTTCATTTGTTGACATCTTACTGTCTAGATTTGCATTCTACTCTTAAGATATTCACTGCTGTGTCCAAGGCCAGTACAAAGACTCCATAGTGCTTTGGCTTCCTGCTCTGGGTGCTCCAGGAGCTCTGTGACCTATAATATCACCAGCACCTCCTCCAAGCCACCAGGCTCTCCCTGCCTGTGTGGAAGGTCAGGGGTGAGGGGGGTGTGCAATTGCATTGCTGCCGCATTGCATTCCAGAGAGATTTTGCACCTCACTGGCTCCTGCTGCAGTCTTCCCTGCTGAGGTAAATGTGAACTGA
Organism: Aleadryas rufinucha; assembly: GCA_013397815.1. Classification (NCBI taxonomy): domain Eukaryota; kingdom Metazoa; phylum Chordata; class Aves; order Passeriformes; genus Aleadryas; species Aleadryas rufinucha. Next base: position 3,863 of record VZTH01015984.1, read on the forward strand.
CACAGCAGAAGTCTAAATCAACATCCCCATCATTAAACAAACTACAACCTAATCCTACTTTTGTTCTTGATATCAGGAAAAATAGAAGAAAGTATCTATGTTAATATTAATGACTAGGCTGCGATTTTCCCTGCTGCTAATACACAGTGTCAGATCCACACACTGGGGAATCTAGGGATCAGTGCCTTTGGCATTTATCTGGCTTCTGTGCTGTTCTTACCCACGTTTATTAGCAGCGCATCGGTGGAACTCTGCAGCAATCAACCCTCTGGGTAAAACAAGCTAGCCTGAGTACCAGGAGTTGTCTGGGTAATTAGTCTTGGCCATCATTTACGGTTTGTTTGGGTGTAAGGTGCATCAGACCACAGCAGTACAGGATAAGCCAAGGAGATCCTGCTGAGGTCCCACTTGCTTGGCCCTGTTCTCCTCTGTCTGGACACCACGTGCTCTCGACTTTATGCCAAATGTAGGTACATCCATGCCTTTAACACCTACCCGGGAAGCAGGTTATCACTATTAAAAGAAAAATCAAGTTGAAGAATTAATCAGCATTATTTTCTTCTTAGAGCAGTTTGAAAATATTTGAAACAGTTCTTCCAGTAGGAAAAAACCCTATTTGATTGAAAATCAGTATTTTTCCCAAATGGTGCAGTTTCCTGTGAGAGGAAAGCTCTGCATTCCAGCCCACCCTAATCCTTTCCTTCTTTCTGTGTTATAACTGAGAGACTCTCCCTTTCCTATTGCCTCCTTTGTCACGAAGAGCTTGTATGTCCTCTTCAGAAAAATCTCTTTGTTATTCCCTGTATATTTCTAAGTCCCATTACATATCCCTTCCACACAGCTGCAGAAACCTGTTCCAGCTGCATCCCAGCCCTGGCCTCTAGCTTTATATTCAGAAGCCGTTATGCAAGAGCCACCAGCTGACACACCCCCTGCCCCCCCAACAGCAAGTACTTGTTTGCTAGGCTGATAAAATTGTTGTCTCTTTTTAAAGAGGGATAGAACACATTAGTTTTACATAAGAATTTCATGTGTTCAGGTGTCCCAGTACGGAGAGAAAGGTTTGCTGAGGAGCCCTCAGAGTCCTTTCTGTAGGCACCAAAACTTCATTCTTTCTGCAGTTTCAAAGCATCACTCCCAAAGAAAAATAAACATTTTCTGAAATTGTGCTTGTGAATGTGCAGAAAGGGTGCTTAACCAAGCTGCTACAGATCTGTGGTCAACTCACTAAACTTACTGCTGCTACAGCATCTGAGGTATAGCTCATGTTATGAAGTTGACAGCTCTGTAGAGAAGTTTTCTTTTGGTTTTTCATGTTCAACAATCTTCAACTGATACAGTGACTAGTGACCAGTCAGTATTAAGAAAATAATAGCCTTATAAATCCTTATAAGACCCTTAATACCAGTATTTCAGTACTTTACCTCAGTAGCATACTGCTGTATGTTTTGGCAGGTAAAACCCCTCCAATTTGGTAGTGAAACTAGCAGACAGCTTTCACTCTGGTATTTTGACTACAAATAGCATGATGCCACGTAGATATTTTTGCCAGATGTCCAAGCAAGCGGAATAAATAATTTTTTTACTTCAACTGTAACCACTAGGCTACAGGCAATTTGGTGGCAGATAACAGGCACTTATTCAACAGGACTCAGCAAGGCAATTGAGGGTGAGGTTTGCTTTTCAGATTCTTGAGAGGTATTCACAGAGATACCTGTGGACACATACCCACATACATCCAGTGTCTTCACTTACACAGATAACTTCATGGAATATCATCCTACACAAAGCTAGTTTGAATATTTCAGTGTTTTGAGACCTCAATAAAACTAAGTTACAGCAAACAAGTATTTGATATTCTCCCAGAGAGAAGACTGCAAATACTGGTGAGTCATTAAGTATATTAGTTTATCAAGGCTATCACTCATAAACAGCTCGTTGCATAGGCACAGCTGACTAAAGAAGGAAAACATTTCAGCAAATGGACTTACCTGTGCTGGTTTGCCCAGTGCTTTTGATAATTGTTGGGTGAGCTCCCCTGCAAAAGATTCTAGAACTTTATCCCTGCTTATATTTGTGTTAACAATGAATCTAGGCATCTTTGGATCACAAACAGGTTTTTTTTTCATCTCATCCTGTTCACAGCTTTCTTTCTAACTCTCACAGCCCACTGTGCTTGTAAGTACCTCAGAGCCTTTAAATAGTCAGTGATACCTTCAGCAGGTTCATTGAGAGGAGTGAGAGTGTCTCAGGAGAGGTGAGGATGAATGTACCATCTGCAGACTGCTAACACAGACAGCCAGTGCACTGTCCTGGGAGGGAACCTGGCTTTTGCACTCTGGAAACCAAGGCGTCCAAAATGACACTTCATCTTTGGATACAGCCCGATCATGACACCAGTGAAAAAGCAAGTGTTTCAGAGACTGAGTGAAGGTTGTAATGCACCTCTTTATGCAAGTCTAGTAATTATTTTTTGAAATTGGATGGATGATTCAGTTGTGAGGTCTGAAACTCTTTCTGTGGAATAGAACACAACACAAAAACCCCGGTGACACATGTTGTGCAGACCTTTCCTGAACCATGACTGAGTCATAACAAAGATGCCTTAAAATCAGTCTTCATTTTCCACTGTGGTGAGCACTGGATGCTGCATGCTCAGAGAAGGCTTGTTTTCAACTTGCTCCTTTGTTGTGCAAATAGTTCCATAACAGTCATAACTCCTGAGAGATAGGAAATGCGCAGGCTTTCTGACATGAGCGGCTTTTATCCAGGATGGAGGGAATGTGTGGCAGAGCTGGGATCAGTTCTCACTGCTGCCTAGAAGAGCCTTACATGAGAGAAGTGATTTAGAGGGATCATATGGCATTTGGTAGGGGATGTTCACAGTGAGATATGTGGGGAAAGCAGGTTGAAAATGCTGATGGGGATAAAATAAATGGTTTGATGATGTCTCCATGTTAAAAGTGATGGGTGTCTTTATGCCCAGTAGTTTCTTAGTTAAGAGCTTTTCTACTCACTCCATTTTCCCCAGGCAGCAGAAAAGAGGGAGAGCTTTCTATAGCTTGCACTAAATGCTTGTATTGAACGGTGTAATTGAAGCAAATACTTTTAAATGGTGAAAACTTCTGTATGTACATACTGAAGCTGATTGCGTTCAAGGTCAGGCTGACAGGGCCCTGAGCAACCTGACCTAAAGGGTGGCATCCCTGCCCATGGCAGGGGGTTGGAACTAAATGATCTTTAAGGTCCCTTCTAACCCAGTCCATTCTTTGATTGTGTGGTGTATGTCGATTTTAAGTCAGTTCCTTCACTGTAGCAACCTTGCTGTAAAAAGTCAGCAAGTAAAAAGTCAGCAAATAAAAATTCAGAAGATGAAATTACTGCATCAGTGTTCATTTACAGCCCACATTTGTGGATTGTGTTTCCTGTATGCGTTCTGAAAATAATGAAAACCCTAAAAAAACCCCCAGAAATAAAATCTGGTTTACAAAAAGCCTTTTTGGAGTATGTTTCCTAAGCCAAAGCATTAAAAACAAACCCAAGTGACACCTCCATCTGTAAGGAGAGAAATTGTTGTTTGTAATATTGATTCATTTTTTTCTTCAGTGGTTAGAGGAAAGCAGGTGGCATGATCCAAAGTGTTTAGTTACAAATCACACTATACTTGTTATTGGTCACTTGGAAGAACTTAGACTATTTCCAATGAACTTCACAACCTATTTTTACTGCTGGGTACAATAATCAGTCATTTTTCCCAGTATGCTTACATAACAAGAAAAACATTTCCAAAACAAACTCTTTCTTCTGTGAAAACATCTGATGTAATTCCCAGAAGCCAGTGCACCAGGTTGGAAATCAGTTCCTTAGACACCAGAGATGCTCTCGAGAGTCTGCTTTATTTTATAGCAGCCATTTTACTTCTTTTGCATGCAAGAATATCTCAGTTTGGCAGGTCCTTGTCCCTGCCTGGAGTTACTGGGATGTTCTCTACTGAGATTTCCATTACATCTCCAGGGCTGTTGCACAGCAAATTTTGCTTCCAATATTTTTTCTCTGTTATCATGCTGAAACCTGTTTTCTGAATTTGAGGTGCTTAGTTTTTAGTCTATATCTGCTTGGGTCACCCTAAACCCTGTATTTAGCTTTTCCTCTGTGTGCCTGTCAGCCAAATATTTTACACCTCTGTGTTTCCCCAGCCTCTTGACTGATGGTCATTGAGCCTTCTTAATCCTTCTTTACCTCGGTTTGTCTTCTTAAATTATTTTACTTCGTCTTTTGTATTTCTGATACTCTTCTCTGAGCTGTTTGCCAGCAGGTTCCTGCTTATGAGGTACTTAGTGTTATTCTAGCATAATGAGTTTCATATCTATCTTAAAAAAGAAAAAATAAATGAGACAGAAGAGCTTGCAGTCTGTTTTTAATGTTTCCTTTTTATTTCTATTGCAACATTGTTTCCCATCTTTTCTAAGAGATGCAAATTTCTTCTCTGAACATTCAGAGCTTGGTACAAGACACCTGTTCCTTAGGAAAGTTATTTTCAGTGACAGAGGTTTCTTTTTTCCCAAAGTTCAGCATGTTGAATTCTGCTTTTATTTCCATGATTGACTTTCCCTTGGTCTCAGGAAGATACAGGTAGATGAAAATTGCTGATAAAGCAAGGATTCCCAAAAAAATAAGGAAGCAGAAGGGTCCAAGGTTATCCTGCAAGCAGAAATGCGAGACAATGTAAGGAAAATAAGAAACTCTTTTCTATTTCCCTGTCCTTTAGTGCAAGCCTTGTCTTAGGAGTTCAAATTCAAAGGTGTGCTCAATACACAATCCAGGACAGGTATCAAACCAGGAGTTTCCACTGGCCAGGTTTGACCTGAGTTCAATTGCTGCTCCTCTGACAGGCCTGGGGAATTTCTGAGGGGTTTGGTATTTGGTGAGAGCTCTAAGCTTTGCATGGCATTACAATTTATTGCTATTATTTTGTCCCATCAGTATTCAGAAGTAGATTAGCCTGGAAAGAGGGATCCTGTTAGAGTCACTTACAACAATTACTGGAAAAATCATCCCAAGTACGAACAGTCCCATCCAGTTGATGCAGCCCACAATCAGAAAGGCTGATGGTCTGTATGACTGGCTGAAGATTTCAACCATCACAGATATAGTGGCTCCAGCTGAAAAAGCAAAGCCAAACACACACCAGGTTTATTTATTTCCTTGCTTCTGCTGAAGTTCCTCCCAATGGCGGTGGCAGAGATGACAGACAGGCAGAATAGGTGGCCTGTTGGTAGGTGGCCTCTGCTATGAGGGTGAAAGACCTTGACTCCAGAAGTGGAATACAGCAGTCAATTTAGGTTCCTCTTGTACCTTCTGGACTCCTTTTTCTGGTATCAGTGGATCTGTGCCATTCCATATTGCATTGGTAGTTGTTATTGGTGCAGTGGTTTATAAAACCAGCTTCCCTTTTGGCTCCTGTGGCCATTTTCACCTGGAGCATGTTGGTAGGCATAAGCTTAACTTGTTAAGTTATTGAAGATTATTACTATAACATATCTGGCAATGCCTAGAATCCTGTTTTTAGCTGAGTAATTTAGAAATTGTTTTGAAATTTCTATCTCACACTCTACGTACTGTGTTTTAAATTATTTAGATCATGTGATCAGCAATAAAATTTGAGGTGTCTGTATCCTGTTACTGTCTCCCACTTGTATGTGTCTGCCCTTCCCTCTTTAATTTTCAGAACTCCTTTAGCAAGGCACTAGTCTGTTCTTCCTCTGCCAGTCGTGTTGCCAACCAATACAATACAAAATTTCCTCCCAGCATAACCCCTGATGTACTCACATGGTCCAATTCCATAGAAGACAACGAACAGAAAGATCAAGATAACGCTGAAGTAGTGCATCCAGAAAAACCGATGCTAGAAGTGAGAAACGAGTGATATCAAACCATTAGACCAAGACAGAATAGCAGAGCTCTGTATTTTCTGCCACTGGCTCAACTTTTTATACATATCCTGCAAGTTAAGACCAGAAAGGTGGGCTGGTGCTGAGGAAGTGGCCAGAAGGCTGCTGGCTCTTACCTGCAGTGACAGGGTCATGGTAAGCAGCGCTAGCACAGAACACATCAGCGTGTATCCACCCCATAGCAGCACCTTCCGCCCAAACCGGTCTATAAGGGTGCTCTGAAAAGCAGAAAATGTGGATCATAAATCCCAGTTCTCAAAGGAAATAATTCCTCCTCTCTCCATGTGTTCTTTGCAGAAGACTTGTCTAAATAACAGCCATAAATCAATTTCATTTGAGAGACTCTTAATTCCTAATGAATTTGACTAGTTTCTTCAAAACCAATTCATTACTAATTAAGCTGTGTTTATTAGTCAATCCTAGGCTGTTGTTAAACAGTTCCCTCCCTTGCATGCTGGCATATGTCATATTGTGCACACATACGTAGACACATCTAATCCAAAACATCAGAAAATTATTTTGCAGAAAAAAAGTGAGTCCAGAGACATACACTCATGCAAATAATTTGGGAAAAAAAACTTCTTTTTATCCTGCATGTGGTTTTGCAGAAGCAGGAAGATGTGGCTTAGATTATGCAAAATTTCCCTGAGCCTGGTTATAAGAAAGGAAAAGCACAGTTGTTGACCACATTGAATTTTTCCTTCAAACACAAATCTGAAAAGACTTACGCACAGTATAGAGGATAAGCACTCACACAACCCAACTCCCAGGGACACGTATGGGATAAGGTACTCTTCAAACTTGGCTGTGTGGAATACTTCAAAAGAATAGAAGTATATCTGAAAAATGCAAAGAGGAAATGCACCTGTGAAAAAAGTGTTGCAGTTGAGATACAGTTCTAAGCTGGTTTTATAACACTGACTTTGTAATGCTGCCTAGCATTGTCTCTTGTTCTGGAGATAAAACGAGCACTCAACTGCATTGATTCCACAGAGCTGCAGTGTGGTCATGACAGTCATCAAAATGTAAAGTTGCCAGCGCAAAGATCGCTCTTTTATTACTTCGAGGACACGCAAGGTTTTTGTGCTCGCCATCGCACCCTTCTCCTTCATAATGTCATCAATTTCTGCTTGGTGGTCTCCTTCCCCCCAGAGCTTCCTGATGGCTGTAGGGGAGAAAGGGAAGTGGATTATTGTACCAGGGTAGCTCCATCAGGAGTGGTTGCATTAAACCCTTCAGTCTGCCTGTCCATTGGTGTAGGTGCTGGTGCTGGTGCTGCTTGTGCCATCTGGTTGCTGCAGGGGCAGCGGGCAATTGGAAGGATTTTGTCTCTCTGGTTGCCAGTATAGCACAGCTTTCTAATGTGGAGTTTACTTAACTATAAACAAAGTAAACATTTAAGTACATTTTATTTAACAATACAAAAAAAAGAGAGCTGCCTGAACCATTTCCTTTAAAGAAATAAAGCAGTACCCACCAAGGTGGGAAATGTTAGACATGCTGATACACATCTATGTTTCTTGTCTTCGTGGACTAAATGAGGCTGAGTGAGGCTGAGTGAGGCCCAGGTTAACACAGACATATTGTCATAGGTACCTCAGCTGTTGTGTGTGAAACTGCCTCTGCTCCATGGCACTGCACTGTGCAGTACAGCTCTGCCCTGCCTCTTGTCCTCTGCAGAGGCTGTCGCTGTAACAGAGCAGATGAAGTGAAGTAAGTGAGGAAAGCAGACACTCTACCTTTCCTGCAGGCTTCCTCATTACCCTTCTGTATCAGGAGGTAGGATGGTGAATCAGGGAAAAATGGGAGGGTAACCAGTTGAACCAATGCTGAAAGTCCACTAGATGCTAACAACCATGGCCACAAAGCTTCGCTTCCTAAAATCTCCCTGGAAAGTGTATGTGAAACAAAATCATGCTGAAATAATAGAATGAATGCTCAGGAAGTTTTTCTGAGTGATAAAGATTGCTCAGATTCCATTCAAGGGTGCACTGGAGCTAACCCCTGAATTTTAATTTGGCAAATTTCACAAATTTGGCTATTTTTATTTCTGAAAATTTATTTTAAAGGAATTATTTGATGTTTTGAAAATCTTTCTGAATACCATTGGAACCCAGTATAATGTCTAGAGAGCTGATGAGACTCATTTGACCGCTGCTTGGCCACAAGACCGAAACATCTTGCTAAGACTTTTCATGTAAGTACAATGACTTTTGAAGGGGACGTGTCCTAGTAGAAAGAGTGTGGAAATAAGAAGAAAACAGATTATGAGAAAATATTTTTCTGCTTTCTGTATTTAAAACTATGTTTCCCTCAAATATGATCAATATTTTTATTCTGCCATAAACTAAGGCATGTTTTGGGGAGGATGAGAGTGTTTCTCAGTCACTGACTAGGTGAGAGGATAAAGTTGTAGAAACATTTCTACTTTTAGTGTAACCTGATAGAAAGATTGGAGGGTTTACCGTAGTCCAACAACCTGTCCTGTGAGTTTTCCCAGGGTCAGAAAAACAGCAACAGTGGAGTTGGTAAACCCACGCAACTTCTTGGGTGAAATCTCTCCTACATACTGAGGATGTATATTGAGAGAAAAACCTTGAACACAGAAGAGGATAAATGACAGTTAAAACATTTAGAAAAGCTTGATATTTTGACCATCCTCTCATATTGTTTCCGTTCACTCTGGTGTTTAGATTACAGTTTCTTGCAAAAGAGATAATATCTTTCACTTCTATTGAGTGCCTGGTATATTTGCTTTAACCATCATTGTTCAAGGATGGCTGTAGGGACACCCCTGGGATGGGAAGTCAGGGGGCTGCCGGCCTTGCAGGCCATAGGGGCATGAGGACATACCTGAACCAATGCCATAGAGAAAGCGCCCAACCAGAATCATCTCAAAGGATTTCGCTGTTTTACTGAGGGCCATGAAAAGCGCAGCTACCAGCATGATCAGGTTGGTGAACATTTGGCACTTTTTCCTGAAAAAAAAAAGAAGACCTTGAGAATTTAGTGTGACATGAGAACCTCTTGTACTCTTTTGACTACTCCTGCTGTGACAGGAAGCATGGTACAGCCACTCCTACTGTTTTGAGGAATGGCTGAAATAATTTCAACTTTGGATAAAATGGTTCTTTAAAATTTTAGGATCCTTTAGATTTGAAATAATAAAATTTTTTAGAATTTGAACAGTTGGAACCCTTGTCAGCATTTTTACAGTACGAGTGGGGAAAAGGATTGAAGAACTGGCCCAGTTTGTCACCAAGATTTTTAAATGGCTATAAGTCCTCATAAAATATCAGGTTGTTCCCCAGAAATAGTCTGAGTCCACAGGTCCCATTCTAGAATGACTCATACTAAAGACACTCCTGGGTAAATGGGTGATCTGAGATGGCAGACAGTTTTTTAGAGGCATATTTAATTTCAAAAGTCTCTCTGTGGGAATTGTGGGCTGGTGTGTTCACCACCCTGTTGTCTCAGGCTCAAAGTCTTTTGCACTCAGATGTTTTGCTGTGACAATTGTTAGACAAGAGCCCTCTTGCACACGTTAAGGATTCATAGAGACTCTGCATTTAGGCTGTGATTCAGCAATTAGGCTACCATGTGTTAAATAACCCATGGGAGAAGTGCATGATCTTGTTTCCAGTCTTGGGAGACTCTCTGCATGTGGGATGAGGCAGTGTCCCACAAGAAATTTCTTGGGGGCACTTACCTGTTAGGAAAGAACACAATTGCAGGCAGGCTAAGATGGTTTGTTGAGACCCAAATGAGGGGCCTCTGGATCAGTGTGTTGTGGAGCAGATCTTTAAGTGGGTCACACCAAGAAGATATGTTTGCCAATTTCTCTGCAAATGAAATTAGTGGTGTTACACACAAGGCACCAAGAATAGACCAGACTGGTGAGGAATCCTTCCTTCATCCAGTGGGAAAGATAGTTTGGAACTGACTTTCAGTAAAATGGATTGCCAAGAACAGGGAAGTCTCTTGGCCAATCCTTTTGGTGCTGATTATATTTTTACAGTGAGGTTACAGGCAATTAATTTTTTTTCTCCTCTCTCCATATTTTCATTAGAGTAGATCTGAATACTTATTGTAATGTCACCACCCCAAAATGAGTGTATTTAAATGGAAATCTGACTCTTTGCCTCATAAGGATATTTTCCAGGTATTCGAGTAACTGCATATAATGTGATACAACACAAGACATACAGCTCCTTTGTTGGAGTTTGTAAATCTTGGGAGATCTTAATGAGAGTGATAGGGGACCTTGAAGAGAATGTGATCCTATGCCACTACTCCCAGAGACACTGATCCGGTGATGTGATGATGACTGCAGCCTTTACAGAACACAGTTCCATGGGGAGGGCAGATAAATGGGACATAAGGCTGCTTGGAAAAAGTGGGTGTGCCAGGAAACCCAATCAATTGTCTTCAAAAGGGCTGCTTCAACCAAAAAGAAGAGATTTATTTGTCCACCTTGGTACTTCCCTGTACTTTCTGACTGCTGAGCTGTTACAAGAAGCACTTACTTCCTGTATTTTGTAGTCAGATAGCCACAGCAGAGGCTTCCCAGGAATCCTCCTATCCCATAAACAGACACAATGAAGGACCACAACAGCATGATTGTCTCAGGATGGAGGGGAGAGCCATGTCGATCTATCCAGGTTTCATTAATAAACTTCCTGATGTGCTGAAAAATAAAACAAGGTTTGGCTGGATAATGGGGATAAGATCCGTTCATGTTTGGCTGTTGTGCTTCAGATCAAGCCTGTGGTTCTAATATTAGACTTATTTTGAGACTTTTTTAGTAAAACAAGTTTATTGAGATCACACTGCCAAATCTTCAAGTCTGTATCAGTCAGGAAGCTTCCTGGCAAGCATGTGAAGAGCGCATTTCGTGCCCTCCTTTGGATGCTTGTACATTACATGGCCAGAGCTTATTCAAAACAGAAAATGCTATCCAGTTCTTTAAAGGAGAAAAAGTTCTCTGCACATGTGATGTTACTGTTAGCCAAAGAAAAGGCCAAGATATATCAGCTGAATGCTCAGTAAATTTGGGATTTATGGGATAATGGAGGGCTCAGGCTCTCACTTTTGTGTTTTCAGCCTCAGGGAGATGGCCACTTACCACAGAAGGATAGTTGATGACAGAAATATGGAATCCATATGGGAAACTACCACCAATTCCCAGCACTAAGATCATTTGAAGTAGTCCCCGGAACTGAACCTGCAAAGCAAAAATAAAATGCTCCATCAGCTTCTCACTACTCTAATTTTGTGCAATGCCACTGATCCTTCCTCTTTGTCCACTTCAGATCCTTTTGAGTTTAAACATTTTTCAAAATGCCTCTAATCTGCTGCCAAAGCACGACCACCAGCCACAGTGCCATAGCAAACAACGTGCTGGTGAAAGGGTGATAATCCATGACTCTGCTTGCAAGAAGGAAAAGGAGTTTGAAGAGATGTTCCCAATAGTACAACTCTCACTGTATGCCTGCAACATCTGACAGCTTGGCTGGATAAAGGTGTCAGTCCTGGATGTGGGGAAGAGGGAATGAGTTTCCTTCTCTGTAATCAACAGTAACCAATGTACACCAAACCATAACGTATGATGATACATATAATTTCTTCCCTTTTTAAGATTATGGAAACTCTTGATGGATTATATTAATTATCTTTTGATGAAGTGAAGAAAGTAATTTATTTAAAAGTTTATGTCACGATTTCTTAGCTTTTTGCTGTACCATTAATATATTAATTATTTTGGGAAGTAATCAGAGTGCTTAATATTTAATATTGTTTTCAGTAATTTAGAAGACAAAGTAAAGTAGCATAGTCAGTGGTGGAACAGCCAGAACTGTTGTTAGATTTTTATCTTATTTTATTCTATTTTATATAATTTAATTTCATTTCATTTCACTTTATCTTGTTGCACAGAAAAGACAATGCAACATGATCTTTATGGCCCCAAGTCCCACTGCTCTTTGTGATGTTTAAACACAGAAAGGGAAGATGGTCTCCATAGCAAAGGAATTTAAAAGCTTTAAAGAACCTGAATTTCCAGTGTTATGTTATCTTTGTCTTTTGTAAGTCAGAGGCCTGAGAAGATGTGAGCAGATACTCACCAGGTTGGAGAAGAAGGCAGCCATCTCCTGTGAAAGAGCCGGGGCCTGTTGCTCACTGGCCGGTACCTGCCAAAGGAACCGAATGCTCACGTTATACAACAGCAGTGTCAGTGAACCAGTCCCGTGTTACAGAAGTTAAATTTTACTTCAGAGGTTTTTGAGTTAATTACACATATTTCAGCTGTCGTACAAAGTTTAGGATTGTTGGATTAAATATTTCAACCAACTTGGGTTATGTCTAGCCCAAGTAAACAGGATGGTGTCTCTTGCAGGAAACCTGTATACTTCAAGAACTGTGTCTTCTGCTAGGGGGACAGAAGAAAACAATTTTAAACAGGATTCCCATCATCATAACCTGCTCAGTTTTCAGTATGAGTGAGAAACATAGAGACAAAGTTCTCTTTTGGGAATCTTAGATGGGGCTTGGACAATGAACTCCAGGACTTTGACATGTAATAGGAAAGAGGTGTCCTCTCTTCAGGTGACGGCAACTGGAGCACATCGTAACTTAATCATTACTGGAAGGAACTGAACTACTCCATGATTTTGAAGTGGGGGGCAAACTTAGCAATTCTACAGTGGCACACCAGGCTTGGCCACCTAAGTATTTAGTAGATGATTTTGCCTTGCTAGTAGAGAGAAAGATTCATCACGCACAGTTTTATCTGGCATTTCCACTAGTCAGTATGATTATTTCTGTGCCTGCAATGAAAAATAAGGTTGTTTTGAAACTGTTTTGTAACCTCCACAGCTGGATTGATGTCTGTTTCTCCTGAGAGAAAATTCTCAGGCTTTAACTTCAGTTATTTCACAATGATGAGGGTCTTGAAAGTATTCAGTTGGTAAATGGCTTAGTTATCACTTGCCAATTACACTTCAGTTAAAGGAGAGGATGAAGAAATCATACAGGGCTTACTTGATGCAAGCAGGCATATTTACTAGAAAATATTTCATATGCAAAGCATGTTCCCAGATTCTCTAACTAATGTTTGAAATGTAGTGTAAGGCACCACCCAGCCATTTCTTCTGTCACTTTCAGGCCTCATCATGACCTTTGCTGTTGATTTGTGCTGAGAGTTCATGAAGGGATTTTTTTTCAGTTTAGGTTCTCCAGCAGATAAGCTGTTGTTAGAGCACAAATAAGACTGTCCTTTTGATGCTAAGAATTAATTTCCTTTTCTGTAAAGTTACACAAAGTTGAAACAACATGATGTGCATCTGACAAAGGGATGAAATTCCATGTTAGCTACTGCTATCTGCCTTGTTCAGATGATAATGGGAGGACACACAAACAGGCAATAACGTAGATTTCAGCATGGGGCACTCCTTTTCAAATGCAGCCTGTTGCATGTATTTTCTTATGTTTTGCTTTACCCACTTCTACTTACTAGGTAACTTACACTGACTTTTACACTTTTTGCTTACACTTTTTGCCCTTGGACTTTAATTTAGGATTCCTGCTTTGGGTAGGTTGAATCTTCCTCCCATAACTCCCTTACTGTGTAATGTCTTTTGCATTTATGGTGATTAGTGACTGTACTGCTTGTGTGCTGTTATTGCTTAGACTGTTCTGAGACCCCCTTTATTAGATGTGCAGTTTCATAATTAATGCTAACAAGTAGTTACAGATATCTTACAGATATTTAGTTAGATTTGTGTTCAGGACAGTAAATCTCAGAGTATCAGGTCATTTAATATTTATCTTGCAATTTTACAGCCATGTGTGACACACATATCCAAAGCTGTGCTAAGCCTTCCTTAACACAGATCCATATTTTTTGTGTCTAGCCAACAGAAGCTCACTGATACATTTTTAAAGTTTTTATATCTGCCTCAATTAGTACTTGAGACATATCTTACCTGTCAGTTGATGTCTCTGGAAGAAAATGTGCATATAGTGTTCCTGAATTACTGTTCTCTTTGTCCCTGTCACCTCCCGTGTATATGTGAACCATACCTTTTGCTGTTTCATCCCTTGACCACACTGTCCCCACAGCACAGCTCTTGCTCCACTGAGCACAGGCAGAGGCTGACCTGTGCCCCACATGGCTGTTCCGCTTCATTGTCAAGTAATGTTCCATAGGGCATAGCTCGCTTCCTAGGGAGGGTCTTATGGGGAAGGTTTTCCTAAAGAACACCTAATGAATAACTGAGATCAGAGAGGTGACTCACTAGAGAGTCTCTCAGCAATGCTACACAATGCCACTCTGCTCTTGTTTCCAAAGATTTCAGGGACTGTTGTAATGGAATGGTGTTTTCAGAATGACTGGTAGGGAAGAGAGAATTCTGTTTTGCAAAAATTTGATCTTTCTTTTCTATATTGGTGCCTGTTTCCAGATGACTGGTAGCTTTTAATCATATTGCATGTATATGGAACACTACAAAATGATTGAGTTTTCTGACTTTAGGATACTTCATGTTTCGTAGATATATAGTTCTATTTATGTAGTTACATTTAGTGACATATCTGAAGTGTCACTCAGTACTAAAGACAGGAATAATGAAAAACTCCAATCACAGAAGGATAAGTACACCAGCTGCCCCTGAGGAGATCATGATGTGGGGAAAGAAATGCTTGTGGAAGTCAGCAGTTTTATTACAAGGCAATCTGCCATTTTTATTGTGGTTACCATTTGCAATTAAAATTAAGCAGCAGTTAAGGTGAACAAATGAATTCTTATTTTGAATAACCTTATATGAGTTGAAGTAAATATGCCAGTAAAAGCAACAGCAGAGGTAAAACCACTTATTTTACTGTTCAAGTCTAGAGTTTGGACTTTAAATTGTATAGTGCTCTTCACAGTAAGCCTTAGCTTTGTTCATGTTCTTTCTAATAGTATTACTTTCATTCTACAACTATGTGAGCCTCTCACTAATAGAGGGAAACATGCAGAATATTAGACACCTTCTAAAGAAAAGTCCCATGGGCCTGTATATTTCAAAAAAAGTTTCTGATTAAATCAGTTCCAGTCTGAGGTGGTTCTTCTGGGGTAAACTTGTTCCAGGTAGCCAAAAAGTCACACAAGGAGAGCAGCAGTTCAGTTGCTGTTGGATTCACAGCCCTTCAGATATCTGTGGGAATTCTGCTCCTGGAGAAGGAGCTACAGACTTGAGATGGCAGCAGTGATGAGCAGGATAGCACAGAGCTTGGGGTTTATGGTGACTGGATTCTACGCATCAGTCCTTCAGCTCTATTGCTGCTGAAAGGCAATCTGAAATGGTTGAAGTCTGTCAAACTAGATACTACACAAGGACAACATGGCACTGTGCATGGGAACCTGGCAAGGTTTGGTTATTCAGTTGAATCTAGAGAAACAAAGAATTTATCTCCTATTCCACTGAATTTTTTCTTTAATCTGTTATGGATTGAGCGCTAGCCAGAGATAGCAAGCCAAGAACTTCACTGTTCTCATTTCAGTGCTGTAAAAACATACTCAGAAATCATAGAGAGAGAGGATCACAGATCTTTCCTTTCTCTGTGGTCAGCAGAGTATTTATAAATCCTACATGTAGTTTCAGCATGTATTAGTTGCTCGGTTAAGAAGAGATTTACACATCAGCACATTAACCCAAAATGCTCATGATTCACATGAGTCTATCCGGTAAATATCAGCCCTTTTCCTTTTTCAGAGCTGCCCAGAGTGGAGTGCTTGAGAAAGAAGCTGGTTTGGCAAAATGGGAACCTTGTAAGTGACAGATAGGAAAGTGACCGTCTATTTGGAGCAAATTGTTAGTCAGAAAATGGCAAATGTCTTTTTTTTCCTACTTTTTTACAAAAACCTGATTCCCCCTTATGGCTGGTCAAAGCCTGGTGCAGAAGGTGTAATCCTCTGTGACATGATTTGGAGTTGCTGGAATACGCTTGTTTTTAAAGTTTAGCTTATTGAAGTCTTCTGTGATTTCCATGATTGATTTCCCTTTTGTTTCTGGAAGGAACAGGTGGATAATTATCCCTGAAGTGAAAAGTACCACCATAAAGATGAGGAAGCAGAAGTGCTTGAGTCTTTCCTGTGGGGAAGAGCAAAGTGAGAAAGAGAGCAAGATGAGCATATCTTTGCTTTAATCACTTTCTTGGCACATTTTTTGTATTTGGGTCCCAAAGTGTTTTGAATTTGATAGGGAATTCTTTCCACTTTGACAAATATTTCAGTCTGAATAAGTATCTTGGGCAAACCAGGGCCCTTCAGTTGCAAAAGTGGACTTGGGAGAGCAGGTGCCAAGAGCCCTCTAGACTGACACAGCACTGTCACCTCTGCTGCTCGTCCTCCCACTCCCATGGCTGGCTGGAGCTGAGTGCCCTGGGAGTGTCCCAGGCAGAGGCACTCACCACAATGAACGGGAACGTTGTGCCGATCACAAACACTCCCAGCCAGTTGAGAACTGAGCTGATCACAAAGGCAGGAGGTCTGCAGGAGAGCTTGAAAATTTCAACCCTGGTGGAAACCGTGGCACCACCTGAAAGGAAAGAATAAGAATTGTTACTTGTTGATGTGTTCGGCTTCAACATTTGGATTGAGTGTTACTGTTACACAGTCAGCAAATAGACTACTGTCATGGGCTGGCATGAGTATGAGAATTGTGTAGCGACATTGAGCATGTTGCTCTTTTTTATAAAAGAAAATGTTTGTGGCATCTAATAAACTGCTAGACATCAGTTTATTAAAGTGGTAAAATACTCAAATAAATTTTTGGGGAGATCCAAGATTTAAGTAGTTGACACTTGAGAAAGCCTGACATCCTCTCATGAAAGAAGATGTGTCAGGACGGAATGACAATTGTTATTGCTAAAACAAATTCCCAGTGTGATTCTGCTAGATCACCAATGAGTGATCTTCCCAGATTTACTTCCTCGGCATTTCAGTTATGTTTTGAAGTCACAGGACTTCAACTGTTTTGAGTTAGGAAAATAATTCAACCCTGCCATATGAGAAGGCAAATATTTTTTAAATTATTAGCCTTTATAAAATAAAATTTAACAAGTAGCAGGCAATAAATGCTGGGGAAAAACTTACTCCAAAGTAGGTCTTCTTCACTGCTGTCTATGTGGGATAAAATGTAACATTACACAACCCTGAATTTAAAAGAACTCTTGCTTTTCTCTCTTTTTTTTCCCCCCTAGCATTTAAAAAAAATATTTTACCCATCTGCTTTTGCTCTATTTTTGCTGTATTTTTCCAGTGGGTTGCTTTCCTCTTGTTAGCAAAACCCAAACCTGATGGTATTGAATTTTGTGTCCAGTGAATAATTGGACCCACAATGTTTAAATGACTACAAGACTATGTTAAATGAATTTACTTATGCTAGATATTATGCAATATAATGCAGTATTTTTCTAGCTCTATTAATAAGCTCACATGACTCAATTCCTTTATTTCCTTTGATTGAGAACTTACCTGGCCCAACAGCAAAGACAACTGTAAACAGGATAATGAGAGCAAGGCTGCAGTATGGCATCCAGAAGTACCAGTCCTGGGGGAAAAAAAGCCCATTACAAACTTCTGGTTGAAAACTGTTAATAACCCTAGGTGATGAATGCTCCTTCTTTTCCAGCATTGTCACCTGAAGAAAGAAATATTCAGTGTGTGGGAACTGAGAGATGTGAGTGCTTTACTCTATGGATGGAGCAGTTGAGGTCTTTGTTAGGTGAGCAGAGACCCAGGTCTGCCGGCGCAGAGCAGCCGCAAATCTAGGAAGGCTTCAATTAAACGAAGTCTCAAGAGTACTTTTGCACCCTGTCCTTTCTTTTTAACCATGTAGTGCTTCCTCCGATCCTTAGAGATATGAGAAGGACAAATCACATCTTTCTTCACTTTTGTTAAGTTATAGATTTAGTATCTAGTACTGAAAAAGAGTTTTTCTAGGTTTTAGTCAAGGAGAAATGAGACTCGATGCTTTAGGAAAAAAAGATTTCTCTCTCCCATGTTTGGGAGCCTTCATGAATGAAACAAAACCAGAAGTCTGCTGCCACCTTGCTTCCAGGCTGATTTTACAGTGTATTGATAGATTAGCTCTGCGTGAGTACTGGTAACCTAGGTGATTTGCTTCTGAAGGAGCTACAGCAATGACACAGAGGTATCATTGCTCGAGAGGCGAACTGGTCTCCAGTCTGGGAACAGATAGTGCTTTCCCACAAGTATCTGCAGCAAAGTTCAATTTCAAATTAACTGATGCAAAAGGTCTGGGGTTTTGTTGTTACTTGTTAAAAATAGCATGAATAGAAAGGGCCATTTTCCTAGGACTGTCTTGTGATCTGTGCTGGCCGGTGTTTGGTGCTTGCAGTCTAATGAAGTCAGGAACCAGACTCCCAGTGTTTTATATGCTCCTTGCTAAGGTCAAGTGATCGTGTTGAAAGGAAGGCAGGAGTACAAGAGACTACTGGCTAAGAGAGAGTTTAATCCTACATATAGACAAGCTTGATCTAAGCCTCACTTTCCTTTCTCAGTACCGTGGTCCTGCCAGTGAGGTTTAGATCAGAAATAGAATAGACAGAGAAATCCGCTGTGAGCAATGTTTCCTCACCTGTAGGGAGAGAGTCACGGTGATAGCAGCTAGCAGTGAACCCATGATCCAGTAGCCTCCTCTTAGGAGCACTTTCCTGCCCAGTCGCTCAATGATGGAGCTCTGAAGGACAGAAATCACATCAGTGTCAGTGCCGGAGAGCAAAGCGTGTCCCATTGCCCTGGTAATGTGACTTACACAGACTATAGCAGCCATGAGTTCAGAGAGTCCAATAGAGAGGGTCATATAGGAGACCATTTGTTCATCAAAGCCAGCTGCCTGGAGGACTTCAAAAGTATAAAAATAAATCTGGAAAAAAAGCCCATAAAACAGTAAGAGAAGAAAATAATTGATTTCTTACCTGAACCTGTGTGACACTGCCCCAGATATGAGCTGCTAACCAGGGAGCATGCAGCTCAGCTTTGGAGGGATCTAGAATTCTACACTCTTTTTGGTAGTATTCACTTTATCAGCAGACAAAAATATTATAAAATGTAATTAATTTATTAATTAATTTCATAAAATTTAAAATACTGGGATAATTGGACCTCCAGCTACTACAATGTAATTAGGTTTGCAGAATCCTGATTAAGGTGCTTTCAGAAACAGCCACATGTCTGAAAAGATATCATGTTTTCATGTAGAATCATTGTAGGATAGTCTCAAGAAAGAAGAGTGCAGGTTATGGAGTCATGAGGGGGTAAAACAAACACCTTTTCAAGTATCTCTGCTAGTGTTTGGAGATATGCTGAGGTGATGAAGATTCCAGTTTAAGCTGTGTTAGATTCAGCTGTGTATTTCCTTTACAGATGCTGCTGCATTGTGATGTTAGAGGTAGGAGGGTCGTGCAGGCAATTGCAAAGCTGTGTCTTCAAAAGGATCCCAGGAAAGTGCTGCTGTGAGGAAGAGCAGAGCTGCAGAAGCTGCAGAACAGGGAGCATGCTTGTTGTTAGCTTTGAGGGCAGAGTGAGCAGACTGCCATCCCAACATCTCAGGGTGCTACGAGCCAGGGGACAAATAGCAGCAGTTGCTGTGAGCAGTCACATAAAACTGCAGATTTTGCCAGTAGAGGGTGGGCTCATTTGTAAAAGTGAGTTCTGGAGCCCTGCAATGGCTCCCAAAGGTGGCTGTTCAATGAGCCTAACTAGAGAGGCAGATAACTCCAGCAAGGAGCAAGAGCTGGGCAGAGGGATGTCACACAGAGAGCCCAGACAAGCTTTGTGGCTGCTGCTGCCCTGTAGAAGGGCTGGCAGACAGCAAGGTTTGGTCTGAGAAGCCTGAGAAAAATGGAGGAAGCTCCTGTGAGCCATGGTATCTTGGGACTTTAAGGGGGAAATACACTCAACTGCATTGATGCCACATAGCTGAATTGTGGCGGTCAGAATAACTATCATGTACAGCTGCCAACGGAAAGCTGGTTCTTTCACTAGTTCCAGGACACTCAAGATCTTGGTGTTTTTCATTGTTGCCTTCTCTCTCATGATGTCATCAATCTCTGCTTGGTGTTGGCCTTCACCCCAAAGCTGCCTTATGGCTGTGAAGAAGGAGAGTGAGACCTGCCATGTTAATTTGTCTCTGTTCCCAAGAAGTTTCCTGAGTAGGTGATACAAGTGTGTGGCAGCCCAGTGTGTGTGGGCTGGGGCTGTGCTGAGAGGCAGAGACGTCTTATAGGGTGTTCCATACCTCTGATCCCCTCCTGCACAGTGGGACCTGCTGTGACAGAGGGGCCTAGTGGGGTGAACAGTGGTTCCCTCCCTGCCCATGGGGCCACTTTTCTGCCTTCCTCCTTCTCTCAGGGTGTGAGCAGGGTATACAGCCAACAACCAGAGCTAAGGGGTGCCCAGTGGAGCCCTGCAGTGCAAACAGCTATTTTTCAGTTACCATTTAGCATTAATCATCAGACTGACAGTGCAGGCAGTGTCAGCTGAATGCAAAAGGTTTTGTAATACAGAGCTGTAGAGGGAAGCAGTTTAATGTTCTATGTGGGGACTACAACCATAATGGACTTAGTAGGTGTTCACAAAGCCATGTTGGAAATGAGCAGGGAGAAACTTTGTCCTACTTATTTCTTTCTATATGGGGAAAGCAAGCATCACAAAATGATTCTAAGTCAAGTGAGGAGCAGGAACCTGAAGCCCTCAGTTACCTTTTTTGCAGCCTTCCTGGTCTCCTTTATGCATGAGGAGATATGCTGGGGACTCTGGGAAGAAGGGAAGTGCGACCAGCTGGAGCAGTGCTGGGAATCCACAGGAGGCCATCAGCATGGGCCACAGGGATTGGCTGCCCAGCAGCTCCCTGGTGGGGGTAAAATATGTGTGTAGAGTAAAAGTTCATTGCATTGGCTTTGAGGAGAGAAAGGAATGGATGGAAAAGCAGAGGAAGAAGCAAAAGGTAGAAGTGATCCAGAAATTAATTGTGTGAGTAATCAATTGCATTATACCTTTGTCCTGAAATTTGCCCTACGGCTTTTCCCAGTGACCAGAAGAAAGAGGAAGTAGAGTTTGCAAATCCACGTAGCTTCTTAGGGGAAATTTCTCCAACATATTGGTGATGTAGAGGAACACAAAGACCTTGAGGTGAAGAGGGAATTATGGAGGAGAAGAAAGAAGATATAACCATTGGAAATAAAACTGGATGTAAATAATTAAGCATTACAGAATACAGCTGTCTCTGGCACACACCTCAACCCACATACGACACTTTACAGGACTAGATTTTTTAACTGTTTCTACAAAAGTATTGGTTCTCTTTGCAGAGTTAAGTTTCCTGGTCTTAAGAAAAGTACAGTTTTCCCTTTAAAGTGTAGATGTAGCCTCATCATAAGATCTCCTGTGAGCCTTAGCATATTTTAAAGGACACAGAGTATGCAAATGCTGAATAACTAATCACTTTTTAGCAGTATTTAATATGCTTGTAGTTAACCCACATAATCTCAGCCTTTTCTGGCATAATGCTATTGAAGAGCTGTGTGGTAGACTTATGGCAAAACATTTCTGACAGCTCTGAGTATTTATACACTTGGCAAAGCTGAATTTCATTTGGTGTCAGTGAAATTAGTAATAATTAAGCTCTTTATTGCCAGATATCACAGAGAATCTTACAAAAGATCACTGACTTTAATATTTTATTTTCTTAGTGGAGTGTTATTATTTACTTTGAAAAAAGATGTAAAATTTTGTGAGATCCTGCTGACCTGCGGGAGAAATCACTCACCTGCACTTACTCCACACATGAAGCGTCCAATTAGAATCATCTCAAAGGACTGGGCTATTTTACTGCAGCCCATGATAGATGCTGCCACTATCATGAGCACATTGTTGCACAAGAGACATTTCTTTCTGTAAGTGCAAGAAAATGAAAAGATTTTTGTAACTCAGAAGGGAAATGGCACTTAATGCCACGCAGGAAGTCTTGGCTGAAGTTGTCTTTGTGAAATTACACGTGTGGTCCAGGACAAAATAAGCACTGGGTACTCTGGACTCATGGTGTGCCTTGGCACGTGGCTGGACTTGGGAGTTTGGGAATACTTCTGGGTTGTGTAGCTTTCTGTGTAGCAGAAAGCTTTTCTGCACTTGAACATCTATTGTGAAACATTATTGTAGCACCAAAAAGGACCTCAATGCTTCTGTATTTTGAGTAGCACTTCCAAGAACCCAGTGTGACTTCAGCCAGGCGCTGCCTTTCCTCATTGCTGAGGTTAACCCAATCGGAGTAACTGTGCGTGGTGGGACAGGAGTAACTGTGCGTGGTGGGACAGGCTGGCAGCACAGCTGATTGCTCCATGCCACAGGACACGGGCAGGAAGCAGGAGAATCAGCTGACAGCTAAGCTGCCTGTGCTACAGCCATGGCTAAGTCTAAAAATCTGTCTCATTTAAAACCTCGACTATCGTTTCCTTAAGCTAAGATTCAATTGACACATTGTCTTTAAACATACATACTTGCCAAATTTGACAGTGAGGTATCTACTTCCTGAAGAACCCAAGAGACCTCCTATACCAAAGATGGACACCATGATAGACCACAGGAACAAGAGGTTATCCTGTTGGATGGGATAGCCATATCGCTCCAGCCAAGTTTCATTAATGAAAGCCTTAACATGCTGAGACAGAAAAAGAATTTTCATTAACAATACCTGTGACAGCAGGGCAGGTATTTTATTATATTTACAAAATAATTTTGTTGCTTCAGCTAAAGTTACTATTTCATATAGGCTTTAAAATTGTGTGTTAGCTAACAGACATAGTATAATAGAATGTGCTATGCTCATTCTGCCATTAAAAGTTCAATCTTTGGGTTTTTTATCCTTGAAATCTGAGGAACTGAGGCATGGACTGGTACTAAGGAATAGTGTAAACAGTACTACAAAGTTCTGCAAAGGAGTTATGGGTTTTCTCTCACATAGCTGCCAAGAATGCCACATTACACAGTGCCTGTTCAGTGCAGTTCCTAAATACTTTTTCACTCAGAACTTAGTGCTGTGAAGCCAGAAAATAATGCTTTTCCCATAAGGTGATGTCTACAAAATAATGATGTCTTCCCTCTAGACTTCAGTGCCTTTAATGGAAGTTTTACCTGTGATCAGTGGAGAGAAGCAGACGTTTTCCCAGAGCATGGCTTACTTGTTCTATTTTTCTGTGAGGATGAATAACCATAAAAATACCAACTGAAACCACTGGAGTAGGCACACGTGCTATAAGATTTTAGGGGAGACAGATGCCACCCTAGTCAGTGTGTGTCTTCTGAGGGACAGTTCTATTAACAACAACATGCAGATCTCTCTTTTCTTCTGTTTGCAGCACTTTGACATGTTCTGCTTTTCATTATAGCATAGCATAGCAAATGGGAAATGAGAGGGGAACACTGTGATTAAACCCTTCCTGAATGCCAGAGGAGCATCCTCAGCCAGCAATGTAGACCCAGTGCTCTCATTAACCAGTGTGTCACGTGTGTCTTTGCCTACCTGAGACATGTAGGTGATGGTAGAAATTTGAAAGCCAATTTGGAATGTACCACCAATCCCCAGGACAGTGATCATTCGAAAGAGCCCCTGGTACTGTACCTGCAGAAGTAGAACAAAATTTTCTTAAGGTTGTAGCCACATCAGGCTGTTCTTGCAATGTGTCTCTCATTCCCCAGAAACATCTCATTTGTTCAGGGGATTTTCAGGTAAGAATGTTCCCTCTGCTTGCCCTGGCGTGAGACGTACATCCTCCTGTGATTTCCCTACATCCAACTCAAGGAAGTTCAGCTTCCACAAACATCTTTTTCAAGGCACCACAGCTGCTAGCATCAAGTCCTGTTCCCTGCTGCTCAGAACCTCTGCCTGCCATGTCTTGCACTAAACAATTAGTTGTATTTAACAAAGAACTTTTTTTTTGTCAGGTAAGCAAAGCAAATTATGTCTGTAGTTAAGTAAATATTTTCCAGTCAATGAAAACATTTAAGACACATTAACATACTGATAAAAATATGACAAAGATGGATGGTAGAGCACATGAAGTGCTGTAATACCTCAAAATAGTGGGCAGAACCATTTCCAAGATGCTTGTAGTGAATGGAAGCCTTGTTGTTCTTAGCAAGATACCAATTTTGTTTTCTTTGAAACCCCAGTGGCACACAACAATGTCACAGATGTAAATACCCCACCAAGTACTTACCAGGTTTGATAGGAAGCCGGTCATCTCTGGCTGAGGGCTGCTTGTCCGGTGTGTGATGTGTCTTTATCATCACAGCCTTGTGTCTCTCTGTCTCCTGCCTGCTGGTACAGGGCTTCAGGGATCAGAGTTAAATTTTTACTATTTCATCTTCACTCACTTATATTTACTTTGACTGGCTAAAGTTAACACTGCCAGATTAAATATTTCAGGAAATAATTACATCTAGTCCAGTTTTCAGGGTGAAAGTTTCAAAGCAGAGGAAATTTGCATCTGGGGACTAGTGAGGGCTTTGGGAAGGGAAATGAGAAGAGTTCAGGCAAAACAATGCAGACAGTTTTCCAGGAACAGTACAATGCTTTACTGCTATGATACACACTGGTGCATATATCTTCCATAATTGGCAGAAAGCAAAAAGCAGCTAGTACAAGGTTTAGGTACTGTTATTTATTAATAAGTAAAGTATGTGGGGTTCTGTTTCAGATTCTTTGATATAGTAAATATTGTAATTAGAAGGAAAATAGGCAAATTTCAAAGCCTAATTTTGCTGTTCTGGCCTTTTGAATCAGTTAGACTGTGCTAAGGAAGGGTAGTTGTTGTCTGGTGTTTATGGGGATGTTTGTTGACCACGTGTGGTGAAAAAGCAGTAAGAGACTAAGACTCATGGCAGTTGGCAAAGAAGGTAAATACACCCTAATAAATTGGGATAGGACCACTGGGATCTTACTCCCTCCGGTTTCAGCTTTGACGCAGAATGGCTCCAAAATCAGTGTTGCAGGCATTGAAAAATCACCTTTGACCCCCAGAGGCTCCTTTCTTGTGAGGTAAAGCTCAAACTGTAGCTCTACGTAGATTCCGCTGGAGCCAGCACTTGGAAAAAAGAGGTTGGTTTGCCTGGGGCTTTCATGAGTGGCCCTGTGCTGTTCCTGCCTTCCAAATCTTCTGCTCAGTCTCCTCGTGCCACGGGACTGTCCCCTGCCTCCGAGGCCTGGGGTGGGGGCAAATGGGGCAATGGGGTTATACTGAAGCCCTCAGTAAATGCTCAAGCTCACCCTCGGGAATTGTACTTCCAGTTTATAAGACACAGAATGCAATTATTTACAGAGGGGTTAATTGCAAATACTCTGAGTCTAAATAAATGAGAAAAAAATGCCTGTTAATATTAAAACCTTGGTTACTTGTGTCATTCCAGCTATTGTCTATATAACTGCACAGCAAATGCTGTTTATCCTGGCTTGCAATAGTGTTTAGAATGATTTGGCGTTTTTTGTATTTTCTCTTAAACACCGACATTATAACTACTTGCACATCTCTTGGCTATTGTTTCAAAATGTTAATGTTTCCTTTTCATGATGTATTTTTTCTCAGATTGTAGTGAGGTGTAGGGAGGCTGTTATCAAAAGGATTCACCCCTTGATAATAATTACTGAGGACCTCAAATAGCAGCAAGTTCCACAAGCTCACAGTGAAATTTCTCTTACATTTTAAAGGGGTTTCTGGTAATTCTGAGCCATGGTACTATTTCACCTTATTAGCAATTTTAGGAGAATTTCATTCTAGGAGCTTCTTGGATTTTGTCAAGTCAATGAAATTGACCATTTCTGTTGAAAATGTCACCTATATTCTTGAAAAAGCTACTGCACTGGAAGCTGTGCACAGTTTCATGGTTAAAGAACTATTACTGAGTTAAGGAGACCTTGTAATTATTTTTTTTTATAGAGCTATAAGAAATTCTTGTTGTGAAATGGACAAACACATGAAGCCCACCTTGACGAGATGTGTCAAACAGTTTTGTCTAAAGAGCTGAAAGTCAGGCTTGCTCCTAAGCCAGCTTGAGCCACACTAGATTGCTCATTGTGGGTGACTGAAGCCATCTTCAGTTTAATTTTGCACTGAGAGAAACTCAGTGGTTTCTTTTAGATTTGATTTAGGTTTGTTATAATCCAACACTCAACATGAAATTTTGAATAAAAAAACCATGGAGATTGGAACTAAAGAAGACGTTTAGGTACAAAACATGTTCTAAGTGAAATCTAAGAGTTCAACATAGCACATATTTTGGTTACGATCACTTATTGATTGTAGACTGCTCTCAGATTTTCCAGGTGGTATGAGAGTGACTCTCATTCATGACGATTCCACTAGTGTCTGTGAAAAAATATTAATATATTTTCCCATAATAGAAAACAATAATTTGCCCTTGCTTTGCAGTCTGCAAGCATCAAAGTCTTTTATGACCTTAATACATGGTCTTTCTGCTGACCAGCTGGTGTAGGTGATACTTCTCAAAAGAAGTATTTCCTGTAAAGGAATGAGGTCTCTTCCTAAAATCTAAAGTGCCAAATTCTTTGGTTATTTTCACAACAAAGTTCCCCTTTGTCTCTGGAAGGAAGAGGATGATGAAGATGCTGAGCTGATGAGGATCTCAGTAAAGATAAGAAAGCAGAAAGAGATGAGGTTTTCCTGGAAATAAATCAAAGAAAGATGATTTTATTTTTTTGCTCCTCCTTTTACAGCATTTTGAACATGATGACAAAATGATGACAATGATGGCAGAGTTTAACTTCATGAAATCCAGTTTGTTTGGTTACTGTGACATGATACACTTCAGTTTTTAGGTGTGAAATGGCAATAGAAATAAAATAGTTAAAATTTTCTTCTTTCCTGAAGGCAAGATAGGCAGGATGAGTAGTCAAAATAATTTGAGATGTTGCTTGCAGAAGTATGAAAGAGAGACCTTGGGATGGGATTAAGACAACTCACAAACATTAATATTGGCAGGTTAATCATATACTGGCTGGTTTATCAGTAACTGCAAGAGATGCAGCAATAGTGAGCATTTGGGAGAACAGGCCTCCTGAGGTCTGACACTTTGGATTAGTGCGGTTTGGGAGGATGAATGTTTGAGATAGAAAGGTTCATTAAGCCTTGAAGTAGAGGAGGTGCCCAGCAAAGAAACCTGACTTCTTATAGGAGACACTGGGGCTATATCAGAGTCAGCATGGCCAGTCTTCATAAGAGAGGGATGGAGGGATCCAAGGCTCATGTTTTTAAACCAGCCATGGTGCTGTGTGACAGGGATGAACAGTCCCTCTGCAGTGTTCCAGCTGTGCTTCTGCTGAGACCAGTTCCTGCAAAAGGACCAGCCAAGAAGGTAAAATCAGAGAGAGGGAACTGAGACATGAAAGTGGAAGTTACCACAGCAGAACACATCACTGGTTGGGCACAGTGCCAATAGTGAACACTGATCCCACCGTGTATTTTCCCACCTCTCTATTGAGTTAGCGACTCTATGGCTTTAATGTCTATTCAGCACAGCTCAGAGGTACTGCCACTTGCAATTGCATTTCACTGTGAAACCTGCGCAGAGCAGGAAAGAACAGCATGGAAGAAGATTAATGTTACAGCTGTGGTCCATTTTGCCTCACGCTGTTCTTATTTTCACACAGGAGACTCAGGCATTAGAAACTGCCCTTTATAACATTGCTAGGGAAGCTGCAAGCTGCACTGTCAGAGAGGGCATAGGGAAGAGGGCATGGTAGCAACATCTGTTAAGTGGAGGGACTGATGCGTTTGTTATCTGGGCACGCCCCCTCACAGGCAGCTATAGGCGAGCTCTTGTTCTTTTCTTTTGCAAAGAAGGGTGCATGGAAAGAGCTGGGAATGGAAAGTCAATGCAAACAATTTGAAATTTGATTCGGGAAGCATCCTTTACATTTCAACCCCACCATCAATGTCTCCTGAAGGTGCTGTGTCTGCTTTTCTTGTCATGGATGAGGATTTGTTCATAGAGATTTGAAAGGGACTTGTGAGGGATCCACCAATTCCCAACACAAAGAGCATTACAACCAACCACTGGTACTGCACATGCAAGGAACAGTACAAGCTCATCCCAAAAGAAGCTGTGACATCACAGTCCCTGCATTTCTAGGATATTGGCTTGTTTGATGATGCTTAAACGATCTCAGCAGAACATGCCCAGCATCAATGCAAAAAAAGATCAGCCAGATAAAGGTTCTGGATTTTCAGTTTTGCTACTCTTCTTCACATTAACTAACTAAACCATCCACAAAACCTTTCTTTTCAAATGTACCATTTCATAACATTATCAGGCTACCAGGTAGGAGAGTAGCCTGATAGTATCACACTTGGACATAGAAGCAAGCAGGAGCAGGTAAAAATGGTACAGAAATACCTCACCATTTAAGAACTAGATGAATTTAAATTTTTTTTAAAATTAGTTTTTCTAACCAGCTGGAACTTCCTTCAAAATTTCCATGATGATTTAGTCCAGAATGTTGTCTGTGTCTTTTGATTTTTTTCATTTTAAATGTTAGCTCTAATTTTTACAACAACAGAATTAAAAGGATTATCCCCTGCCTATCCTATTATTTTGAAAGAAGTTTGGTAAATAGGTAATGCATTTTCTGTAGGTATGGAGATTGCAACAGACAACCTCTCAGTTCTTCTGAAAGCTAAACGCTAACAGCTGGTGCTGCCAGCTGCAGTACTCACCACTTCTGGAAGGAGCTTGTCCACCTTATACCAAAAGGGTGGCTGATCCCAGGCAGACAGAACTCTATCACACTGAGGAAGTGTTTTCTCTCATGCCTCTTCTGCACCTTCAGCTTAACTAACCATCCTACTCTGAGGCTGAGGTTAATGTTTACTTCGTATGATTTCTGTTGATTTATGGTTTTTGTAGCAATTGGACAATGCTTAAAATGGGTGGATTAAATATTTCAGTCCCTCAGCAGGAGAGGGCCCTCTGAATGGGAACATTCAGTAGCATGAGTGCTCCCTATTTTGATACAGGGAGTAATGAAGGGAGCGAGTATAAAATCTAACTCGGGTTTCAGCTGCTGGAACACACACTGGTGCTTTAATATCAGATCTTCTTCTGTGGTTATTCCTTTAGAAGCAGTGAGTATATTATTTGAAAATTTTAAATAGAAAACTCCCTAAAACTCAGCAATAATTCAGACCTCAGCACAATGATAATAAGTAGGAATGGTTAAACTGCAGAAAGAAAGGACTTACAGTCCTGCTAAAGAGGAGGCATGAAATACCATTTGTAATCATGACAGAAAAAGGAAAAACAATTGATCATCCTATACAAAGGTAGAAGAGTTTGGGGAGGGAGGTGATTAGGTGCTGCAGTGGTCAGCAGGACTGGCAGCCCTTGAGTAGCACAGTCCAGAGGTGCTGTGGAGCACAGCAGTGCTGAAGTGCAGGACTGTGTGCTGATGTGCAGCAGCAGTGCTGTGTGTCCTAGGCCAGTATACAGCTAGCAGATACAATTTCTCCTTTTTTTTTTTTTTGAACAGTCACTTATTTATAAAATGGGCTGAATTTTCCAACTGTCTACTCTCTCAGTACTCTCTCAAAGTCTTACTCTCTGTCTCTCTCCAGGGCTCTTGTCTTCCAGCTCTCAGCAGGGCACGTGTATTTGTTAACCCTTGTGCCATCCGTGAGGCACCGGAATGTATTACAAGAACTTCCTCCCGATTTTGCTACAACTGATACGCAAGGAGAGTGCAGTCAGTTTGCTCCAGAGGATGCAAGTGAGAGTTTGTCTGTACCAAATGCCCAGGGATCAGGACTGATCCCTGGCAGTCATAGAGACAATCAGGACACACAGCTCATGGAAACAGAAGTTGTTATTCTACCTGGTGTTCGTTCATGTGCAGTGTTCACAGTCAATACTAAGTCTTTTGCAGTGTGATAGCATAAAGAGATGACATGAAAATTGTTTGCAAGAACTATGGCTATGTTTAATCCTCTTTTCATCCTATTCTTAATCCTGAGCAGAACTTTCTTATAAAGTAAGAAACATAGACACAAATCTTGCTGCTTTAAAATGATAGCAGTGGAGAAAGACTTGAGATATAGCTGATGTGTTATGCCTGAACAGTGGAAATTACTTGTGGTGGCTTATCAGAGCTTGGTGCAAAGTGTCTTTTCTTCAGCAGCATTCATCTCCACAGCCTGATGACGTTTCCTCTTAAACTGGAGGGTTTTGAATTCTTCTGTGATTTCAGAGGT
The DNA here is from genome assembly GCA_013397815.1 of Aleadryas rufinucha. Classification (NCBI taxonomy): domain Eukaryota; kingdom Metazoa; phylum Chordata; class Aves; order Passeriformes; genus Aleadryas; species Aleadryas rufinucha. Next base: position 34,135 of record VZTH01015984.1, read on the forward strand.
TGACTTCCCTTTTGTTTCTGGGAGGAATAGGTAGATAAGAACCGCTGAAATGACCAGGACAGCAATAAAGATGAGGAAGCAAAAAGGACCAAGAAGCATCTGGAGATAAAAAATAGAACGAGATGAGTGATTTCCTTGGCAACACTTGCCCCTATAGATTCTTGAAATTTGTTGATTTGTTCCTGTGAAATAAGGAATAGGGTCATTTTACAGAAACAATATTTATTTATCTTTCAATCTCTTCCTGGGGCAGCAGATGGTTTCTGAAGTATTGCGAAGTGTTTTATATAAATGGCCTCCATATGCCATAGCAATAAGGGATTCACAGTTTTGATCATCTACAAGTAATTTCATCCTACTCCTTGTCCAGATCAGCCTAGAAATCCAGATTAAATTGACAGAGTCAGGGAGAAGATTTGAATCAAATTACATACTACAGCAAAGGGGAAAATCATTCCAGTGAACGTGAGGCCTAGCCAAATGACAATTCCACCAATTACAAAAGCGGAGGCCCTTGTTGAGAGGGTGAAGACTTCATTCATGACCGATGAGACAGCTCCAGCTGAGGAAAAAACAACATAAAAAAGTGATAGAAATGTTGTTGTAATTGACTGTTTCCCATAGACGTTACCTCAGTTCTGCTGCTGTGGGAATTCTATTGTGTTTTCAAGGCATTCATGGTGGTCATACACAACCCTTACAATACTAAACGCTGCCATTTGAATTTGGAGACTTTAGTAACTACTGGTAGTGTTTAGTCAGAGAACTTCCAGAGTAAGGAGTGAGTGAGGTTCTAACAGAGAGCTGTTTGTTTGGGTCTGGTGTTACTGATGTAGGCGATTAGGAGTGACATTAAGAGAGGACAAGCAAGGACACAGGAGTGCTGAGAAACAGGTTATGCATGCTGTCAGGTGTCATTCTTTCAGAGAGTAGGATTTTACAGGTAAGTTGAGAAAACTCTGATATTTTAGAAAAGCCTATCTCTGCCCTTTGTCAGAGATCAGCCGTTTGAACCTGTGTGCACTGAACAGTATTCACACTGTACAAAACAAGTTGTGAATTGATTAACAAGAATTTATTTGGTTTGAACCTGTAATTCAGTGAGAGAAAACAGGGTCCTGATCCATCTGGGTGTGAATGATTTAATATAATTTGTTAAAGACATTGTTTCTTGGGTAATTAATTAATCAAAAATTGAGATTCCCTCAATCCCAGTCTCAACTAAGCTGTTGATTTTCAAAGATATCACACATTCTAGCTCTACTTCTATACATTCATGGCCTGTGCTTATCCCTGTGGTCCAAGCTTTCCTGTTGCTTTTATTGCCATACTCACCTGGTCCTATTCCATAAGCAATGATGAATAAAAAGATGAGAATAACACTGCAATAGCGCAACCAGAGGAACTGATCCTAGACAAACGTGAAAGGAGGGAAGAAAATGAAAATTACTTTTATAGCTGTAGCACAGCTGATCCAAGCACAGGAGCAGCAATATTTGTGAAAAAGCCCATGATGCTGAGCTGTGTAATAGATGCTCTCTAGACTTACTTATCTTTCTTTACTGAACACAGTGGAAGGCCAGAAGCAGCTTGTGGTGTCATATCTACAGAAGTGAGCTTGTATTTAGAAGATGTTCTGACTGGCTGGTTTGGACACGAAAGCTAAGGCTGACTATCTGCTGTCCTGCACAGAGAGTTCTGATACAGGTACACTCCCAGAGAGACATTTGCTTACGCTCAGCAGAAGGCTTGTTTCAAGCAACACCAGTATCAGTGCCATCAGCAAATAACCACCACAGAGGAGCATTCGACGTCCAAACCGATCGATTATGGAGCTCTGAGGAATAGGAAAAAATTGCCTATCACTGGAAGCATGGCAAAATCCAACTGTGAGCCGTCCAACAAATCAAGCATTCTCCTTGAGCTCTTTTTATGTCAGAGAACACAAGTCGTATTGGTACCAAGTTTGTTATTTTATTGAATTCCTTCTAGACTCTCTAATTCTATGAATTACCATCACTGCCCAGCATTGCAGCTACATCTTAAACACTGCAATCAATGGAAGCACGTTACAACTCCTTTCGAATGTATAGATACACACAAATATATGGAAATGAGTACACGTATTTAAGTTTGAATGACATTTCATAAGGGATTCTTGTAAGAAATTAAGATGAATGAAGATGGGAAGAAACACGTGAAAGTTGGGACAAAATTTGCAGTGGGTGGTAACAACCACTATACAGATTTATGCAGCACCACAGAAAAATTCTTTGGTTCATAAGGAGAAGATTCATTTGCTTTAAGGAAGAATACTTTGATTCTTAAAACCCCAGGAAACTCTGACTTACACAGAATATGATAGAGATGAGTTCAGAGATTGAAACTCCTAGAGATACATATGGGATTATGCTTTCCTGCAGGCTGGCTGTCTGAAAAATTTCTGAGGTGTAGAAGGTGATCTGGGAAATAAGAAAAATAAAGCATAGTTAATAGATGTGATATGTGCTTATCCAGCATCACTTAGAACTAGATTTGTCATCACTGCAAAAACAGCAATGCACTACTGGGGCTTAGGAGAGGTGACGTAACTGCTCCGGATGTGAGAAATCAAAAGGTTAATGGCAATCAAGAAAAGGGATTTGTAAGTCCAGGGAAAAAAAAAGGAAAAAAAAAAGTAGTTGAAGGGAGCATGTTGCCTGTAAGATTTGGGGAAAAGGTGTCGTTTTGGCAAGAAGGAAAGGGACAAGACAAGAGAAAGAAAAGCAAATCTCAGTCTTAGCAGATGATACATTGTCATCCAAACAGTTGATTCTGTTGCCCTTTTCCAGTTGCTAAACAGAAGCTGCTCCTCTGCAGAGTCCCTGAGGGAATGGGCACCATTTCCCTGCCAGCAGAGTGCAGAGGGAATTCCATTGCTGGCAGCTGGAATGAACCACCTCCAGCAGAACACACAGGCTGAACCAGGGCTTATGGAGAGAGACTCCCAGACAAGTGATAAAACGAAGGGAAATGACTGCCAACTTGGGCTGCATTGGGCTCAGCCAATGTGGAAACAGCTGAAAGGATATTACTTAATGGATAAATGTCCTTTATCAAATGATATGAAACCGAATGGCAATAGCTGTCCATCTTCTACTGCAGGAGTCAGAGAAAGTGGTGCTGGGTTGCTGCAAGCCTTAGGATACTTGTAACCCTTTCCTCTACAGACTCTTTGGTCATACCACCAGGGGAGTGAAGGCAGCAGTGCCCTTGCAGGAACTCAGGCTGAGTTGGGTCTCTTGTATTCCCACCTAAGAAGCTCCCTTACAGGTATGAAGAATACTGGGGATGATACCACGGATCTCAGACAGTGTGCTCTGTGTGAGGAGGAATAATGTAGCCCCAGAGGAAAGGGACAAGTTGGCATTGTGGCACTTTGGAGACTTAACAGCAGATCTAAGCATGGAAATAGGGCATACTCAACTGCACTCAGGCCACAGAGCTGTAGACTCAGTAAAAGGAGGAGCATGGTACACAGCTGTGGGTACACGGATTGTTCTCTCAGCACCTCTAGGACACTCATGATTTTCGTGCCTTTTGTTATAGCCTTTTCCTTCATCAAGTCATCAAATTCTGTGTGATAGTTCCCTTCTCCCCAGAGCTGCTTCATGGCTATAGAAGAGACAGAATGAAGTATACTCCTGCATCATCTGATCCACTCATAATTCTGTGGTTTTCAACTTTTAATGACACTGAACATTTGCAGTTGAGTCCATGCTTTATTCATCAGTTACTGAGCAAAGGACTGGAAGGAACATCACTTACTGGAACATGGTGAAACTTCCCTGGAAAATGCTGTAGCACTCAGGGGTAGATCTTATATTTCTGATGACTCTACTTGGTCTGGAGGACTTTAATCATGTAATTATCAAGAAATCTGTAGCTGGCTAATAGAAAAGCCAATTCCTGCTGTTAGCTTCACTTTCCTAAGAGTCATGATTTAACAAAATAAGGATCTAAAGTCTTATTTTACCTTTCAAGCAACCAGCTTTGTCTTCTTTTTGTAGCAAGAGATAGGGTGGGGACTCAGGAAAGAAGGGCAAAAGTAGCAGTTGAATCAATGCCACCAATCCAGAGAAGGACAATAGCACATTCCACATGTCTTCAGTTCCTAAAAGATCTCTATGAAAGCATGTTAGAATCTATTTATAGTCCAGTAAAATTACAGTTTATAACTAATTTGGTATTTTCTAAATTCTAGGCTAGCTAAAGAGACACAAAATACATACAGTCCTTGGAAAGTTAAATTGAAATAGATGATGTTTAGCTTAGGGACAGGAAAATAGATTAATACTTTATTTCTTCTGCAAGACTGAGATTTTTCTTTGAATAATTTCTGAAGGTCAGAATATTCTCACAATAGCCTTTTGAACCAATACTGCAAGTCTGCATGAGGTTATCAAGAAATTAGCAAAATTTTCGGATCTTACAAATTTACTAATAGTATTTACATACGGTCTTTTCTTATTAACTTCAGCAGAGAGACTGCACCTCCGGAGATGGAGTCATCCTTCTCAAGGGACAGGCCTCTCTCCCCAGGGAATGACATGGAAACCTCAGTGACATGAATGGGGTAGATGCCTCCATTTTGACTGCTGTATTTAAGCAAAATAAAACCCCACCCTTGGTGTATGTCTGTTTCTAGGACTGGGAGAACACCACTTCCCTGCTATATAGAAGAAAAATAAGTATAAAACAGGCTGAGAAGGAGTAGCACAAGCACCTTAATCCAAGAATTCTTGCTACAGTTTTTCCTAGTGCAAGAAACACTATGGAGGTCACGTTTATAAATCCACGCAACTTCTTAGGTGAGATCTCTCCAGCATACTGAACATGGGCGTTCATATGTATTCCTAAAGGGAGAAGACAGGAGAGTGCTAAAGCTGCAGAAAGAAAGAGAGAGGGTCCCTTTTCAGTTCCCCTTCAGCTCTCTCCTCTCTCTTCTGAACCCTTTCCCATATATCCTCTGCAACAATAGGCTGAAAATGTACCTTTTACTTTAAGCAAGATGTTTAGCTAATCCATCAGATCTCTCTACAAGACCTCTTGAAGGCAAAGGATGGCTTCTCTTACCTTGCCCCAATCTGTTCCTTGTTCCACTGGGTTACAGCACATTCCTGGGTACTCCCAGCAGGAAGATTTCTGTATCCACCCCAAAGAAGTCACATTAACATGGAGTAGTGGGGAGTCCTACCAGCACCGATGCCCTCGAGGAAGCGCCCAACCAGGATCATCTCAAACAACTTGGCTCTCCTACTGAAGCCAGTGTGCAGCGTGGCTGTTATTAGGACCACGTCATTGAACAGGAGACATTTCTTCCTGCAACAGCAAACAACACATAGGTATGATCCATGTTTTACCTTTTCTTTTTTGACTAATGTCTGGCTGTTCTCCTCTGGATTTAGACTCAAGCCATGGCTGTGTTTAAACCCATTGCTTATAGGACAATCAAATCTGGTTATGAAAAGGCACGAGGTCGTTGCAGAGGAGTGGAAAGGGAAAAGCTAAATTCCTCTTACTCGCTGTGTGAGCAAACCATGAGGCTGAAGGAAACTCCTGCAGGGTAAAATGTCAGCAAAAATATGGGAATTGTATGTCAACAGAAGCTGTGACAAGGGAATCAGAAATAGCTGCATGTTCTTGTTTCTCCAATGCACCCAGGTGTAGTTTTACATGCTGGGTAAATTCTGCGGCAGCAGAGGGCAGTGAGATTCTGGGATCCCTTTTATTAGCTGAGTAATATTTAATAGCTTCCCCTATTTCAGTCCTGGGTAGCAAGATGCTGAGAAATATACTTACTTTCCAAATTTTGCAGTCAGGTACCCACTACACAGACACCCTATCATCCCGCCTATGCAGTACACAGACACGATGAGGGACCACAGTAACATCAGGGTCTCCTGAGGCAGCACAGAACCGTATCGCTCCAGCCAAGTCTCGTTGATAAACTTCTGAATGTACTGGGACAGAAAAAGAGATTTTTGTTCCACCAAGGCACTAATCTTAATGTTCGTCATAATGTTTACAATTAAAAAAAAATTAGATTAATAGTCACGACTAAAAGCGTGACTATAGGACACTTGTTTGCGATTAGGATTGATATTTCCTCTCATACAGCCTAATAGTGTAAGAGAATCTTTCAAAAATTAATTGTACTCTTTAATGTGTTGAATCCAAGCTCTCCTACACTGAAAAATTAGGACCTTTTATTCATTATAGTAAAGTGTAAATGTTCTTGTGGCCAGTAATGGATATAATGAGAAAAGGGCTGAGCTGAAGGCTGACTCCAGCAGCTAGATTTAATTTTTTTTCTCCATGGCATAAACTTTAAGAAGGTATCTCAATATGTTGTTTCCACAAACTTCTGTGGGAAGTTGTCTTTGGAGCACAGCTCCTAGCAGTCATGCAAACTTTGACAGGACAGTATGGTATTGGAAACAGCTGGGAATAAACTGACATAGCAGCACCTAAGAGCTTTTGTAAAGCATCTGCAAAGTGTAAGGCCTAGGACCATGAGGAACAGTTAGAGATGAGATTTTTTTCTCCAGCTTTGCTTACCGGAGATGTGTAATTTATCACAGACATCTGAAAACCAGAGAGGTGGGTTCCACCAATTCCCAGCACCATAATCATCAGCAGTAGCCTCCGGTATTGAACCTGCCAAAGGGAATGAAACACATCCTAAATTCCTGATACCGGCATGCCTTTCAGACCAAGAGATAACTTACAGGATCTTATATCTTCACTTTTCTATGATTAAGAAACCTTTAAAATGCAAAAACACATCTTGAATTTTTCATTAATCAAATTCATGGGAAATTGTTAAAATACAAATCTGTACATTCTGCTATGTTCCTCTCCCGGTTATTAGCAATCTGAAAAGATTCATTCTCTAATTCTGTTAGTTCTGCTAACCACAGAAAACAAAAATCATAAAAGCCTTGTTGAGATCATTTGTGTTTACCTTTGTACTAGAAGGATGCTAAAGCTTTCTTGAATCCCTTTTTGCTTTCACCTTTGCCTCCTCAGGGCCAGTGTTCACCATTTTCCAGAGATGACTCAAGTCTGTCCTCTCAAAGCTTATTTTTTTTACATTTCACTTTCATCAACCCCATATGAAATTACATTTTTAGAGGCACTATCTGAATGACTCCTATTGGAAATGCTGTGTTTCTATGATGTCCCCTGAATTTCAGAGCATTCCTCACAAGCTATGTGTGTTTTCAGGCATTTACTCAGGTCACACTTTGATGAGTATCCTCAATTGTCCTTGGCAGTGCAGAGCAATGGAGTGGGAGGGTTATTTGTATTTTGTGTTTTTCACTATGTTCTCTATCTTTTCCCCAAATTCCCATCTTTCCTGGTTTCCTAGGTCCTTTTAAACCTCTCACTGTTTTGCATTTCTAATGTATTTTCTTCAGGTGCCATTTAGTCAGACTTATTGCTGAACCATTGTTGTCCCAAGAACATGCTCATTTTAATTTCAAGAAAGAATGATTCCCTTTGCTGTAATCTTTAAAGACCGTGGTGCTGTTAGTGACCAGGGCTAGAACACAAGAAGTTGGATACTCACCAGGTCTGAGAGGAAACCAGCCATTTCCCCTTGAAACCCTGCCCGCTCTGAGAGCCCTTGTCAAGTCTGTCAGATGAGAGAGATGGGTTCCACACGGAGATTGTAAGAGCTTGGGATCATAGCACAGAAGTTAAATTCTAACTATGTGGATTTTAGCAAATGGTGTCCTCCCCTGACACTGGCCAGGACTTCTTCTTGCTGGTTTAATTATTCTAAGACCCAGATATGACAAGCTGATTACAACATTGGTAAATGTTTATTCTTCTTGAATTGGGAGCGCCCCCCCCTTACTCTCACTGCTGAAACACCTGCGTGTTCCCATTGTGTGAGGAGTCAGACAGTGCTACCATCTTCCCTTCAGGGGAGCAGAGTCCCTCTTCACCTCTCTGACAAGCAGCTTAGGCACGGGATGTTCTCCTCCCCTCCAGTCTACAGCAGGCCTTTAAAATTATAGCTGAGCCATAAGGACTCTTCTTGCCTGCTTTAAGATTTACAATTGCTTGAACAACTTCCCAGATGCAGGAACAAAGTATTGGAATATTGGCATTTTGTGTCCTTGCTAACACCCAGTTCTTTGTAAGGGTCAGAGTTTTTCCAGAACCACTCAGAAGCCTCACTCTTTCCTCTCTGTAACAGTGCAATTGACCCACTGTGTGCCAGAGCGAGATGCCACATCTCCGTGGGCAAGGAGCTGATGAGCCTGGAGGAATTAGAGGGAAAAGGAAGATTTTTCTTTGAGCTGAGGATGGAAGGAAGGACACACATGGCAGCTCTGGACCTTTCTGGAGAGGTTTCTAAACACTGTCTGTGGCCGGTTTTTAACATCTAGTTGATCAAACAGTCCCTGCAGAGCCCTGTTCCTCTTGCTCCTCTTGTCTGTGTCCCTCCTAGAATACTCCTACTGCTGTCTCAGTTTCATCTGGCCTCACACTATTGTTCAGTGCTGTACAATGGAAAAAACAAGCCTTAAATGCCTAGTATAGTTTTTATTTATTTTCCTAAAGAAGAGGACAAGATGCATCCTTCCACCTGGGATTTGAACACTACAAGAAATGTGCTTTTTCCAGACCCAGTATGGAGCTCAACCAATACCCTGGACTTTGAGGGATTTTGTCTTCAAAGACGCGCTGTGTTGCACTTGTGTGATCCTGGATCCTAGATCCTACACTGCAGATTCACAAGTACTTCTTCAACCTTTATTCCCAATCCATAATAGTTTATGGCAGTGTTAATGATTTACCACACTTTCCCTCTTGTGGGCTGCCTTTAGTAAGAGGGAAGAAGTAACATAGGTTGAACACAATCATGCTGTAGAAAGACATGTATAAAGAAATGAGTTTTTAATGTCTTGTAAGACAGTAAAAACTTCCTCATTGGGAACCAGTAAGCTTGAGAAAGACCAAACCGAATAAAGACCTTTAAAATAATCAGAACCTTATCTAATATTTTCTTTTCAAAACACTTCAAATGCTTCTCTTTTTTTTCCATGAATTTTTGACCAGAAGAAGAAATGTATGTTGGTTCTTAATATGGTACTGTCCAATCCATGATCTAAAGCCTTGAAACAATAAACTTTATCTGGTTTTTTTGGTAGTATGATGATTGTCATGGGAGGGATAGCTGTGTTGGGGAAGTCCCCTGCTCCTGGCATTAGCTTTTGGCACTGCCACAAATATTGTTGGAGGACAGTGTGAAGATAAAATAGCGGGAGCCTTAGGGCTGTGAAAGAAACTGCCACTCAGTATTCAGATCCTTTTGCAAAATTTATTGTGCAGCATCTGCATCAGTTGGTAGTGAAGATCTCATCTCCAGAACAAGACAGACACGGTATTCCTTGACCCCAACAACACTGCCCCGAAGATGGGCTCTCCTCTGTCCTTGACTCTTCATTCAGTGAAAACCAATCCAGGCACAGTCAGAAGGATGTGTTTTCCTAGTCACTGCTTTTTATTTTCTTATCAGAAAACTGTAAAGCATAAAGAAGACCAAAAAAGTGTCATGTCATGTCATATAGCAATGAACACAAATGTTGAAGCCCTTTTTACCAGGTTTTATAATGAAAATGTGAAGTGTTCCGAGGCCTGGAGAGAAAAGCAAACACTCACACATACAGATTAAATTCTCCAGGAGACGTGTCCCTCTTTTCCATCTCGTCAGTACCAGTTACTCTCAGGAGCTCAATCCCATTGGAACCCAGTGTTCTCCAGGCTGAAGACACACTACATAGTCATTGCTAGCAGAGAAAGAGATCCTGCCACTGTGGGTTTGCTCACTCATGATTGCCTGCTGCTCTGCTTTCTTTGCTCATTGCTTTCTTTCAGTGCTGACACAGCCCTGTTTTTCCCAACAGAAGAATCTCCAAAATTGTAAACGTGGGGGGAACATCGCATATTGATTCTGCCCACTGCTAGGCAAGGCACTCTTCTTCCACTGGATTAAAGAGCTAAACACTTCTTTTCCTGTGGACTGAAGCTTCCTCTCTGGGAAAGCTCATCAGCACTGACTTGTTAATAGGAGCAGATAATTTCAGTGTCAAAGCTCTGTCTTCTTTGCAGGTCTGCTGTACCTCTGGACCTTCCAGAATCACTTCTTCCAACTGTGGAGTCCTGGTTTTGCCAAGAAAATAGCAGATCTTGTGTTTTCCGTTTACAACTGCAAGCTTGGAAGGACTGACAAAAATCTTATTTTCTCTATAAACCGTGTTTAATTTTTTTCTGCAGAGGAATTAATTCAGCCATATTTCAGGAGCTGGAGAGAACCACCAAGTTCATCCTGCACTCTGCAGGTGATTTTTTGGTGGATCTATGGATTCTCTCTTGCTTAGTGAGGCTTCTGGGCACTACAGTAATAAAAGAGCAAAATATGAAGTGGAGAGTTTGTTCTTAAAGCCTAGTAACAGTCATCACTGAGCAGTTACTCTGCTGTAGGACTGCCTGTCCCTTCTTTCCACGGTAGTTCAGGCGGTTGAAGTCCTCCATGACCTGCAGCATGGTCTTTCCTTTGGTCTCTGGCAGCACCAGGAATACAAAAATGGCCATGAACAGACAATATGTCAGGAAAATGATGAAACAGAAATTACCAAGACCTTCCTATAGGAAAACAAAGAGACAAAATGTGTTCATAAAAATTTATCTTGATTTCTTTCTCTTATGATACAGAGTTTCTGGGTTTGTATTTACTAAAAGAACTTGCTCAGGGACTTAGTTGATATAAATCCTGCTTCAAATGACATCTGACAGTGTTGGTGCCTCTGTCACTGTGTCTGTGTTCCCAGTGTCACTCTAACTCGTGTAGAGTTAGAAGCATTTTGTGGGTTTGCTACACTTCAGTAAATACGTGGTTTAAAAGGAAGAGGCAATCAGAACTGCAATTAATTTGGGCTCTGTCCGTTGCACGAAGGGTTGATGAGAAAAGCATTCTCTGGGTTCAAGAGGGGTCTAACTTCCTGTGAACTGAAACAAACACTCTACTTTGCTTACCACGATGAAAGGGAACAAAAGTCCAAGGATGAAGAGTTGGATCCAGTTTGTAACACCATTAAAAACATAAGCAGCTGGTCTGTATGACTGAATAAATATTTCTGTCAGCAAGGGGCATAGTACTCCAGCTGAAAAAAATATTGAAGAGAAAAGCAAGCTTATAAACTTTGCAAGATGTTTCTGTACCTCATACTTCATATTGCTGCATAAGTTCATGGCTTTAAGTGGCCTGGAAGTGTCTGAGGTGGTGCTTGGCTCTTCAGAAAAAAGGCATGTAGGAATGCAATAGGAAATATATTTTACCTCCTACCATAGCATGGAGGGAAATATCTATGCCTGCACTGAATCAGAAGTAGGGATTCATGCCTACTGTGGAACAGCTATGCCTAGGATCTCTCCTAAAGGCTGCAATGAGGAAGGAGCGAGTGGATAAATGAAACCATTCCAGTAGAAAATACCGACCTGGCCCAATGCCAAAGCTCATGATGAAAATAAAGACAAGTGCAACAGAGCAGTATGGTACCCAGAAAAAGGAGTCCTGTGGTAGGAAATGAAAAGCAAATAAAATCAGAAATTGAAATTTTATTTATCTAGCTCCATTACAGATGCTCATCACTACTAAGTATGCCATGTTTAACATAGATCTATTTCCTCTACTTCCAGAAATTTCATGAGATAGCCTTGGCAGGGATCTTGGTTGTCTAAAGCTACTGTCTTTAATCCATATGTACATGGGAACAGACCTCTGTTAATATGATGGTTAGCCCCAAAAATACTTCTTCTCACTAAAAAGTGATTTGTGGGGAGGAAAATAGTCATTTTATCTGCCATACAATAAAACATGACCACAGTTCTAGTGCATCGGTGGGGTCTTACCTGCAGTGAGAGCGTGACTGTGAGGAGCCCTAGAGCCAAGGCCATCACGGTGTAGTTTTTCCACAGCAGTGTCTTCCTCCCTGCACGCTCAATGAGGAACCCCTGCAAGCAGGAGGACATGCTGCCAGCCCTGAAGGACAGACTGAAGGCAGCCACTGGTGAGCTGCTCCAGTGTCTGCCTTCACTGGCCAGGCAGGGAATCACTGGGGGACTGGGGACTGGCATGGGGCACCTTCTCTGGGAGGGTGAGTAAATGCATCTGGGGGGGCCTGAGTAGGACCAGGAGGTGCAGGGAGGAGCAGGAGGTGGGGAGGTGCAGGGCTGAAGGGAGCATTGTCTGGGCAGAGGAGGTCAGAGGTGGCATTCTGCAGGCAAAGGAGAGCCAGGCAGGAGAGCTGTGTGGGAATGCTTACACTGTTATTGCTGTGATTCCCACGGCCCTGAGTCCGACTGACAAATGACATCTGCCCTTCTTCCAAGGGGGAGCTGGGACTCCCCGGACTGGCCCAGAATGGATTGTGATTTTGACAGGAAGACTCTCCATTCTTCCCAGAAACGGAATAGAAATGCTCATGTTTGCAGGGTGTGGGAAGAGGACTTTATGTGATTGATTCCATGGTTGATTTGTTGCAAAAATTTGATTCCTGAAGCTCCATTTACAGTATTTCTAAAGATCAAAATGAATGATGTATTACAGCAGAATGAAATTCAGCTGAAAAGCCACTTACACACAGGACTGTGGAGAGGATCTCGGTGGCCCCGACCCCTAGGGAGACATAGTGGATTTGAGCAGGGGGGATTCCAGCCTTTGTAAAGACATTGTATGCATAAGAGTAAACCTGGAAAGAATAGAAATTTGTGAAAGCTGTACACGTGGCCATGCTTACACTAGCTTCTGTCTTTCTGGACAGCAAATAATTAACCAGGCCTTAACAAAATAGAAAATCATCTAATCATAACAGAGTAATCCATAGAAATGCCCTCAGAAGACACTTGCTAAAACACAGTTCTTGACTTATCCCAGGTCCCAGACTTCTATGGGAAAAGACTGTAGTAACCAGTAACAACAGATCCCTCCTTACAGGCACTGTTGCAGTCATTCACAGCTCCTTGCAGAGGTTACTTTTGCTGAGAACTTGTCAGCAATGCAGAGAGCAGAGCAGAGCACTGCACGTACCACATTGGCCCCAATGAGCTGCATGCACGAGACGACGAGGAAGAGAGTGATGAGCTGCCAGCGCACGGCTCTGTCACGGAGCAGATCCCAGACGCTCTTCGCCTTCTCCCCACGGATGGCTTTTTGCTCTGACATCATGTCATCTACTTCAGCCATATGGTCCCCATCTCCCCAGAGCTGCTTCACAGCTGGAAGGAGAGGAGGAGAGGTGACCAAGCTCATCAGCACAGACATGAATCCAGAAGATTATTTCCTGCTTTGCAGAGTATCTTATTAGAACTTCATGATCTTTTCTTGTGTGAACTTCCTAGAGATCTGGGCTCAGACATGACACAGATCCAGATCATTGCTATCTGTTTTTACCCATAAATCTTAATCATGACCTCACCTTTGACCAATAGCTGCTGACAGTCTTTCAATGTAATTCACACCTAAATTCTTACCAATCCTTTCCTGAGTAAAGGTACAGTTCTAGTGCACACTCCAAAACACAGACAAGGTAAAATAACTCCTACATATAAAAAATAAGTTTACATCCGGGGGTTCAATCTTTTGACAGTTAAATACCCACGGTGGCTGTTACTCAGTTTCTGTCAGTAGCTGCTGTTAGGGTTACCAGAGAACTGGAATGCTTACAGATACAGCATGACAGTACAGGGCCTCTCTTTCTCACACAGAGAAGGTACTGTATCTATATTCTAACTGTACAGGGCAGAATCTGCATTGATGGAAATACAACCTGTGTGTGATCACATCCCTCAGAGGACCCTGGCAGAGGGTAAGGAAAATACTAGTGCCAAGAGAGCACAAATATCCAAACAGAAGTGGCTGACTTTCATTAAAGCTGAAGGTGGTTTCAGAGCCAAAAGACCACAAGTCTTTTTCCCATCTGTACCTCTCTTCCAGGCTCATTGGGGGCTTTACTGTATTTTCCCCCTTTTCCTGAAATGAATGATTTATGGCCGATTTCCTCACCTTTGATGCACCCCTCCTTGTCCTTTTTGTCAATGAGCAGATAGCGGGGAGAGTCCGGGAAGAAGGGGAGGGTGAGAAGCTGAACAAGGGCAGGAAGCGCATTGGCTGCCAGGAGAATTGGCCAGAGAGCCTCCACTCCAAGAACTTCTCTGGAACAAAACCAGCAGAGTGAGAGGGACTGAGGAACCCTGTGTGCTGGCCACGTGAGCACACACAGACACAGGGTCATCCCTCAGCCCTGCTGTGTGTGTCCTGGCAGCTCCCACCCAGGAGTCTTCAGCAGGGAGTGCAGAGCATCATTGCCTGCAGCACAGGAGTTGCACGGTGTTGGCTCCTGCTGCTCAGTGCTGGGCACAGCAAGGCCACCTGTATCCTCCTGCAGCAGCTGAGGGCTCACAGGGACCAACAGTCCCAGCACAAGCGCTGAAGGAAGAACCTGCGGGGGCTGATCCCTCTGTTTCTGATCCAAATGGGCTCCCATTACAATTATTACAGGATCTATGAGTTATCAGCCTGGTACCGACTGCCCCAAATAGCAGCCGCTGGGCATAGGCGTGCATTGATACGTGCATATATTTTAATAACAGAATAAATTGAGTATGTTTCAGACTCTCTTACCTGAGACCCAGAGCAAATCCTACAAATTTTCCAGCAGCAATGGAGGTAGAAGCTGTCATGGCAATCAGCCCACGGAGCTTCCGTGGAGCACATTCCCCAGCATACATGATATGGATATTCAGAGCTAAACCTACAGTGACAAAGGACCGTTAGGGCAATGCAAATCCACACAGGTCTGGTGTTTTGGAGGGGACCACTATGGACAGAGCCTATAGGGGATCGCTCTCAGATACCTTTTTATTCATGCTGAGGATGTGGCTGCCTGACATGAAGCATGTGCCCCATACCGTGGCCTTGTGCCTTTGCTAAATATTTCACTAAGTAGCTACTGGCCCCTGGGATATCTGTCCTTTAGCAGGCTGGCCTTCTCTTACATTGTTTCCTACAGCCACATATACAGACAGGACTGTGATTACTTCCTTTAGTCTCAGATGACATATTTCAGTGGCTATTCAGATGCTATGTGCCTTATTTTCTGCTTGAAAACACCAAGATGGCAAATGCTGCATATTCTATTTGCTCAGTGAATTAATTAATATTTATATTCTCAATTTTTTCTTTCTGGTTAGTATTATCTTTGTCCAACTGCACAGGGATCAAAAGCACTGGCAGAATGTAACTATCTGAGGCATCTGGAAAGTAGAATTGAAAATTCTAATTGAATTCGCTTGAAAACCATTCCCTTGTCTGTAATCTGGAGGGCAGCATCAGCCACAGAGAAAAGCAACAGGAACAACAGAGGCCATTTCTCTAGAGTGAGCATGCTTCCCTGAAATATTGCATGTTTTGGCTTTTTCAGAAGTTGGCGGTACCTTTTATATGGACTGGATGTAAGGACAGAAGAAAGAAAAATGGAGATGTCAGACATTACTAATTTAATTATGTTTGTGGTTTCTTATTTAGTTAAAAGTATGTTCAGCAATCGTTCTCTGCAGAGTGTAGTAAAAATCTGTGATCCGTTTACTCAGGTAAATCCTTGTGACTCTCAGTCACTTCTCTTCCCACTATTTAATACCACAGGTAGAAATGCCAATTTACCTCCACACACTCCAGAAAATAACCTTCCAGCAATGATCATCTCAAAAGATCCACACAGCCGGCTGAGTCCCATCAGAGCTGCACCCAGCAGAGCAGGGATATTGGCAAACAGCATGGCCTTCTTCCTGGAAAGAATTCAAATTAATGTGAGCATAAATACTGCCCTTGAGTCATTCACAGCCTGACAGGAGTGGCATGAATTGTACCATGGTTGCAGACTCAGTGCCGGCTTCTGTATCAGCTGCAATTAAGTAAATGGGAAATGGCAGTGGGAAAACTTCGTCACGTACTGATAAGTTAGTTGGAGCTTTTGATGCCTCTAGTGGAGTCAGTATCTACAGTGAAGAACAAGCTTTGTGAGTAGTTGTCTCTGAAATTCTCTTTAAAATACATGTACTTCTTGTATGACTTCCCTGGACTGGATTTGCATTGGACTTTATAAGGGAAAGGGTATCATTTCCCTCGTGATCATTGGCAGATTTTGCCATTCTGTGTCTTCACTATACTGGTCTTTCATTGGAAGCCCTGGGCTGCTCACAATGCCACGTTACAAGCAGTGTTTCTCCCAAGACACAGTTTCTTATTCTGCAGTTGTGGGTGTAGATGGAAAGACTGATGTAATCACTCTTCCTACCTTCCAAATCTAACAGACAAATATCCAGCAGACGAGGAGCCCAGAAGCCCACCGATGCTGTAAATGGACACAATAAAGGACCACATCAAAGTGATCATCTCTGCCCTGGGAGCAGAGCCGTATCTCTTTAGCCAGGTCTCACAGATGAAAGTTTTGATGTACTTTAAAAGAAAGAAAAACAAACAATGGACTCAGTTGACATGTTTTTTCCATAATTGCACCACTTTTTAAATTCTCTTACCCACTTACTGCTCTTTTGGATACATTTCTATCAATAATTTGGTTGAAATCTTAGCTCCAATGAAATCAGTGGGAATTTTGCCATTAACATCCCTGGACCTGATGTTTTAGCAATGAGATCCAATGAATAAATATATCAGTATTAAATATCAACTGTGAGTGCCAGTAAGAGAATGGTAGGTGAGTCTTCTGTTTCTGTGCTAAACCCCAACTGTTTTGCTACCTGATGTTTTCCCGCCATTCCCTCTTGTCTGTGGTAATAGTATGAGCTGAGTGTCCTAGGTACCATTTAGGAAGACAAACACCTTCCCCAGTTTTCCCTTTCCAGCTGCAGGTATTGGTGCTGACCTCAGCTCTAGAGCTACAGCCCTTCCCTGTCCTATTTCACCTTACAGCCACTTGGAAATAGTGTGCGTGGAAAAGCACATGGTACAAGGGACTCTCTGAGCAATGGAGAGAGGAGAATGCCCTGGGAGCAATTCAACCCAGTAAGTGGGAAATGGCTGATTTTATGGATACCATTCATCCTTTCTTTTCCCAGTTGTGTCATATCAGACAGAAATTCAAACCCCATGAAATACAAGAGTAATAGCAGCTACTCTTAGAACTAAGAAATAATGGTAAGTCTAATTTTGAAAGCAGAAGTAAAAAAGTTAGTCATTGCATATAGAGGCATGAATGCCTGAGAACAGTGAAATCCTTGTAGCTCACTCTTTGAGCTCTCCACGCTTACCTCAGATGGAGAATTGATAATGGAGACCTGCAATCCATACTGGAAAGCTCCAGTAATGCCCAGGACAAAAGCCAGGAGAAAAAGGTTGTAGCTCATTTTCTTGCAGGAAGTAAAAATAGCAAACAAACTGGTACAGCTATTCAGACAAGTCTCCAAATGTCCTGTGTGTTCCTTGGGAGCTCTAACAGATTGAGCAATGCCACACACCTGCCTCCTCCAAGACCTAGGAGCCAGCAATAGCAAACCACAGCTACTAAAGCACAGGACAGTGAGAACTCTGAGTAGAGACAAAGCTCACAGATGTCTCCCAGAACCCAGTTACACACTTCAGTGCTTCTCTCTTCAGCTTTGGCCATCTTAATCTGCACTGTCATAAATAACTAGCTGTGGGAGCATGGTGCAATGTGCAATCACTTTGTGAACAATTCCATCTGTTTGTCCTTTCTCCTCCTTCTTTCCCACTTGTTATCTCACTTAAATGAATATTTTGCTCAGTCACTTGGCTGAGACTAGATAAACATTTGGGGATTGAAGGGCATTCCTGGTTTCATACTTTATTCACCCTTTCTTAGAATTATCTGATAGGAGGCTTAAGAATATAGGACTGTAATACATGTACCTCAACCCCTCCTGCTCCCACTGCTCCCTGTTACCCACGGTCCTAGGGATATTCTGGCCAGCAACGATAGCATGATGCTTCACCTCTATGCCTGGAATATTTCATATTCAAACTATGACTGCCAAGCGTTTACAAGCTGATTTCTAATCAGGGGAATGCCATTGCTTGAATGGGCATCAAATCTCTCCAACTTGCATGCAGAGGTAGTCATCCCAGCTCGCAGTCTAGGTCCTTCCTGATGCTTTCTTTGGTTACTTTGGAAAAAGTTCCTTTTTACATAGAGAAAGAGGAGCCTGAGATAATATTTCAACACGTCATTTTGTTCCTTCTCAGTGTTTACATTCCCTTTGGTTTGTCATGAAGTTCTTGCTGTTTGGTTTGTCATTACTGTGTTGGTTACCGGTGAAGCTGAGGATAGTTGGTGAGCTGTGTGCTCCTGCCAGGTCTCTGGGCGTGCTCTGGCAGCAGCTGCGGACAGTCAGAGCTGCGGGAGATGGGTAAAGGACAACGAGAAAAGCACTGATAGAAGTCGAAGTCCAAGGACTGGCGCAAACTAGAGTGGACTGGCTGGGACTCCCCAAGTCATAGGCTGGATAATCAGTTATCACATTTAAAGGAAAAGTTCCTGACTGCTACCTTGAGCCTCGATTCAGCAAAGACTTTTTAAGCTCAACTTGTCCAAGCCTGACAATGCCTGTGCATCCAACTCTTGAATTATCAATTGACTGATCAATTGACTCTTTAAGAGTAAAGGTCATTGGCCGAAAGTTCAAGTGTGTATCCCTATAATATATGGCAGATGCTAGGAAAGTTTAATGTCAGCTTTAAATCCTGACTGTGAAATCTTTAGTTTTATCCATAATTTTCAAAGGGCATCTTTACCTAGCAGTGTCCAAGATGGTTATGTTAAAAGGCTTTTACAAGTTATTCAAACAGCTTAGGGGGGAATTCCTTCTCCTAGTGAGTGGCTGCCCTTGGCGGTTCCTCAGGCTAGGATGATGCATGTCTTTGGAAGAATCCCAACCCCAGCTGGGTTGCAAGTGAGAGCTGGCTTGTGCAGAGGAGTAGTGTTTGAGGACAGCAGCAATACTAGTTTTCTCTAGTGTTGATGGTTATTAATCAATCCAACAGTGCACAATTATTTGATTTGCAAACAGTAATATCAGCTGTGAGTCTCTGAGGATCACTTTTCAAGATGTGGTTTTGCCTAATGCTTCACATGATAAGAAAATGTGAAAAAGTGTCACAGATTTTTCAGTTGAAGGTGTTTCAATTCAGTATCAATTAACCAACTTGTTAAATGCTTCAATTAAAATTTAACAATTTAGACCACCTGAAGTGTAACCACTGTTTGTGTTTGTTTAATCAGTTTATAGACTCCTGATTTCAGGCCAGTCAGAAAAAAACTGCTGGAAGTTGGAATTAGTGTTTTCTGCCACATGTACTTACAGGACTGGCTCTAAAAGTCAGGAACTCAAGTAAATGTGTATCATTTCTAAACAAGCCTGTTTCATACTGGCAAATGCAGATGGCCTCTGTCCTTCCAGGGCTCTGGGAAAAAGAACAGTCTTGACTCATGGGAGTAGCCACAGAACTGGCCAAGGTGAGGACCTCTGGACATTGGAGGACTTCTCTCTTCTCTGACCTGTATGTTCCAGCAGGGTGTGCCAGGCCTCTCCCTCTGCCCAGGCAGTCTCTTCAGTCCATCCCTGCTTCCTACCCTGCATGGTTCTTACTGATTTGCTTCCCTTCTTCACTCTTCTCTGCTTCACTTCTGTCTCTTGTCCTTTCTCTGGTCCTCACCAAAGGAAAGACAGAATATTTTGCTACGATCATGATGGTAGTGGCACTTTTTGCTTTGACTTTGTGTTTCACTCTTTCCATCTGCCCCTCACTGCTCTCTCCAAACTACAGTAATGAAAATTCTCTCTTCACTTCCCAATTCTATGGAGTCCTGCTCTTTATTGTCTTGTCTCAAAATCCTGCATACTTCAAAGTCTCAGTGTTTTCCAAGAGCAGAGGTAGCTGCTCTTGCCCATGTCTGTACATTAATGACTTCTAAAATAGCAGCAATCACAAAGGATCAAAAGTTTGCTTTTATTTTTCATATGTTATAAACTTTGGGTAGTGAAAGAGAGTTCTTGCACAGACTCCTCTTCTGAGAAATAGATCTGCTGCTCCACTCATGCCCAGCATGACACTAATACATTCCAGGAATGTTTACAATATTTTTATTCAAAAATGCTGTATTTTTCTTAAAAATGTAGTTAAAAAATACACTGAAAGAAACTTTACGTACTTATTTTGAAAATGTACGTATTCTTCTTTGTTGCAAACATGAGCAGTGCTGTGACTTTGATACATAAAAAAGTCAAAAGAAAAGAGGTGGCTTGATTATGACTTTGAGAAGAAACTGGAACAAACTTAACCAGTGAGGCCAATGCCTGTGAAAGGCCATATTAAATGAGTGTCGCCCTATTCTATATCAGGTTAACTAAAAAGAATCAATGTCACATCTGGGTCTTTGCCAATGTGCTCTATGGACACAGCCAGGACATGCTGCAGCGAACACTGTGGTGTGATCTAAAGATCCACATCCAAAACAAGCTGCTGCCATACGAGCTCCTCACCACACTTAACCTTAGCAGAGCATAGGTGCAAAACTCTCCAAGATGAACCAGCAGTGTCCGTGGGAGCAGTACAGACTGGACCGGGGAATTACTTGTGCTTTACAACATAGGACTGGAAGACAACAAACAAGCCATGAAGAAAATCAGTCCAGAATAAATAGTCTGCAAAACAATGCCCAAAATCTGTTGTATAATAAGCCACTTAGCAAGTACTAGAAGCTTTCTTTCTAATCCATCTGTCACATGTTTTTATAGCTGAAAATAATTAACTGCTCACTATTGCTCAACAAGTAGGGGTCTATTTGAAATCACTTAATAACAGAAACAACAGGAGCACCAAGACAAGGTACTGAAAATCTCATCTGGTGTCTGAAAACAGAATTTAATCGCATTAATTTCTGTGTTAGAAAGCCCAGATTCAGGGGCAAGGAAAGAAGGACTTCTGAGATGGAAGACAGATGGAAACTTACTGTTTGGAGAAATTTGGAAGAAATTTTCTAAAGCATTACATGGTGCTGTATGATGATAAGAGAATAAGGCATCATTCTGTTACTCTCTGATATGGATTCTAAAATATGCATGTGTTACTCAGTACTAAAAAGTGAGAACAGATTATTAAGCTTTTGTTTGGATTTATCAGTTCAAGTGTATGTTTTCAAGGTGAACTTAAGAACCTAAGAGTAATATGTTGTCCCTAACTGTACTTCACTCTGTGTCCCTGCAAGGGCACATAGCCACTGCTGAATTCACTGCAGAATCACCCCAGATACCATCTTCCTTTCTTCTCCTACAATGTGGTGGTTTTGATTTCCTCAGGGCCTTTATAAAAACCCGCACGGGTCTTAGTTTTGAAGTTCCGTTTCCTGAACTCCTCCGAGATTTCCAGGAAGGACTTTCCCTTTGTCTCAGGAAGGAAAAACCAAACGTAGAGGGCAGTGCAGACACAGACCACAAGGAATGGGATGTAGCAGAAATGTGCAAGACTTTTCTGAGGAGGAGGAAAAAACAAGACAGTGTTGGTGACATTCTGTACGACTACAAGTAGGCATAGACAAATCCCTCTTCCTGCATGCTCTAAAGTCACCCAGGGAATATTTCTGTGCACCCTGGTGAGGGCCTCACATGCCTGGATGCAACAGCACCCCAGCACAGATTGGGAAATTCAACATAGCAAGAACAGTCTTTTGAAATATCTTTTTCTGTCTTTCTCCCTATACATAATCATATAGAATGGGGGCCCTCAGCCGGAAACAAGACAGGAATGTATATTGTGGAGTTCTGCTCCCTTTTGCTTCAGGAATCATCTTAGGGAATGGTGCCAGGGTCTGGTGAAGGGAAATTACATCACATCTTTAGTTCCAGCTGTTCTCAACTGAGGACAGAGGAATAATATTGGTCATCCACGCTCCAAATGATTCCACTCCCAATGTCAAATCAGAAATTACCATAGGGAACATGGTGAAAGTTTGGTTTAGAGGAGTTCTGGCCACTTTCCTCATAAAGATACTTTGCATAGAAGTGCTATCTTGCTGCTTGAATACTCTCTTTTCCTGGTCACTATCAGAGCCTCTTTCTTGTACGGAACACTAAAGAGCTGCTTTGCTTTGGGAACGCACCACAATGAATGGAAAGGCTGTTCCAACCAGAAACAGGTTGAACCAGAGCAGGGAGCCACAGATCATGTAAGCAGCTGGTCGGGACATTTGATCAAAAACTTCTGTGGGCAGAACTCCTGTTACACCAGCTGGAAAAAGAAATGGCAAGAAAGTTAATAATATTGTTGACATTACATTAAAAACAAGAGAACACATCTTAACAAGAATACCCAACATGAAGTATAAGAGGTGAATTTTTAGGTTAAATATTAAGGACTGGGTAATTATTCAAACTTTCTCACGTTAGAATGAACTGCCAGGAAAGGTTTTGTAATCCACATTATTCTTACCAGGACCCAGACCTATAAGAAAGGCTTGTAATTAATTCAACCCCATGGCTCTGTAGGGACTGGGACAAGAAATTATTGCCAACTTGTGTGGCATGTGACACTGGCAGCTTGGTTGTATTCTTACCTGCCTTCCTTCTAACTCATGTGAGCAAACAGAGTCTCACATCTACACACTAACCATGCAAACATCCACAACAGCCTGTGTATTGCCCACCCCCAGAAATGAACAGATTCTGCCAAGAAAAGGCACATTAGTAGGCTAACAAATAGACATGGAAATTGTGCTTCCAGGTATCTGCAAGAAAATAATCAGATGGCATAGCCAACAATTTCTGGGATTAAAGTGAAGCATTAGAAATGCTGGTTTACAGCCCTAATGGACTGGGCAGCAAATCAAAACCTTGTCATCTGTTTAAGCCAAGAATCACTTCCAAGTGCCTTGGCCTAATAGCCAAGACGACTGTGAGGGGGAATGACACAGAGAGAAAAGGACACAGCCTGGCCCTGCACAACACTGACTCACCAGGGGCATGCAAACCCCTGTGAAACAGCCAAACACCGCTGGCAGAAATTACCTCGTTCCTTTGAGTATGCTATAGCTAAAAGGGATCTGAGAGTTTCCATAAGATGCCTGCACACATCTCCAAGCCCCTACAGTACCCAAAAGTTTCACTGAAAACACTGAGGGAACTGACCTGGTCCGATTCCAAAGCTCAGGATATAGGCGAAAATGCAGGCCATGCTGAGATAAGGCATCCAGCTAATCTGAGTCTACAGCCACAGAGACCAATGGAAAACCAGTGAGGGCACTTACACTTATTTGCCACCACTGAACACCCCAGTCATATAAAAGGCAAAGCCCAACTCCATTCCACTTAACTAATTAAGCAAAGTTTGTTACCTGCTGGCTCAGAGCGACCATGAAGACAATGGCCCATCCTGCCATGAAGATATATCCCCCCAGGAGCAGTGGCCTCCGACCAGCGTAGTCTATAATCATGTTCTGCACAAAGTAACACAGTGAAATAAAGCAAGATATTTAACCTGTGTTTATAATTCCTGCCTCTTTCCTCTTCACATTTCAATACCCCATGACTAGTTTGCTCTACAATAACTTTCAGGATGTTGTCTGCTTCATAGCAAAAAAAGCTCAAAAGAAAGTTCTGGTGGCAAAGAAGGGTGTTCAGGGGAGATGAGAATGTCTCAGCTGCACCCATACTCTGCCACTATCCATATGGACACAAAGCAAGGCAGTTACACTTCTTAGAGATTTCAGACAGTTATGGCAATGCAATGTCTGACCAAATACTTCTGCATTAACCTATCTGGCTGTGGGTGCTGTGCTTAAAGGGCTTCCTTGACATGAAAAGCAATGTAACCCCCGAATTTGTAATTAACAGCCTCCTCCCTGCCAACAGGGGCTGCATGTCACCACAGTGCACTGAGAGTCTCACACAAGTGACAGATGTGATCAGTTCACAGCTTCCCGTGCCAATTACAACATAGGGGATTTTGTCCTGAGGAATTCCAGCCTCTTGGAACACATAAGCTGCATAAAAATACATCTGTGGAGAGAAGAAAGGAGAAAGCAGTAAGCGAAGACATCTGAAAATACATCCCATTGTTTTTCCTGAAGGGAAGGACAGAGTGACTGTCATACAGGCTATTTTGACAGCATCCTTCTGAACCTTCCCATAATGCACAGCTGTATTTTGGGACCCAAACATCTGACATTTGAAGATCTCCACGGGCAGAGAGACACTATTTGTTCCTCTCCTGCTGATGGAATGTTGAACCCAAGAGCTCCCCCCCATGTCCCATGACACAGCGCTGCTGCTGGCTCCGGTGCCAGGCTGCTTACCGAGTCGTTCCCGCAGAGCTGCATGGCACTGCTCAGCACAACGATGCTCGCCAGCTGCCACCTCAAAGCACGATTTTGGAAGAGCTCCCACGGGTTCTTCGCTCTCTGGCCTTTAACAGCAGCTTGTTCTGCTAGCATCTCTTCCAGCTCTGCACTCAGGTCACTGGTACCTCTAAGCTTCTGCAGTGCTGCAAGGACAAGGGAACCTCTTACTCCTGGGCTTTCTCTTCAGTTTGCTGCTCTGCAGGGTGAAGGATCGAGCAGCAGGTGACGGCTGCAGAAAGCTGCAGGACAGAGCCTGTGATCTTGCTGTTACCTTCACAGAGCTGATCAGCTGTGGTGAAGCCACTTGAAAGATTCGGGGGAAAGGGAGTGCAAATCCCTCACCATTGTTTGACAACTGAGTATTTCCCACCAGTGCCATTTCAGCAGCTGTGCTTCTGACTCAGATCTCAAGTGACTTCCGTGGGAAATGCAGGCAATTAAGATGTTCTTGGTACACAGCACATATTTCCCAGAAAATAATTCCAGCCACTCTGCATATGAGGATTTGTATGCCACAAATCTAAGTAAATCCTTTAATATGAATTGGCTTCAGATTTGATCCTGAGCTCTTCAACCAGCATTTATTTCACTTCATAGTTACAAAACATATTTGCCATTGTGAACACAAATCTTACCTTTTGACCCTATTACTGGAGCAAATAAGTCTATTGTAGGAAGATGCCTTTCAATTACATCAATAGATCAAATATATTTAAGATTATAGAATGTTCTTTAGTTTGGAAGGAGGAAGTAATCATATTTACAATTTGATATGAAACTTTCTATATGCAAAATTTGTGACACAATTCCAAAAATTTTGCGGCCCAAGTCTCACGTGTTCCGTGAGGAGCTAACAGTCATCCTAAACTCACCAGAGATGCAGGATTCTTTGTCTCCACGGTCAATCAAGAGATACCTGGGACTTTCAGGGAACCAAGGCAGTGCTGTGAGCTGGATCAGGGCGGGAACAACGTTGCTTGCTAAAAGGAATGGCCAACTCTCCTCCCCTCCTAGGAGCTCCCTAGAGAAAAACAAACACAATTTACACAGTATTTTTATGACCTCGCAAAAGTGGAAGGAAGGAAGGAAGGAAGGAAGGAAGGAAGGAAGGAAGGAAGGAAGTAAGGAAGGAAGGAAGGAAGGATGGATTTAATAAGTGGGCTTCTTGCTTTACATTACCTGAGTCCAACAACCTGCCCCAGCACCAGCCCCAGGGCTGTAAACGACGCAGAGGTCAAGGCCACAGCTCCTCTGAGCTTCTTTGGGGCACTCTCAGCCAGATACATGGGCTGAATGTTCATGCTTACACCTGTGCAAGGCAGACAAACACTGACCTCAGTTTGTGGGCAGAGGAGACAAGAATAAATGCAGTCAGCCACCTCTCAAGGTTGCCAGCTGCACTCTTCTGTTGCAGGCCATGTGATAACTAATCTACCAGTGCTTGTCATTTACCCAAACCTTCAATTTCACCCCTATCCCTTGTATAAGCCACTAAACACACATTTCAATATTCATCAGTAGCAGTAGATAATGAAACTGAAACCTGTCAGGGCCTCAGTCCTATGGTCTTTTCAGCACCAAATCCAAGGTTATGTGCAATGTTTCCCTCTACTTCTCCCTTTTGTGGAGAATATCATATTTTAAGTCCCTTATATTGACCATTATTTCCTGGGATGAACTTCGATGAAAGCTTTTTTGTTGGTGCTCATGCTGTTGCATGACTGACATTCTTAGAAGCAGATAAGGATCCATTTTCAGCTCAGATTTTCCCCATGCACAGAGATGCTCATGGGTAGTTCACACCTCCCCCCCCGCCCCCAACCTGTGTATGCTTTAAAAGAAAGCCCTTAGAAGCAAAGTATAAAATCTGTATATACAACTTCTTAATTCACTTACACGTGTCTGGTCAGCCTAAAGGATTAATTGCTTTAATATCTTCCTATTTATTTTTCTTCTAATTATTGCTACCTTCATCCTTCTATACTTCTCATGTTGCCGTACCTGCATTCACGCCAGTAAAATATCTGCTGAGCATAATCATCTCAAAGGATTTGGCCATTCGGCTGAATCCTGACAAGGTTGCAGCTATGATCACAAAGACATTGTTCAGCAGCAGGGACATCTTCCTTCCGAGAGAAAAGACAGCTGTGAGCACGTGTGTCAGGTTCAGTTATCAGGTAAAACACTTCACATGGCAGGTGCCACCTGCCCAGCCTGGAAGCTGCAGATGGGCCGCTCAGCCCCACCACAGACCATCCTGGTTAATCCAAGCCCTGCTTGAGGTGTCCCTGTGGCACGGGGAGTCCCTGCAGTGCTGGCTTTAGGCTCTCTGAGGGCACCACCAGGTTCTCCTCCAGATTCAGGGCTCTTGTGCTCACACGCTGTTTCCATTTGAATGGAGAGGAATATTCCTTCAGCAAACCGTGTGCATTTTGGTCTGAAAATGCTAATTTGTTGAAACAGGCAATTTTCATGTAGTAGTGTAATTACTGTGAAACTTTGTCAGAAAGTTTTTATGTGTCCCAGGAGAAATTTCTGCTGAAAACCAGGGAAAAAAAGAGCGCTCTATTGACCCATACTACTATTATTGCCAGTAATTCTCTCTAGTCCCCCGCTCACTGCCTTACCAGTCAGTCTTTGTTTCTCTTATTTATGATGGAATATTATTTTATTCCAAAGCAGTACAGGGTGAAATCTCTAAAATTTTAGTGGGGTAAGGAAGCCATATCCTTTCAGGTCTTCATAACTATGAAACTAGTAAGTCATGGGACTTCAAACCATAATGGGGCCTGCTTCATCATATAAGAGGAGCAAACCAAAGTGATAGCACATAGAGGAAAATCTTGGAGTCAAGAGACAGGGAAGCAAAATCTAATTTCCTATTAGTTTATGTTGGTAACATTGGTTTGGGGTTTTTTTTCTGAAGATAACTGGGGATAGAACTGTGTATGAAAGATAGGTGAGGTAAGACAGATACTTGTCAGACACTCACAGAGAAAAAAAAACCAAACCACTGTGGAGATTTATTGAATACTTCCAGAAATATTTCAGACCAAAAGGTGGATACACAGCCTGTGAGACATGGGGAGCTGGGATGCAAGCACTGGTCTTTGTAAGCACCCTCTGTTTTTCTAGTGTCATTCCTACCAATTTCCACAGTTTATTTTGAAGAAAAATCCTTAGTCTGATCCATTATGATTTCCCATTTAAAAGCATGGCAGAAAACTGGACACAAAAATTATAGGGATTATGTAGGTGGTTACTGCAATGAGGAGTTGAGCTGAAATCCTTGTAGCACCTCAGCTGGGCTGGAATGTGATGAGGAGGTAATGTGGGGAAAAAACTGTTCCCTGTTGAGTTTCGAGATACGAAATACTGTCTTGTCAGGTTTCTCCCTGCCAACCCAGAGTGTTTATAGCAGACTGATCTGTGATAGAAAACACGTTCTCATTATTTGTAACTATGGTGAGTATTTTGCTGTAGGGCTCCTAATTCCTCTTGGACTCAGGGAAGCTGCATAGCCTAATTTAAACTCCAGCGTTTCTTACCTTCCCAACATGATGGCCATGGGACCAGCAACCACAGCCCCAGTGAGGCCTCCCAGAGGGTAGGCAGAGACGGTGAAGGACCACAGCAGCAGGACCACGTTGCTCTCCAGGGGAACACCCGTGCGCTCCAGCCAGGTTGTGTTCATGAACGTCTGGATGTACTGAGGGAGAAGGACAGTGCTGCAGAACCACCAGAAGGGTGAAGGACACTGAGAAAGGCTCCCTTATTAATATACCTATTTATATATCTATTTATTCTGGGTTCGTGCCTCCAATCTCCTCCAGTTCTTAGATGTGTTTTTAGTAAAGAGTTTAGGGTATAAAACTGTTGCTGTTGAAAAGTTGCAGTTGGTTTATATCCATATGTACTTATTTTTCATAATTTAAAAATTAATTTAATGAGTCTCACTTTGAATCTAAGGGCAAAAATCAACTTCAAAGGATGCAGGTTGGTAAAATTTTAGACTTAGATTTTGCTAAAGCAGCTGAAACAAAGCTTTTGAATAAATTCTTGTGACATTAAGTCCTGCTTAAGGATGGCTATTGACAACAAAGTTCTGTACTCTAGATGTGAATTATACAGAGGGAACAACACATCCATCTTTCTGTCCCTCAACAGCAGCAGCCTGCAGATTTTCAGTGGCACACCACTGTTCACAGCCCAATGGAGCCACCAAGGAAGGGTCTGTCTAGCGGGGGAGGCACTTGGCCTAGCAGTACTTACTGAGGCTGGAGCATTGATGATGGAGATGTTGTAACCATACTGGAAAGTGCCTCCAATCCCAGCAGCGCATATTGTCAGGATCAGGATCTTGTTCTGAAGCTGAAGAAAAGGGACAGACAATGGATGGCTTCCTTGTACAGAATAAAATGACTCAACAGACATTCAGACTTTGAGCTGGGGGATTTTCCCATGGCCATGTATATCCAGTGCATTTGGGATTCATTGGTGTGCTATTATTTCTATCCTTTCATGACAATAACACATATTTTAGATTAGAGTACCTTTCCTGTGATGCTGCACATATTATACAGAGCAGACAACATTTAGCAGTCTATAATTGTGTATTCAGTATTATGATGCAGGTGAAATACATGGCAGACAGTGAGTTCCTATGCCATGTTCAGGTCTCCTTGAGGCCATTTCTTCCTGAGCATTGCCACTTGCTTATATTGCCGACTGACACCACTGCTGTGCCTTGGGAAGCACGGGCAGGGGAATGGGCTGCCTCATGCAGCATCACAGGATCAGGTGTTGGCATAAAAGTCAGGTCTCTCGACTTTTTGAATGGTGTAGAACAAGCTGTCCTGGCTGGGCCAGCATGGCAGCTGACAGCTCACTGGCAGGCTGACCAGCAAAAATATACATCTTTTTCCCACTGTTTTGTGCCTGTGCCTTTGGTTTCCCCATATGTAGGTGAAATCCGGTGACAGGTAAGATGCACCCTGAGGGAGTCCTGGGACTGGGAGCTCTGTTCCACGTCTCAAGACCACTCTGAGCATGCTGGGGGCCCCTGGTCTTTAGCCTGACACCTCCTGCACAATGTTCTGGGTGTCCCAGGGCCAAGATGGCCTTTGCCAGCCCCCTGCTTAAAAACCCCTCCCACTGGGAAAGCTCTAGTGTAACATGAAGAGCCCATGCTCAGGCTTGGCTGTTTGCCAGTCAGTGCAGGGCACCTCAGGCCAGATTGTGTTTTGCTACATGAATATGACCCCAGTGACCCTGAGAACTTAAATAACCCAGAGCTGGGGACCTCTTTCTGCTTTACCTGCTCATTTTCTTCTTACAGAGCCGTCCACTAAGGAAAAGGAAATTTTGGTCTAGTCTCACAATAGCTCTAAAACCACAAATTCAAAAATCTTGGACTTTTTCCTTTCCTCAAAATGTTTTCTTCTAAATAACTTCCACACCAGCCTGAGACAGGATGTTCTCCCAGGACAGAAATAAAGCCAGACTATTCCAACCCTGCAGCAAGAAGAGGCTGAGCTGTCTCCTGTCCCAGCCAGCAGCGGGTACATTTCGCTTGCACTTTGCACGGCTACACCACTTCCCTGTCTTTTTACTGAGAACTGAGCTAAGGATTGGGCACCTGATATCTCTGCTCTTCCTAATTATTCTAGTTCTCCAGGTGAGAGTTTCCTCTCCCTACAATAGCACATTTCTTTTTCATTTACAATGTCTAGGAATGTACCACTTCTCCTGCTCATTTCCCTGCTTTCGTTATAGCGTACATCCCCTATCAAGTCCTGTATCACAGAGCTCTTTTGCAGCCATGAGCTAAAGCAAAATGGTTTGGTTCTCCCTTCAGGAGCCAGCAAACCCTTCTGTGCTCAGAGCTGAGCTGTATTTACAAAGTGACCTTCCCAAGCCTTCCTTAACGCCCGGCTTCCGCACTGTTTTCCCAGCCACCGTGACGGTGTGCAGCTGTCAGGAGAGCCATTTGTCTGTCAACTTTATCCCAAGGACCGTGATGAATTGGTAAAATAATTCTATGCAAACCTGACAGTACTTACACAGCCTTATAAAAATTCAAATTAAAAAAAAAAAACTGTCAATAATAATAGTAAAATAGGTGTTTTACCAGTCTCTGCAGCTTGTTCATCCTCTTTCGTAGGTTTTCCTCTGTCTGCCAAAGGCTCTGGTACTCTCACAGTGCTCTAAAGGATTATTTAAATCTCCAGCATAGGAATGTGTATTTAGTCACCCATTACGTTAGGATAAGACACTTGATTTGGCAGGTGTTTTGCCAGCTGATTTGCATTCTCAAAATGGAGCTGCATGTTCACTAGCAAGACAGTTCAATTCATTTTGTTGAAAGCCGATGACAGTCCGGGGAAATCATTCTCCAAGATCCAGATCTGTCTAAACCCTCTTGAAGGCCAGTGTGGTTTACAACATAAATTCCTTCTCAGAGCATCTGGCACAGTTACCAGTATCACTTCTCTGATTAAGTGTGATAAAAGCAGAGTGAACTACATTTTTTTTTCCTGATTGTATTTGTCCTGGAACACAATCTAAGATCTGAAATACAAACCAGACTATTTCCCTTGGTCCCGTCAGTGACTGGAATAAATGAAGCCCAAGCCTTTCAAATCCCTGGTTATCCAAGGCCTTTCCCTGTACTCCTGTCTACGTTCTGGTGACAGATAGGCAATGCAGCTGTTGCTTGAAAGGCTGTGCACGAAGGTACAGAAAGCTGTGCTCCTGCTCCCTCTCCATAGCCTGGCACAGAGCAAACAGCCACACTTAGAGCACTAGATCTTGCCAGGTACAGAAGACAGCAGTGACAGCCTTGCTTCTTTCTATAAAACAGAAAGGCACTCCCTCACAGTGGGAAATGGTGAATCCTTATGAATCCTAGAGAAGGAGATGGAGGCATATCGCACTGCCAGCAGTAACATTAAAGCTGCTGCTTCACAAAATATCTGGCCTTCAGGAGTAATCATGGTATTTAAACATCCTTTCACCCTGCAGAGGGAAATTTGTGAGGTCTCTGACAGATTTCAGAGTATTTGAAATAAGTGAAATGTTTTTAAATGCCTCTTTGTCCCTAATCAGGTTTTACTGCACCTGAACAGAAATATGAACCTGTTCCACACCACAGAGGTATTTTCTAGTGAATGTGTAGCTGGGGATGTGGTGCTGCATCAGCTGCAGCCACTAAGTGGCAGGAGAAGTACAAAATTTGCTGCATTAGGCTCTGAATCCAACATGACAGCACTTTACTGCTTGTGGGATGTGGCAGGGGTAAGATGAATACTTCCAACAGCTTCCCAAACAATAACTTGTTAACTGGGGAACAGACATAACTGTAAAAGTCAACAGGCACTGATGGATAGTTTAGGCAGCATATATCAAGAATAGTAATTAATTCAAAAAGGAAAGCTCTAATTTCTTCATGCTGTCTGCTCTGAGCTTGTGACAGTTGCCAGAGCTGAGTGAAGTCCTATGGGCAGGCAGTGCGATGCTGGGCATCGTGGCACAGGCTGTTCACAAGCCTCCCTGTTCCAGAGGGGGCATAAACTGGATGTTGCTGTGACTAGATCTATGTGCAGCTGGCTAGCTGGGAGTCCCAGGAAGTTGTCCTCTCTCTTTTCTAGTAACAGCTGCCTTGATGAGGAGTGAAGAAATAGATTTTTTTCTTCTACACAGCATCTATATTACCCGTGCTTTGGTGCTGAGAGATGTTCACACCGGTTGTGTTTCTAACTGGCTTTTTGCTGCACCTTAAAAACCCCAGCATTCCCAATGTTTCATCCTTGTTGTCAGAGTTTCAGAGTCATGGTTGGTGTAGATGAGAAATCTCCGGGGTCAGGGTCTGTCACCAGGGTATAACCACTGCTCTGCAGTTACTCCAACTCCTGGCTCTGGAAGCCTTCACATAAAGCCGGCAGGTTTCCAGCAGTACTGTGGGGACCCACCACCCGCTTCCTTCAAATACTCTTTCACTGAACTGAAACCTGTCATAATCAGGGTGAAATATGATGCCATACACATGGGAGAGGAGTTATTTGGAGAACGTGATGGCAGTCTCTGCCTGCAATTATCTGACTGCAGGAATAAGTGGTAATCCTGCCATTAGGAAAGACCATCAACACAGGCTCTTTGATCTGTCACGAACTGAGAGGTTCCAATGTTTTAGTGTGTTTTTACACCAGAATTATCTGGACCAGCTTCAAGGGGAGAAAAAGGCCCCCATTTCCATCTGTGAGGTTTGGATCTACAGGATGAATTCTCCCTACAAATGCTACACTGTAAATTGCAGAAGAGATTTGGAGAGGCTCCCTGGCTGGTTGCTGACTTTCCCAAGCTCTAGCCTGGCTATTTTTGCGAACCCTTCTCACTTTCCTGTAAGGACCATCACTATGAGATACAAGATACCTCTGTTTGCTTGTCCTGACTCTTGCAGAACTCACATAGAATACAGAACACAAAGAATAAGATCTGCAAACAAGCAGCTTTCTCAAGAAACATGCAGGTTTCCTGATTTCATGGTGAAAGCAATGTTTATGGAACGTAGCTGTTGAAATGGATTTCCTTTGTAGGAAATGAGTGCCCTGCTGCGACACCATTATTCTCAGTTCCAGCAGTTCGCTAATGTACTTTATAAAACCCCCACAATTTATGTAAGTTCAAGACACTGTATAAGAACTTCAGGAAATGAGCTTCATCACAGAGGTTTCTCAGGGCAGGGACCCAATGCTGACAGAGCTTCTGCTACCACACAGAGTCACTGGGATGCTTTCCAGACCAGTGGAGATACATGGGAGCTGAGTCCTTTGAGGACACGAGGGCTGATACAGCCAAGGGAACTAGCTGCTTCCCCTCACTAGCCAGGATTTTGGGATGTCAGAAGAATAGCTGTATATTCTGTATGCTGGATCAGCAGTCTGCCTTTTCCTCCTCCCGATAAGCAATAGAGCTTCTCTGGGAAAACTGAGAAAACCTGAAATCCTAAAAATAATTTAAAGACCTTTTTTTCAGTCCATTGTGAGCTGTAGGTCATGCTGTGGCTGAATTATTTCCTTTCCTTCCATCTTTGTATCAGACACTGATGCAGGCAGTTAGTTGAAATTGGGTGACCTGAAGGCCAGAGAGAACAAAGTGCTTGGCTGAACAAAACCTCTGTTTCTGTGTGTGAGAGAAGAGCATTTAGACTTTACCAAATGGCATCAAATGTTGCTGAATGCTCCCGTCAGGAGAGGAAAATGTGTGCAGCATTGTCAGAGTGTCAGACTTGTCCTGCTTTCTTATTTAACAGTCCCTTCAGACAGACCTTTTGATTGGAGCTGTGCCCTGGCTTATTGAGAGGCAGCTGGACTGGGACACATAGTCCTGCCTCTAGTGAAAACCAAAGTACAAATACCTTTTCTGACTCCTTGTAGGGGTCTTCAGCAGCTGACAGCACACTCAGTTGATGTGCTGCTATTGTGAGCTGAGCACAGACCTCTTTTTATAAGACACAAGCATTGTTTTTCAGTTCTCTTGTTGATTTGGCCACAGTGCTTATGAAATGGATGTTACAAAATAAAGGCCCCTCAAGGATATTCCCTACTGACAGCTCTGGGAGGTGACCTGTGGTGTAGGGGACAGATCACAAGGCAGAAGAATTTAACAAGAATTATTAAACACTGGAAAAAAATAACTGTGCAAAGAGACAGACATTTTCTTGTTTGATGTCTTCAACTCATGATCAGAAGCTGTTTTGGAAGAGGTGCTTTATTTGGATATGTGATGAGGCTCTGCTCAAGGAGATTTAAATGAGATCTTCTTTCTCATGATATGCCAGATGCAAAGCTGTATTTTTGAACTAAAAACCATAGGAAATAAAAATAACATTAACTGTGATTTACAGCAAACCCTTTGCAAACCACATGTCCTTGGAGGGCTGAACTCTATCTTTAGTTTCTTTCTAACAAACAAACAAAAAAATTTAAAAATCCATCCAGTTCTGTATGATTCACTTTCTCCTGACTTTAGCCATCACACTCCAGAGTTAGCTGATTTGGAACAAGAAATCCTTCAGTGAAGGAGAAAGAATTTATATATGGCTATTATACATGGAAAAGTAAACACTTCAAGTGCCTCAAGCAGTTATGATTATACAGCTTATCTATGGGTTCATGAAGCTCTTGGTACCTCTTGTCCATGCCACCGAGGACTGAGTTTGGGAGCTGAAATAACCTTCCAGAAAGGTCCCCCTGGCTGGTGTGGCTCACTTGCTCCTAGTGCCAGGGCATCAGTCAGGTAGAGACCTCTTCTACACCAAAGCTATCAGGGGTCTCAGGCGTGGCATGTCCTGGGGAACACCATGGGTGAGACCCTGAACAGAATTGGCGTGGTCTCATATCCCGGTAGGGGGAGTCTCTCAGAGTGGGTGCGTGGGGGTATCTTTGTTTTCAGATGAAGGGAAGATTTGGGACTGTAAGCAGGGAGGTGGAGCATTACTCCTAGCAAGGGGCTTGGGATTATGTGGCCAGGGAATTAACGTTCTCCCTTGAGTACTCTCCAGCCCAGCTGGAGGAGATGCCTGTGCATCATCACGCCAGGTATGACTTGTCACGGCAGGACACATTGCAAAATGTCATCAGGTGAAGTTACAAACAAAATGCCAATGGTGTTAAAGAGCAGAGGGCACATGTCACCGGCTGGACCCTCACCAAGTGCGTGCCTGGGGGCTGTTTTCCTGCCCCATCAGCTGTGTGCAGGGGTGAGCGCCCTGCCAAGGGCGCCAATGCTCGTTAGGGCCTGTGCTGACACGGCACACAGCTCCTTTCATCCTGCGACACCGGGGACTGCTGTGCTGGGCAAAACGGGAACTGCCGCCTTTAAACGAAGCATCTGTTTATTCTTGAAACAATTAGTGACGGCAGTTAGATCTTGAACTCATTACTGAGCCCAAAACAATTATGATACAAACAAGTTCCAGATGGGCTCAAAAGGAGTTGTTTTTGTCTTTACTGAATTAGAATGGATTCCATGTCTTCAAGTTCCTCTGGTATTTATGGACAGGAAACATGAATTACACACAATAATTTACTACAAACAAAAGAGATGGATGCTGCAACAGCCCATTTATCTTTGCTCATGTGCCTTCTTGAAGTTTATGTGCTGTTTAACTCATGGGGAGAGTTCATAGCATTTTTTTTTTATTTTCTAACTCTGTAGTTTTGGTTTGCAGAAACTCAAGACAGGATGCTGTTGAATTTCTGCTGCAGGTTAGTATCACTAAGCCTGCAGATGCAGATTGGGTAAATACTGTCTGGCAAAGAGCTGCCTCTGATACCATCATGTTTCAGTTCTTCCTTTGAAGGACTTGTGCAAAGGTTACAGTTGGGACTTCTAATTATTTCCTCTGGCAGCTCCAAGAGCCTGCAGACAGAAACCTTTTTCAAAGCCTGCCCAAAATGGACTGAAGTCTGGGCATCAGTTTCGTATGGGAACTTTGAGTTTCTGACATCTTGGGTTTTGAAGCTGATGCTGCACATTGACAGCAACTGAACTGCTCCAAAAAGGAAGGGGAACCCAGCAGATGGCAGGAAGCAATNCTGCCGCCTTTAAACGAAGCATCTGTTTATTCTTGAAACAATTAGTGACGGCAGTTAGATCTTGAACTCATTACTGAGCCCAAAACAATTATGATACAAACAAGTTCCAGATGGGCTCAAAAGGAGTTGTTTTTGTCTTTACTGAATTAGAATGGATTCCATGTCTTCAAGTTCCTCTGGTATTTATGGACAGGAAACATGAATTACACACAATAATTTACTACAAACAAAAGAGATGGATGCTGCAACAGCCCATTTATCTTTGCTCATGTGCCTTCTTGAAGTTTATGTGCTGTTTAACTCATGGGGAGAGTTCATAGCATTTTTTTTTATTTTCTAACTCTGTAGTTTTGGTTTGCAGAAACTCAGACAGGATGCTGTTGAATTTCTGCTGCAGGTTAGTATCACTAAGCCTGCAGATGCAGATTGGGTAAATACTGTCTGGCAAAGAGCTGCCTCTGATACCATCATGTTTCAGTTCTTCCTTTGAAGGACTTGTGCAAAGGTTACAGTTGGGACTTCTAATTATTTCCTCTGGCAGCTCCAAGAGCCTGCAGACAGAAACCTTTTTCAAAGCCTGCCCAAAATGGACTGAAGTCTGGGCATCAGTTTCGTATGGGAACTTTGAGTTTCTGACATCTTGGGTTTTGAAGCTGATGCTGCACATTGACAGCAACTGAACTGCTCCAAAAAGGAAGGGGAACCCAGCAGATGGCAGGAAGCAATGGTACATCACTGTGCTACATCTGCTTTAAGTCCCCCGGCAGGGGCAGGAAGATAGGACAAGGCAGGAGGAAATCAGTGAAAAAACTCCTGGGCAGTGTTTTTCTGGCAGTCCCTCTTACCTTCTTACAGTTGAGAGAAAAAGTTTCGCTTTGCTTTTTTTCAGGCTTTTAGTTAGATTTCATGATTTTATAAAGGGCCACATGTCAGCCTCCCTACGAAGGTGTGTATGTGAACCCAAACATGTGGCTGGGCTGATGGGAACTTGTGGAGGACATAATTCCAAAAACCCATAAAATGTGACATGGATTGTAATAAAGACTAAAGCTGCCCTGGGTGTACTGTAGTGCATGAAGTCAGCTTGGATGAGCTCCGAAGGGAGTGAGATCATGGGCAGAAAGCAGCCTGGGAACTCAGGGTGACACTGAGATTTGTTTGGCCTCTCCCAGTGGGAGCTGGTGAGCTTCCCGATGCATTTCATCACTTCTCCCCCTTCCCCCATAAACCTTAAAAAAGAGGCCTTAAGTAGAAGCCTGAACAAGTAGAGTTCTCCAGTTCTGGCTAGAAAAGAAGGGAAGAGAAGAAAATTGAGAAACTGATTATTACTTTTTTTTTTTTAGATTTTATGCAATGCTTAATTTGCACATAGTCTTTCACAGAGAATAAGTGGAGTTGATTATTTGGATTCTCATCTCTGTGGAGCTAGTGAGAGCCTCCTTCCAGCAGAGAGGCTCCACATATTCATCTCCCAGCCTTGGTTCAAACAAGGAAGGGGCAGGAATCATGGTGCTTGAATTCAGCTTCTGTCTGGTGTCCACAGGAAGCCAGAGCAGATAGGAGATGTCTAATTCCCTACCCAAAGGAACAGGACATTTATTCATTTATTTCATTCATTATCCATGTATTGACTCTCAGTTCTTCGACTCAGTTGCCCATTCTGCTGGGGTGGGAGCTCCACGGCATGCTGGAGGGCTGAGCTGCGGCAGCGCAGCATTTGGGCTGAAACAGCCACGTGAATAAGGGCAGCCCTTTGCAGAGCTCCAGGCCCAATGAATTTCCCTGCAAGCTCAGCTCTTCTCAACTGCCAGAGCTCTCACATCCATCCCAGCTCTCACCAAAAGTTTGTAACCACACAGCCAAGCCTATTGACATTGCTGCAGTTTGGGGTACAAGTTCCCCGCTCAACTCCATTCCCAGGATCCCTAATGCAGCTCTGACCTGGAGCAGTTTCTCCTTCTCCCCCAGCAACATCAAAGGTGGTCTCAGCACCGCAGTGTCCAGGGCACTCAGGAGCCCATTCTCTGGTCTGACACATGCCCACCAGTCTCTTGTCTTCTCCCCTCTCTCCCCCAGTATGTTGCTTTAACCTCATGTCCCGTCATCTTCCATCTGGGTTTTGTATTTCATCAAAGGGCAGTCGGGGTGGAGGTGGTGGAAGACACAAACACTCCCTCCCCCGTCGGTAATTTCATTTCCCATTAACTGAGGGTTTAAAGGGAAATCTCAGGGCTCATTAAGGCTCTGATGACAGCTTAACCCTTTCCAGCACAAACCCAACACCAGGCCCATTCCTCATCTGAATCCAGGGTGGCTGTAACATTACACCCGACTCCTGAGCAGTGCAGACAGGTCTGGAAAGCAGAGTCAGCAGGACAGTGAAGGATGTCGGGTTTCTGGAGATCTTGATCAGCTCCCGTTTCCAGGAGCACTGTCTGTGTTGGACACGCGGGCAGCAGAGAGGCTCTGCTCTCTCCTGAGGGCTGAATGCAAGTGCTGCCGCGTTCCCCAAGTCACCCTCAGCACCTGGTGGGACCACACATCTCTTGGTTTCTTCCAGCGACCTTGTGCGACCTTGATGGCCCGCTGCAATCTCGCACAGCTTGGGGAAGCGCCTCACTGCTCCATCCAGGAGGCAGGAGAGGTTCTAGCAGGAATTACTGAAAACCCGAAGCCCTTTGTGCCTTAGTGAATACAAGACCCTTCTGATCAGCGAAGCAACCAGCACCGGCACCGGCACCGCCGCCCTTTTCCCAGCCCAGCTCTCCGCAGCGGGCTCCTCTCCCTCCAAGCCAGCGGGTGTGCGGGGAACAACGCGCTCACAGCCCCCGGCTCTCGAGGGGACACTGCGGGACGGGACCGCAGCTGAGCGCACCGCGGCTCCCTCGGCCGGGGCAGGAACCGGGCGTAGGCTTCCCCCGCCGGGCAGGTCATGGTCCCAGGAGCCGGGGCTCAGCCCGGGCACTGCCCCGGCCCGCGCAGTCCCGCGTGCGGCGTGCCCCCTCAGCCTAGCTGCTTCGCCATCCTCTGCCGGTGACTGCCAGCGCCCCGGGACACCCGTGACCCGCGCTTCCCGTCCCCGCCCTCCCCCGTCCGCCCGTCCCCGGCGCTGCCGCTGCCATTGGCCCGGGGGCGGGCCCGGGGCCGGTCCCATCCCCGGCCGCGGCGGGTCCGCTCCGGGTTGGCGGCGGCCACNGGCAGCGGGTGATGGCAGCTGCTCTGCGTGTCTCCCACAGCAGCTGGAGTTCATCACCCCCTTCCAGCTGTACTTCAACCCCGACCTCATCTTCAGGAAATTCCAGGTGAGGCCTTGCATGGGGTTTGGGGCCCCTTGTGCCTCTTCCCAGCGAGGGGTGGGTGTGACTGGATGGGCCCTGGGTGTCCCGCTCCCCAGGGTGGCCAGGGAGTGCTGTATCATCCCAAGGGGCTCCTTTCCCACTGCTCCAACCTTCACTGATTGGTGCAAGCTGGGTTATCAACACAGCGTCCCCTCTTGTCACAGGCACCTGCATGGAGACAACTCCTTCCAGCCTTTCCCTGCCACACACCATCTTGGCGTTTCCTTTTTTCCTTGACTCAAAACCTATCTCTTCTTTTTCTATTACACTGTGCGTGGCAGCTGCTGTTGGGCTGGTTGGAGAAGGCTTTATTGTAGAGAGGCGTGAAAAGTAATTAGTTTGAATCTGGGTGCTGAATTGTGGCTGTTTGTCTTCTCCAGAAAAGTAGGGAAATCTTCTTTCCCACACCTGGAAAGGTGAGATACTCTGATGTATCAGAGTATCATGTAAGGATGTCCCACTAGAGTCTGGTGTCCTGGGGTAGTTCTGAAGGGACAGGTGTATGACTGAGCATTCCCTGTGGACAGTGTGATGGGCTGCTCTACATGTGATGAGGAGAGACCTCTGTCCACCTCCTTTTCTCTCTCCTCTTTCTTCTCTTTCAGATATGGAGGCTGATCACCAACTTCCTCTTTTTTGGGCCCCTGGGATTCAGTTTCTTTTTCAACATGATATTTCTGTATCCTTTGGTCTCAGTGAAGTTCTCTGCTCCCATTTTGGCTTAGATGCAATTCCCCCCCCATCCATCTTCCTCCCCAGCATGACTTGCCTTGGCAGCAGTCTAGGGCTGTGGGTTCTTCCTTTGGCTCTTTTGAAGCGAAGCCATGACCCTCCTGCCCCTCCATCTCTGCTTGCTGCAGGGCAGACCCTGCCAAAAGGCTGAGGAAGCTGGCAGTGCTGCTGCTGTGGCTCATGCTGGAGAGCAGTGCCCATTCCTGGGGTGAGCTCTGGCTGAAGCACAGCAGGTGCCTCTTTCTTTCCCTGGGGTCAGTGGTGTGAGGTGAAGTTTGCACTGTTCTGCTCTGGGGCTTGGACACCTGGCTGACAGCTTTCTGGGATGAAATAGCTTGCAGCAACTTATTTCCCATAAAGTCTTGCTGTGGGGCCCAGGGTGGCCAGCTGTTAATTTCCTATACTGCAACCCCTCCCTTCTCTCCCGCTCTCAGGTACAGGTACTGCCGCATGCTAGAAGAAGGCTCCTTCCGTGGAAGGACGGCTGACTTTGTCTTCATGTTCCTCTTTGGAGGGTTTCTCATGACAGTATCCTTTTGAGTTGGTTGCAGCTCTTTGGTGTCTCCTGAGGTGCTATCCTGTGGATAGTGTAGAGCTCTGCATACTGGCTTTGTTGTGGTGTGGAGCAGGTACCTGGCTGCTGAGCAGCACAGCTGGTTTATGAACCTTCTTGGTGCCTCAGGGCAGAGGGCCTTGTGCCCCAGGCCTGCCAGGCTCATGCCCTGTGACCTGGGAGAGCTCTGCTGAGCACATGGTGCAGGGGCACTTTCTGGCTGTATGGCAGAGCTTGTGCTCCTCGTCTTTCCCACCCTTGTCTTGGCCTGTGCCTTAGAGGTGTTCTTAGAGGAGAGAAAAGCTGCCTGGGATTGTGCTGGTGTCTGCAGAAGTGCTGATGCCCCTGGCAAGGGGCTGGGCTGCCTCATCCCTGAAGAGGACATGTGGCGGTGTGCTCGGGAAGCTCAGCCTGAAAGAAGCCACGTGTTCTGCTCCAAGAACCGGTCCAGCTGCGACAGGGCCACTGACTGAGCGCTGGTGAGTGCAGCATGATTGCATGAGGCTGGCTCAGGACAAAGGCAAGGACATGGAGCCATGAGGACAAGGAGGGGGTTGCCCACAGACTCCGTTGTCAGCACATCGGGCAGTGTGAGCCAAGAGCTTGCAACCTGTCAGTAGCTGGAGGTGCCATCACACAGCTTAAGTTCTTTTCATGACACAGTAATCTGATGGTGAAATATCTTTCCCTCCCAAGCATGAACCTTTTCTGAATGTCTTCTGCTGCCTTATGCAGATGGCCCAGAGCACTGCTGTTCCCACAGAGCTCTGCATGAAGCTGTGTGAGCCATTAGCATCCAGGTGGCTGCAGCAGCCATGTGCTTGGCCATAGGTGGATTTGGAGTCCAACAAGGGCAGGAGAAGTTTTTGCCTCTCTCTGTCTCCTTGTGCTCTGAAGAAGAGGACTGTTAATTCCAAGAGCCATCTTACTGCTAAACTTCTATAGAAGACAGATACTGGATGTGAGCTAGTTGTTAAGATATGCCACTGTCCCAAGTGCTGTAAGACTGTGAGAGCCCTTCTTTGAAGGTAATTTTGATGTTCATTTTGTAAAGGTGACTGCATGAGCTCTCTGGTCTCTGGTGGTTGTAGACATCAGCTTAAGGAGTGAGCAACCTGCATGTGCCACTCCAGAGTGTCTTGTTCTGGGGTGGCATGGAGGGAGATGTGTGTGGGGACAGTGGTGGTCAGTATATCTCAGCCAGGAAAAGCTTGGTGACATAGGCAATGTCTCGGAACACTGTGATCAGCTGCCTCTAGTTTGGGTTTCCTAGTCACAAAGCACCCTGTGCGGCCTGGAGGTGGTGCACTGGGTGGGTAGGTGTTTCCTTGACTCGGTAGTTCCCAGCTATTTGGACTCTTTGCCAGCCTGTTTTTCCTGGGCCAGGCTTTCACCATCATGCTGGTGTATGTATGGAGTCGCAGGAACCCTTATATCCGCATGAACTTTTTTGGGCTTCTTAACTTCCAAGCCCCCTTCCTGCCCTGGGTCCTGATGGGATTCTCTCTGCTCCTTGGCAACTCCATCATAATCGATTTGCTGGGTAAGTCAAAGCTGGTGGGTGATGGGAACAAGGACACCTTGCAGCCACAGCGCTCAGTTCTCATAGGTGCTACTGGGGCACTGGCACCTTCTCTTGGTTCCACCTTACCTAAGATGTTGGGTTTCCTAAAGTGAGCTGGCTGGGTTTCTGGGTGGCTGGGCTCAGGCCTGGGCTTTTGCTTGTGACCTGCTTTTTGGTGTGTCTTTCCCGGGGGCAGAAGCTGGGAATGGTGAGCTCTGCCTGACACTCATGCTGTGTCTGGTCTCCTGGGTGTGCAGTGCTGCCCTCAGGCTGATGGGCTCCCTGCCTGCTCGTGTGCCAATCACAGCAAACTGCAGCATCTGTGGCTCTGGAGGGAGCTGGATGTGGGCACACAGCTGAGGGATTCTTAGAGTTTTGCCCAGCAGCTCTGGTTCAGCTGGCAAAGGAGTCAACAGTTGTGCCTGACCTTGGTGGCATTTCTCCCCAGGGATTGCAGTGGGTCATATCTATTATTTCTTGGAAGATGTTTTCCCCAACCAGCCTGGAGGAAAGAAGTTGCTGTTAACCCCTAGCTTTCTGTAAGTAAAGTTGATTCTTTCTGGGCTTTACTGTGGGCTTTTTCAACCTAATCACTTCCATAGCAAACTGTGACCATAAGAGGCAACTGCCTGCTGACATCACCTCAGCTCCACAGTTCATGCCCTTGCTGCATTATTTGCACATTATATACATGTGTACAGGGCTCATACAGCAGCTGCTGCTACCTTCAGCTTTGCTACTAGAACTAGAGTCTTCTTACTGCTTGTGGAAATGCTAGATGGAGGTAGGGTTTTTTCTGATGTATTTTTGTGGTTTAAGAAAGCAGAATATGTTCTGCTTTGTGCACTGAGGATCAAATCTGACCTAGTGATCAAGGAAGGAGGTACTGTCATCACTGTGTATTGAGCTGAGCAGAACGGTTGGTGACAGTGCAATAGGCCAGTGGCTGTGGTGTGACAACCTGGCCACGGAGGGCCAGCGTGTTCCTAGGAGGGCTGGGGGTTTGTCATCCTCAGCTCAGTTTCCTAACCTGCCTGCTTGGTGGGATGGGCATGTCCCTTGCCAGGAAGATGGTTTTTGACACACCTGAAGAGGATCCCAATTACAACCCTCTCCCTGAGGATCGTCCAGAACACCAGCCTAGAGACCAAGACCAGAATGAGCAGCAGCATCCACAGTAACATGGGGGACTTCTTCGTGTGGCCAGATTCCTCTCTTCTGGCTGGACTTACATTGTGGCCCAGAGATCCTACTGGAATAACACCAGTTGCCATTCCGATGTGTAGTGTGTTGCTGTTTGTGTGGGTAACCCATCTTCCCCTTGCACAAAGTGGATCCACAGAGCTTTGCACACAAGAACTCCCGAATGCTTACAGAGGTGTTCTAGGGACAGGGCCTGAAGTTGTGACGGCTCCTCAGTTACCTGGTGCGGAATAAGTATCAAATGGGGTGTTAAACCAGTTACTCCTTCTCCTGCTGTTAATGACTTGCTGTGTGCCAGGTCACTCTTGCCCTCTGTACAAAGACTGATGCACCTGGCCCTCACTGTTGTGAGACCTTTGTGGGCTTTCAATGAAGTAGTTCTGTATCATGGTAGAATGCAGCTCAGCCTCTTTCTTTCCTTTGTCTCCCACTCCTTTTCTCGTGGTTGTTTCCAAAGAGTCTTTACATTAAAGTCTTTATTTTTCAGTTGTGTGTCCATTTCTGCCACGGGCAGAGGCAGCAATTCATCAGGAATTTGCTCAAAACTCCAGGTTTGGGATTTTCTTTTCTGGTGGGCAAGGCAAAGTTCAGACTAGCTGAAGATGTCCTTCCCCTCTTCTCTCAGCAGGGCTGCAGAGCATGAGGAGGAGTGTGGGGGATGTCTGATTGGATAAAGGGGTGCCTGGGAAAGGACAAAGGGACTGAGCTGGACACTTGATCCAGGCAGGGACTGGAAGCAGCACTTGACACTGGTAATAAAGACTCTCTGCACCTGCAGTGTAATTCCACTCTTGTTGCATTTTTAGGTTCTGAAACTTAAACATCTGAGTTTCAGGGGAAAACTAAACAAGTTACTCCCTACCTTGACACCTGTATGAAATGGATCTGATCATTCTTGCTAATACAGTACACACTGTGATTGTACCCGACCTCAAAGCCTTCAAATCTGCACACATTGTATCTTACGACAGCTCACTTCGTAACAGCACTGTCTGCTCCAACCTGCGCACCACCACCAACTAGGAAGAGAAA
Source organism: Aleadryas rufinucha (assembly GCA_013397815.1). Classification (NCBI taxonomy): domain Eukaryota; kingdom Metazoa; phylum Chordata; class Aves; order Passeriformes; genus Aleadryas; species Aleadryas rufinucha. Next base: position 78,639 of record VZTH01015984.1, read on the forward strand.
TGTGAGTAACCAGCATCTGATTAAGTACACACACACCCACCCACACTCACCAACTCCCCCTCCCCTGTGGTCTTCCAATGAAAACACTATCAAAAATCAGGCCTCATTTGAACAAGCTCTTTTGCTGCACTTATGCTTCCCTCTAGGAGGATGAGAGGCCTGTACAGGTGTTAATTTGTTCTAGAAGACACAGTGGTACTAAGGGCTAAGCAGTGTCAGACTCAACAAGTACTTGCCAGGTGCTTTGCTCACGACCTAATGATAACAGAGCTGGTGTTTCAGTCCCTAGAGTTTGTCTTTGAAGTCTGCAGATGTTCTGCTTTAAATTGCTTGAGATGGGGCTTTGAAATGTAAAAGTTGGGACTGTGCTTATATATACCAGATTAACCTGAGGAATTGTGATTGTAGAGCAAGAAAGCTGCTTCTGGCTGTTCCTCAGTAGTCCTAATGGTACATCTTTCTGGACTTGGTCCCTTGACTGTCCTGCTTTGTCCCTGGCTGCTTTGAGGAACAATTCCTACAGCCTCTCTGGGCTTGAGAAGCAGAGAGGTGCTGCAGTCCTTGCGTGCCTATACCTCATTGTGAACTTGAGGATTAGTAATCACAAACTTCACAGCAATTAAAAAAACTGCACCACAGATGCTAATTTAAGACTACAGCAGTTTCACACTTATTTTAGTCAAATTCCCTGCAGAGGCTGCTGGCAGAAGTCCCTGGTCATATAACAAAGGGAGGCTGAAGTGTTCTCAGGAAGGCTTTGAGTTTTTATGTCCATGAGCCAAAACATGTTTTACATGGGAGGCTAAGATGCAGCAGCAATCCCAGCTTTTGTCTTACTTGCTCAAATAACCTTTCAGCCTCTCTAACATGAAATAATGGATGGAGTACCACTCTGGTACAGGAGCCTAGGATAAGACTGAATAATATTATTACTAAATTGCAAGTTTTCAGTTTCTGCCGACTAACATCTGGAAAAAGTTCCCTCCCACCTAGGAATCAGAACTGTCTCTGTTATTACTCAAGTCTAAACATGATAAATTAAGGCCAGAAAGTGTTTTTTACTGTGCTAGCAGGGTGGGTGGATCAGCAAGGATCATAAAACCTATGGCTTTATCATGAAGGCCTGAACATAACTGTCAGGCTGCCAGTAAAATCTGCATTGCTTGCAACACTCATCAGTTCTGGCAGTGAATGGTAGGAACTCTATCAAAGAGATGGGGTACCTCAACAGCAAGATGGATTTTAATTAGTTTGTAAGCAAGCTTGGATTTTTCTTTAAATCTCACTTCAATGGGTTTTGTTTTTAAACTCCCTAGAAAAAGACGTTGTTTCTAGGGTTGCAAAATCCTGACACTCCAGTGCTAAGGGCAGTCATGACACCCACTTTGCTCTGAATGCTCTGTGTGCACTGCAAATGGCAGTCTTGTGTGCTGACAGTGACCACAGCAAAGGCACTGGCTGCAGAGAAGCTGCAGTCTCAGCGACTGGAGGCCTTACCTGCTCTACCAGTTCAGAGACTGTGCTGTTTTCCAGATGCAGTCTTTACAGAAAACAGGGTTCACCACACACCAGGCTGACATCTGACAGAAAAGACTCTTAGTCTGTGATTTCAGTTAAACTGTTCTACCTTGTTGAGTAAACCAGTTGAACACCTCCCCGAGTTCATTATAGACTGTGCAAAGTGTGGTAACAGACCAATCCTTAGAGAATTGTTTGCTGCTTCTAGTTTTAAGTCTCTTTCTCACCTTCACCTGCATCAAAAGGTTTTGGGCTGTTTTACCTGTTGAAGTAAAGCACCCAGGAAAACTGAATGCATGTTGAGTGTTCAGCACTATACCCAAAAGCATTAATATTAGGCCCTGGGACTGCTCAGTTACCAGAACAGCAAAAAACATGGTGAGATTCACTGTTCATTCAACTTACTGAACTCAGCCTAAGTTGTATGCATTCCTTTTATTTAAAAAGTTGTCCTAATAGTGCACGTTGCACCTATACAAAAGAATCTTTACACTGTCCACACACAGGTATATAAGGGCTCCAACACCTGCCACAGGTCTCAGCTAGATCACGCTGCTCACGCAGCATTCTTGGTACGTGGCCTTTGGGTGGAGAGGATGGGGGCAGAAGTCAGCAGTACTGGGAACTCGTGGCAAGTGGAATGTGTGTCCCCTTCAGAGACAGAAAGACCCCTGCCAATCCTAGATCCATTTGGGGAGAGGAATAGGGATAAAGTCTGTAGGAAGAGCACCAGTGTCACAACAGGAAGGTTACCAAGCTGGAGCGGTATTGGCCAAACGTCTCATGCGCCTAAGGGAGAGAGAGAGAGAGAGAGAGAGAGGTACAGTAAGTGCGTTACAGTCATGTGAGGTCTTATCAAAACCAATGCTTTTGGGGAGGCTGCCACAGCTTTGTGAACTTTGTAGACAGGTTTAAAGACAGAACTCCTCAGTCACCTGAGAGTGCCCCTGTTGATAAGGCTAAGACACTATTTTCACTAACAGCTTTAGGGCACTTTTGCTCATTAACTTGGATTGAACCAGCTGCTACTGTAAACTCTTCAGTCAGCCATATCTGATATACAGAATGACTGTGCTACTGTTAATCAGCAGTTAAAAAACATCCTGGGAAAGAGCTGAGCCAGTATATTTACTGTTTCCACAATGTATCTTTTGGAGAGATACTAGCCATTCATATCTGCCAGGAAGAATTTCATCAAGTAGGTGCAAGCTCTCAACTGCTCGTCAAATATCACTTAGTAGGTCTCTGGTGAGCAGAGCTTCTGGACCCACAGAGTGCTCCTGTGCTGGCAAACAGGTTGGCATCAGTCAGGCTAGAGCTGGGAGCTTGTCCATTACTACATCAAATTGAACTTTACACTACATAAAAGGAAGCTTTGTGGCAGGATTCTAGGTAGCATGACAGTGCATGAAACGCCAATATGTTTGATTCATTCCTTCCTATACAAACAACCCCCCTGGACATGCAAAGAGCCCAAGGAAAAGGGAAAAAAAAGGGTTAAAAAACCAAAAAGGAAACTTTGCTTCAAGCAGGAGATGGTTGAAGTAGACATTCTGATGTTTGTGGAGGAAGGTGGTAACAGTTCAATACCCTGAAGCTAAAGTTTCTGCTGTGGTGTGCAAGTCTGACTTCCTGCCAGCTGGCTCTCAGTAGTGAAAGACAAACATCAAAGCTTGTAACTTCTGTCAAAGAACAGGCCAAGAGAACTGTCTAAAGCAGTGGCAGTACCTTGTGTTTCTGTCCTGATCTCTGATCTTCTTCTCCATCTCGGCGTCTGTGAGGGTTTCCAGGAGAGGGCACCACTGGTCAGCGTCCCCCGTGTTGCGAATTGCGATCTCCACAGTCGGCAAAGGGTTCTCGCTGCAGGGCAGGGCACAGGGCAACAAAGCAACATCCATCAGTGGCACCAGCACACTCCCCTGGGTTACCAGCCCAAACATGAGCACAAGGACAACAGAGCATCATTTACAGTGTTTCAGGCTTCAGCATTCCTTCTTCACCCTGCTTAGTACAGTCTGGTTCCCTGAAGTTCACCACAGGCTCCTGGTTACAACCTTGGGGAACCTGCAGTTACTGGGAAAGCAGCTACACCTGTCTCCAGCCACCACTGGAGAGGGATTTGTGCTGGACCTGCAGTTCTCTCCCACACAGGCCGTTACATACGTGGCTGGCAGGGTTCAACCCCAAAAGGCACAGCTCATCCCAGTTCATTACTCCTGGGAGTGCTCCCAGCGCAGCACTGGAGCTGGGACTATTCACAGGGCTCCTTGTCTAGCCTTGTTGTTCTGCAGCTCTGACTTAACAAACTGCAGTTAGCACACCCCTGACAGCTCCTCCCTGGCTTTCTTGGGAGCCTGATACTGGAAAGAGCAGTCTTTTCAGACCTGCTGTTGCAACCAGAGGCTGTGGCTAGCAAGCAACGAAACCACCAGGCTGTGTCCCAGATCACAAGATCTGTTCCTCAGAGATTTCTCTGCCCTGACCAGCTGTATTATCACATGCACAAAAATATTTACTGCTTCATTAGCTGCTTTTCAGTAAAAGTCAACAGGAATTGACCAAGAGTAGCTTCCCAAATATTGACAGTGGAGCCGGAAGCCCAGCATAAATATAGAGGAGCCTCGGAATGTAAATGTTTGCTTTGAATTCTCAGAAGTGGCCCAGCCTGAGCTGCAGAAGTGTGTGTGTCTGTGTGAGAGAGGAGCCCTGGGACAGGTGTGCACACACATCCGGCCCTCTCCCCCGAGACATGCACCCCTACACAGGATTTCAGCACTCACAGGCAGCCCTCTCATTCCCCCAGGAAGGAACGCAAATGCTAATCATCATGGGAGCACACAACATCTGCATCAAAGCTAATAATCTAAAATAACAACTCTTCAAAGCAATGCTACCATGAAAAATTAATCCAGAGCCTTTGGTATCTGATCCGGGGAGGAAGCTTTAATCAAATTTACTTCCAGTACTGCTGACATCCACTAAACAACACTCAAATCCAGGAATTTCATCTTAGTCCTAGAATGCCACACATTCCAGGCCAAATACTAGATATTAACTGGGTTTTTGTTACTGATAGCCTGATCTCTACCTCACTTACTATGCTCAACACTGAGCATTCACTGAATTAAATGGGGGATGGAAAGCTGGATTCATGCATAACCTAATTGCAACGCAACTCAGATACCACATTTCTTTAGCAAAGAATCAGAGAGAAACTGAAAAATCCTCCCTAGTCTCCCAAGCTCTACAGTAAGACAGCTCCTCCTCCCCTGTTTTTTCCTGATGAGGAGGAAAGTGCTGCTGCCAGAATGGCTGAAAGGCACTGTCAGCTGCAGGCGTCCCAGGAGAGCAAGGCACTGCCTCTGCTCAGGGTCCTGGCCTCTGGCACTAGTGTCAGGTATGCCAACAAAGCAGGGAAACACCATCTTTTGGAAAGGTGACTCCTCAGGGTTTGGTGTGTGAGAGAACCTGTGCCGTCACTCAGGTCTCAAAGGCAAAACTGGCTATGAAGTGCTGTGTGCTGCCACCAGAAACACTCAGTACCCAGGAGGGAACATCGCAGCACACATTCCCCCTGAAAATCTCATAGGCAGCAGATACCTGTCTGCCTCCAATCCTGCCCTTCCACTGGGCTTCAGGCTTTCCTTGTTTTGCACAGAGCAGGCCAGCTGAAAAAAGTGCCCTGGCTTTCATCAACTAAAAGACAGTTTCACCTCTCCCTCAGATGATTAAGAGGCACATGACTTCTCAAACCCCCAGTCCCTTGAGATATTAAGGTTCTTTTGATACATCGAAAGCAGACCCTTTCCTTAGATCAATGGAATGATGTTGGAGCAACCACCACTCCTGTGGTTTGAAAATTCAGGAACTAACCAACCACAGAACCCAAATATCATTAATCACTGTAAGGTTTCAAAAGTACTCCTTTGCTGGAAGAAAAAAGGGAAGAGGAGGACATGTTTGTACTATGACAGAAAAAACAAGGTTTCAATTAAATGGTTTTTTCTCTCTGAATAGCTCATGTCTATGTACTTTGTTCTGTTGGGGTTCCTTTTTTAGTTTTTTATTCTCCCTCTTACAATACTGCCACAGTCTAAAGAAGGCCTGAAATCTGCCTGTTTGAACTACCCCTAAAAGGAAGCACCCTTCAGTGCTTTTAGAGAGAATAGTGTGAAGCTGGCATTAACATAAACCTGGGCAGTACTGACTAAAACTTTACTTGCTGCAAGTTCCAGTGACTGAGCAGAAGCAAAGGGAAAAATGAACCCCACTCCCAAGAGTCAACACGTACACAGATTACTTTCTCGGATATCTGCAATACACAGAGAAGCACAGGAAGAAGGGACAGACACTTCACTCTCTGCTACTGCAGGCCACAGTGCAGACAGTGCTGCAGTACAACAGGTATCAGGTTCTCATCTACCACCCTGCAAGTTCCCATCACTTCTCAGCAATGCCCACCCACTGCTTTGTTGTTGTTGTTGTTGTTGGTGTTGTTGTTGGATGTGGTCCCAAGCCAGAACTGAAAATATCAGTCACCTGTTGTGAAGGGAAAGGTAGAAGCCACCTCCCACCTTCCAAGGAACATCAGCAGGATGGACACACAATCTAACAATTTAATTCAGAGTTTAATTCACATGTGCTAAAGGGACCCTTTCCATTTTCTAGTATGAATCACTGTGGGGATCACTTTAGAACCAGGTAGTTGCTGTGGAAGACTGACAGGATAAAAACTACATCCAGAGGAAGCAGAGTGAGCCTAGTGCAAGAGCAACTGGGCCAGAGCAGATCAGTGTCTATTTCTACAGAAGGCTGACCAGACAGGAAACCTTCGGATGGAGCAGGAAGAAGGACCAGAGCTCGTGGCAGCAGCCAGCTTCCCCACAGTCTCCAGCTCCTCTTTGCTTACTTCCACTCCAACTACTACCTGCCCTCTGCCTGAGGTAGGACAGGGCCGGGCACGTTTCCCTTTGCTGCTCAGGCAGGTCATCCTGCTTCCTTGAACTGACACACAAAACTGGTGTCAACAGTACCATTCCCTCCTCTGCAAATACAGCATTTGTTGAACTCTTAAACTTCCTTGACTGTCACCATGACCCGAGGTCACAAAACCTCACAGTGTACATTAAAGGATTGTTACAGCTGCAGACTCAGCAGTGTGCTGTGGATAACATCAGTGCAGGAACTCACCACAGAACACTGCACAGCACAACTGGAAGCCATTTAGGACACAAATTACAAAGCTGACTAATCAAACCTGACAATGCTGCATTCCAGCTGTGAGAAGGGCCTGTGATCAAACCGCCTCTAACATCAGCCTGGGTAGAGAGGTACAGTTTCCATCAGTCCAAGTTCAAAAAACCAAAGCTTGAAACAGTGGATGGCCCAAGTTAGGCAAAGCCAACAAAACAAAAAGTGCATCTGGGGCTCATCATGACCTTACATTAGAAGAGGGACTGTCCCTGTTAATTAATTCTGTCAGCAGAAGCTGACATTTCATCAATATTTGGTCCTGAAATGTATTAGACCCAACAGGAAAAGATACTTAGGCACAAGCACAAAATATTGTTAACATGGACAGAATGGGTACAAGCCATAAGGACTAATTTCAAACCAAACCTTCTGCATCAGGTCAGCTGTTTTAAGATCCATTGATACAGATACCCATGCAGTACAAACACCCCGGAGCCAGACAAGGGGATGGCAGCTCAGTACCTGAAGGCGTATGTCTTCTGATGCCAGCTCAGCTGTCCCCGGATGCTGTACGCAATAGTAGTGACAAACTCCCCGCCCAGGCCAAGCTCCGAGCACAGCTTCAAGGCAAACTTCTCTGGTGAATTCTCCTTCTCTGACATGTCCCACTCAAACTGGTCTACAAGGGAGATGTTTCCTACATGGATGTTCAGCTGGAGATAAGGGAAGAAACAAGTTATTTGTTTCCACTTTCACAAAGGTTAAACCTTTTTGTCCAAGGTAATTGAACTTGAGGAGGAGGCAGAGGCTGAAGAGAACAGAGCAGTAACTCCTGTTTCATCTGCACAGTTCCTCAACTGAATTCTTATTTCATCATCTCAGAGGCTGGGCATGTGGATGTTTAATAATCTATCACCTTGGTTCTGTTCTCAATACAAAGGACAAAACAGAATCTGGTTGCAGGACTGGAATTAAGAGCTCCTTTGCTCTGAGGGAAGCGTTTGTACTCTTAGTCCCTCATAACATAAGCAGAGAAACCCAAATGGTTCTGCTCTCATTGTAATGCCTTCCTGTATTACCTTAATAATAACTCGTTGGTCTGACTGATCTTCTAGGATGCTGTCAGTTGGGTACGACTCGATCTGCTGTCGGATGGCAGATGCAATAGCAGGGACAAAGGTCAGAGGATTCAAATCCAGGTCATCACAAAGAATCTCGGAGAACATTTCTGGGGTCATTAGCTTTTCTGTTACAGAACAAGAATGAACATTGTAAGCTTTCTTAGAAATTAATGTCTGCCACTTACAGAATACACAAAATTACTCCCACAGGGTGAGGTGACAAAGGGAATCCCAAATTCATTACCTTTTGCTTTTAAAAGGGTGTTTTGTACCAGGTCTGTAAGGACATACACACTGATACAGGAACTTACAGCCTTTTTTACCTGCTCCATGGTATCCAGACATTGTGGCCACAGAAGCCACAGCCATTAACCTCAGCTAACAGAGTACTCTCAGACCACTGAGCTGATGAACTGGCTCAGGAAAACATGCCAGTTAAACTCTTCAGACTACATATGTCCAGGAATGACTGCAACCCATGGAAGTGGCAGAGCACTTGCTAAGAGATGCAAGCACTGAACACAGTCCAAAGTGGGAGAGTTTTAAATCTTTGTCTGTGTGGGGCAAGGACATTTGGGGAAGGACACAACTTTTATCTCTCCAGCCTCAGGAAACTCTCCTTGCTACATACCATTCATGTTCCACGTAAATGCATCTCTGAGTTTCTGCCCATCAATTTCCATATCAAGCCTGATTGGAACCAGAACCTCTGGCTGGGATGCGTTCTCATGGATCACTGCTGGGTCATGGTCATCAAAGCTAAAGTGAAGAGCAACAACACAGTATATGCAACGAGCGCAGGACACATCTGGCATCCAGAGAGGGAAGGCAACATTTGTTGGAAGCAATCCCCACACTCCAACTCCCCGATCAGTCTACACACAAACTCCTCAATGCAAGCTTAGAGGGCTATGGCAACTAATACCGGTTTATCACCTTTTATTACATCTATCATAACACACTCCTGCAACTAAAACAAGGAAGCTTTCTAGGATTACATTTGTCTTGGTTGCCTCAACTTTTATAATAGAAAAAACGTTAGTCATGAGCTTCAGCAGCATTTTCCACTACACAAACTAGATCAAAGTTACTGGTATATGTCAGTGAGAAGCAGCCTGTCCTTCACAAAGAGGGTCTGCAGGCTCCTCAAATGACAACTGCTCAGCAAATCAGCAGGAAATAGAAGGAACTCATCAGGAAAAGAATGAACCATTTTCCTGACAAAAGGAATGCCTCTGCTCTGAGCCATGGATGGCTACTGTAACGAAGAGCCTCAAGAAATACAATTTAACTAAGAACCTCCAAGTTAATGACCTGTAGGTCTTTTGTCAGTTAGGGATGAATCACAATATGACATGAACTCATCAGTACTACCATGGCAGCATGTCATTTTGGTAACTGTTTCCACTTTCTGGAAGCAGGAAGCTGTCTTACCACAGAGGGAATGTTCTCTTCTTATCCCTGCCCATGCGATTCCTGTTGATCGTTGTTGAGCACGGCACCGCATCCAGGTGATGAGAGCTGTTGGGCAGGGTCGGAACCCACTGGTTGTTCCTCTTTGCCTTCTGTTCTCTGAAGGAGACTGGATGTTAACCTGCAGGCCCTCAGCACCACTGCTGCTACTTAAGGAATGGTGTAATTTTAAAAGTTTAAGTCCTATTACAAGTTCCCACTACTTTCTTCTGGAATCATCAACATAACTGTTTCACCAGGAACTCATGTTCCACACCAGCCTCTCAGAAGGCATTCTCCAGCTCGCAAATATCCATCAGATATGAATCCAGGTGCATCTTTATAAATACTAGATTCATATTTGGATTTTCTGTCTATACTTTACAAAAGGACTGCTGAGAAATGCGAGGTCTCCAGAAGGCAGTATGTGCAGAGAGTGTTCTGTAAAACATCTGTTACAGATGGAATGCAGTCATTGCAAAAGAAGTTGTATCATCAAACACTCAGATTTTTCTTCCTGTTTTATGCGGGCAGTAACCCAATCCTTACACTCTGGAGATCCCCATTTGCCCAACAGTGCAAATGACTTAATGCAGACTGGCCAACAACCCCTGCACAATGGCCTGGGCTTATGCAACTCCTTGTGCTTCCTGCCCAAGCTGACATCTTCCAAGCAGCTCCATTCTGAGCTTGGCCCTCACCGACGCTGGTTACCTGAGGTAGGTAGGAGGTTCTGTGCTGATAGACACTGCCTTGTACTTCTCATCGTTTCCATCCAAGATCTCTTCCACTTCAGAGGCCTTTAACAGCGTCACGCTAGTGGCTAATGTTGTATAGCCATGATCTATTACCAGGAAAGATGCCAATAATTAACACGGAAAAGAGCTACATTAGCACTGTAGCATTAACAGGCTACATAGTGACAAGCCCTCTCTGGCACTGCAGGAGGGACTAAAACAGAGATACAAGTGTCCTTTGGGCTTCACCTTCTTGTAGATATTTACAAGGCCCAGAAAACAATCAACCCTCAGTGGACTTAAAGGTTGGAAATAGAGATGCAATGATCAATAGAAAAGCTGTTAAGATTCAGGAAAGGGGGAGAAACCTCAGGACAGCTCCTGCTGAATGACAGAGACCATCTGCATTGGAGAGTCCTGCTAAGGTTCTGAGAAAGAAGAGTTAGGCATGGGATCAGGAGGCACAATTAAGGAGACCACAGGGAGAGATCAGAGGAAGAGGATTAGACATTAATATTATTGTAATAGCACCAAAGGTCACAGTGGACATTCTTCCTCTAGCACAGCTAAGAATAACACGCAGATGAGACTTACATCTTCGGGGACTGTGAGACCGCTGATTTTCTGTTGGGGGAAAAAAGAAAGCAAGAGGTCAGCAGGATACTTGGAGGAAGGAGACATAAGCCCAGAGTAAACGATTATTTTTATTATGCTTTAGTCTACAGAACATACAAGAAGTCATATCGCTAAGAAATGTAACTGCTTGCTATTAGTCCCTCAACAAAAACAATACCAATATTCTCCCTGAAGCAGTCACATCAGCAGCAACACACCACAAATTCTGGCAGGCACAAACATCCAGTCCCTGCAAGAAGCAAAGTTAAGCAAAGATGCACATCTTCAATGGGGCATCCTTGCAACACTCCTGCCTATTTGACGAAAGAGACAAGGATGCCCCTCTTAGTCTATAAAAATATCTTCTGAAATATTGTATTGATTTGGAGATGTGGCTTTTGCTTTGTGATGAATGTAGCCAACCCCAGGAATTCCATGACGGATGTTTCCATTTCAGAACGTTTTTGATCGGGTGATATTTGTTGCCAGGCTGAGCCAGGAGCCACCAGTGCCACCGTTGCAGGGTGCTCCATCACTGGGGCAATCTGAAGTGATTCACACAGCCCTCAAGGTGCACAAGCTTCTGAATCACCAGGAACAGTTTTTCAAGGCAAAATTTTCGATAAACGTTACTGGGAATGTTTACTCATCTTCTCACCATGTGAAGAGGCCACTATCTTCTTCCGTTCTTCCACCGTGGCCAGTCGCCTCCAGAGCGAGGGGTATCTCTTGTACAGGGAACCCCGAAACATGCGCAAGTAGTTTCCCACCTACAAGAAGAGAAGTGGAGATGTGGCCTGGTATTCCGTTTAGGAGATTTTTAACAGAAGCTGGAAGAAATTCAGCTCTCTTTAATGATAAGAAAGACCTCTTAAGAAGGTGTTTTTGTTGGGTTTTTGTGCTATGTTTGGCATCAAACAGCACCGCAATTTTTCTGGCAATACAGAAAACAAAATTTTTATCAGCACTTATTTCACTAGTGCTATCTTATTTCACTAGGTAGAAAAAGCCTCCCAGCTGTTGATAATAGGAAATTTAATAGGAAAACACTCCATTCATTTGCTTGTATTTTTGAACAACCTACCCCTTTTTTACTTCAGTTTCCACATCAGTGTGCAACACTCAGTTGGAATTAAACTAAACCAGATACCCAGCTCTCTGACACATTATTTTTATTTTGAACCTCTGAGTCATCTAGACATTATTTGACTACAGCAAATGCACAGAGATTTGTATTTTGTTTTAGACCCTTTGAACATCAAAAGTGTGATTGCTGCCAATAGTCCTCTTTCAGATTTACTTACCATCTGTAAAGCAGTTCTGTTCTTCCTGGTATAAGATCCTCACCTGTGCTGAAGGCTATAGTAGGCCTTGCTGAACAACACAACTATTTCTAGACTCTGAAATCAAATTTTTAGACTGACAGGACACTGGCAGACTGTCACACAACAAGGTTTTTACTCCTTGTTTGAGAAGACTCTTTTCTGATCTCAGTTTTTAGCTGTATCATTCACTCTACAGTGCTCATCAACAGACAGAAATTAATGGTAGATAAGAAAGAACTCTCTTCCTTCTCCATGTACCTGGTATGGCAATCTCACAGCTCAGCTGACTGCCGTTACAGTTTTCTTTCAAACTCGACATTGCACACGAGAGAGCAAGAGGTGTTTAGTCCCTGCTCAACCTACACAACTGGCAGTTAAACTTATCCAGTATTCCCTTTTTTGCATCAAGGTGGGGGCTATAATACTTCTTCCTGTTTTCAACTGTTTCCCTGGTGCTGAAGGGCCAGTGTTTCTTGCTTGAATAAAGCTCTTCTTCAGGGAGGCTCAACATCCTCTCAGCACGGGACAACAGTGTCAGCACAGACACTGGGGTGCTAAAACTCTGCCCGCCAGTGTTCGTTGACCAGACTCGTCTGCACACGGCAGAAGGAGCTGCACTGGCTGATTTTGGTGCTGTTTCTGAGCCCAAAGGCCCAGGTGTGGGATTCGTTGCCTCGCAGCCCACGAAATAGTCCAAACCCCTCAAAAACTGTGTACGGAAATTCTCGGTGGTCAGAAGCGGGGCCTGAGGCTGCGATCAGGCAAGGATCCGGTCCCCACGTACCCGTGCACGTCCCAGTGGCCGCCCTTACTGGGAGCAGTGGTCCCCTCCCGGTTCCCCCAGCACGGCCGAGGCCCTCGGGCAGCGCCCACCGAGGGGCAGAGGGGACCCGCGGGGCCGGAAGGCCGCTCCCCCACGCCAGGGCTCTCCTCCGCCCCTTCCCCGCCCTGAGCGCAGCATCCCGCATCCCCCAGCCCGGCCCGGCCCCCCGCACCCCCCAGCCCGGCCCGGGCCCGCCTCCCGCCCGGGCCGCACCTCGGAGCCGATCATGTAGAACTCGCCGTCCTCCTCCAGCTGGAACTTGACGGGCTTCTGCCCGAAGGTCTTGCTCAGCGCCATCATCATCATCGCGGCGGCGGGCGGGGGGCGGCGGCAGAGCCGGAGAGCGGAGCGCGGCCCTGCGGCGGGAGCGACAACGGGCGGCGCCGCGGCCTAGTGCG
>VZTH01015987.1:0-13988 GCA_013397815.1 Aleadryas rufinucha
CTCTCACCGCCCGGCCTGGCCTAGCCCGCCACCGCCGCCACGACAACGGCCACGTGCTGTCTCCACTTCCTGTCGCGCCACTTCCGCTGCCGCCGCCCGGTTCCCCATTGGGAGGCTTACATCAGGGTGCGAGCCGGCCGCTCCCCCGCCCCGCCGGGCCGCTCTATCCGCTCACCCGCACTTTCTTGATCGGGTGCGGAGCAGACGAGCTCGCCGGAAGCGCTGGGCCTCTCTGGGCCGCGCTCGCTGCCCTGGGAGGAGTGACGGCAGCGGCGGCAGTGGGGGAAGATGGCGGAGGCGGCGGCGGCGGCGGTGCCGCAGCACCGGTTTTTTTGCCACAGCTGCAAGGGCGAGGTCAGCCCCAAGCTGCCGGTGAGCCCCGGGCAGGGAGGGTCGGAGAGGGGGAGCCCCGAGCTGCCGGTGAGCCCCGGGCGGGGAGGGCCGGGGCGGGGAGCCCCGAGCTACCGGTGAGCCCCGGGCGGGGGTAGGGGCAGCGGTGATCCCCCAGTCCCTCCCTGAGCCCCCTAAGGAAGGGGTGACCTCCAGCCCCCGAAGTTGTTCCCACGTGGAGTAGGTGATACCCCCCGTCATCCCAGTTCTGAGATTGGAAAGGGGCTGGGGGAAGCTCCTGTTCCTCATGGAAGAGGATAATCCCGTTCCCATCCCGCTGCATGAGCAGCCCTTGCAGCGTCTGCTCCTCCGACAGGGTGGGAATTGTCCATCTGCTCCTAAATTATCCCAGTTTCTATTCCTTGGAACTGGGAGCGTCCCAAATTTTTCTTTATTCTGCGTTCATCCCACGTTGAAGGGTCCATTTTTCCCTCCAGCGTTGCCAAACCCACTTTTTAAAAGGAAGCGTTGTCCAGTTCTCGCTCCAACCCCTTCATCCCCAGAAACTGGGCTTTCCTGGTGGCTCCATCACCTTCCTCGTTTATCCTGGGAGGAAAACTCCGGCCCTGCTCCCCGGGGAACACCAGGGAAACACCTGAAATTTCATTTTCTGGGATCCTCCACTGGGTCTTGCTCCAGTTCCCATTTCAAGAACCTCCCAGATTCCTGGCGGTGGGGGCACACGGCCCTATGGCTCTGCCCGCGGACCCCACTGGAAGCTGCTTCCCAGGGATTTGTGCTTGGAGAATCCGAACCCAAAACACCTTTTTGGCCCAAAATTCCCTGACTTGGATCATTGAGGGGGATTGGGGATTAGGGATGAGGGCATGGAAAACGAGGCGTTCCCGAGCAGAACTTCTCCCACACCTCCTGACACCAGAGGTGGAGATGTTGGGTCGGAGAATCCCGATCCTCCAGCAAGTCGTCTGGAGACTTTCTAAGGAGACTTTATGCCTCTTCCCCGTCCACGTGGTATAAGGAGCGTCTTTCCACGTTAAAATCCCTGTGGATTGAGAAGTGGAGCCTTGGCGGTGCCAGGGAGATTTTTTTTTTCCTTGCTTTCCGAGTGAGGAATGTGGGGATGACAGCAGGGATGTGGAATTGCACGAGTTATCAATCCAATGCTAGGGTGGAGAAGCCAAGTTATCCTGACTGGAGACAAGGGAAAGGGGGAAATTCGAGTTGGGATTAGAGCCGTGGAGGAGCTGCTGGATGGAGCAAGAGCCGAGGAGAACTTCCCCGTGGTCCCGTTTGTCCCACACACCTTTCTTTGGGATTCCATTTGCATCTTTCCATCATTTTTGGGTGGGGATCACCTGGAAGACCGCCTAATCCAACTTTTCAGCCCAGATTTGGGATCAAGTCTAGGCTGAACGTGAATGTGCCGCACAGTTCCGGCTGCCTCGGGAACGATCTGAGCACAAAGCAAACGCTCCTGGTGGGATTCCAGTTTGTTTTCCTTCTGGGAATCACAGACCACCAGGCTGGAGGGGAGTCAGAGCCATGGGATGCCACTGGATCCTTGGAAAATCTTTTTCTTTGTACCGTGGCTGGATCCTGCTTAGGGAATGAGATCCCTGCGCAGATCCCGGGATGTGAGCGCCCAGGAGGCTCCAGGATCATCCACTGCATCCCTAAATATCCCAGGGAAAGCAGGGAGCTGATTCCAGGGCTCTGCAGGATCCCACACACCGTCTGTTCCCGTTTCCCTGCTTCCTCCCTCCAGAGCTATTTCTCCCAAATGTCATTTTTATCTCTCTCCAGCTACTGGGTGGGAAGCTGGGAATTTTCATATGAATTCCAATGGAAAAAATACTCCAAAGCTTCCAGGAATGCATCAGCATCCCACCTGCTGCCGGTGATGGTCTGATCCAGGATTTGGATTTGGATGGACTTCCCACAAAATCCACGCCCAAACTGTGGGGAACATTCCATATGCTATGGAACAGGATGCAGGATTTTCAGGGATCTGGGAAGCATGGGGGAAGGAAAGAATGTTCTAATCCAGGGGGATTGGTTCTGGGTGGAGATCCCACAAAAATCTGTGCTCAAAGTGCGGGATTTGGGAAAGCTCTGGCTGTGGGATGGGATCTGGAGAGGGAAGATCCATGAGAGAGGATCTCTGGGGTCTTTTTGTTTTTTCCATGGTTTTCTCCAAATTGAAGCCGATCTACAGCTCTGGGACAAAACTCTGGGAATGGGAGCGGGGAAATTTTTTCTCCTCGGAAGGAATTTTGTTCCGCGCTTTTGCGGATCCTGCGAGCGGCTCTTTCACACGGCCGGTGCCCGTGGGATTTGGGTTTTGTGGTGGTGTTATGAGCTGCTCGGGATCTAGGATCAGGAATCTTCCCGAAGGGGGACTTTTCCTTAGAATTCCAAATACTTTGTGGCTAATCCCAGCTCGCTTTTGTGTTCCCAGGAATACACCTGCCCCCGCTGTGAGTCCGGCTTCATCGAGGAAGTCACTGATGATTCCAGGTACCAGAGAATCCAGGGATATCCAATATCCAGGCACGTGGAGAGACAATGGATCAAGTAATAGGGAGATTTAGTGTGAAAAATGCCATTTTAGCTCTTTTTTTTCCCACACTTTTTGCTTTGTTTTTACACCTTTTGGGGTTCTTTTTTTACACTT
Organism: Aleadryas rufinucha; assembly: GCA_013397815.1. Classification (NCBI taxonomy): domain Eukaryota; kingdom Metazoa; phylum Chordata; class Aves; order Passeriformes; genus Aleadryas; species Aleadryas rufinucha. Next base: position 3,026 of record VZTH01015987.1, read on the forward strand.
TTTTTTTAAAATGCCCTTTTTTGAGGGTATTTTTTACACCTTTTTTTTTTTGTAAAAGAAAAGCCTTTTTGGGTCTTTTGATATTTTTACCCTTTTTGGTATTTTTTTACTCTTTTTTTTTCTTTTGATCTTTTTCTTACCCTTTTTAGTATTTAGGGAAAAAAAAACCTTTTTACTATTTTTGGTCTTTGCCCTTTTTTGGCTTTTGGGGGTTTTTTTACCCTTTTTGGTCTTTTTTTTTTATCCCTTTTGGGGGGATTTCGGGAAACAAAGGGGGGATTTGGGAAGCACAGGGGGATTTTGGGAATGGGCCCTGCCCTCACTCTCCTCTTTTTCCCAGTTTTTTTGACGGCAATGCCCTGGACGACAGCCCCTCCTCTCAGTTCGCAGAGGTGAGTTTTCCCCCTTTCCCCAGTTTTCTTGAGACGTCTTCCCCGGCAGCTCTTTTTCCTGAGAGTTTTCAGGAGACTGAAAATTGGCATTGGGACCTGCCAGGGATGGGCACGACAGGAAAAGGAGGATTCAGGGAAGAGCCTTGCCCCAGCGCTGGCAGATCCCGGGATTTGTGTGGGGATGCTCAGCCAGGCGAGGAGGTATTCGCTGTCTCTCCCTGCCCCCGGATTGCCCAGAATCCATAAATTATAAAGTCCAAACTCATAGGAAATCCACTCAATCCTGGGCCAGAAATGGGGTCACCAAACAGCAGGAATTCCAATCTGGATTCCAATCTGGATCCTTCCTGTTTGCTTCCATGCTCCGAGCATCCATCTGGGTCCCTCCCCCTCTTCATCTGGATCCATTTGTCTCCTGACCCAAATTATTGCTTGGATATCGCTTGGATATCGTAGAAATTCCTGAGTTTCAGGGAAATCCTGATCCTGTCTTCCCACCCGTGCAGCTTTGTGCTGCATAAATTAAACTGGATTTGGGGATGAATAATAAGTGGAAGTTCTCCCCAGGGTGTGGTTGCAGGCAAAGCTCCCATCAGCGCAGCAGGAGAACAGGGAATGTTTATACATTGGTTTTTATTTCTTAATCCAAATGGATTTGCGGGAGAGGGTCTCTGCAGGGTCTCCAGGCTCTGGCTCCGAATTCCTGGGGGTTCTCCTGCACCCCTGAAGTGGTGTAGCAAGGAGATCCGCGGATCACCCCCTGCTTACCCTCAGAGAGGCTACGGGAGACAAACTGGGTAAATCAGGGAGCAGGTCGGATTTAGCACCGCAGGATGCACTGCAGGGGCAGGGAATGGCATTATCCACGTGGACAGATCCCGCAAAACAGCAGTATAAGGGGCACGGGATTGGGTGACACCTTGGGATGCTTCTGAGGAGACTCCAGGGACACCCCAGGGGTACGGATACCATCCTTTCATCTTTTCACATCCGTGTCCTCCCCATGGCTGTAAGGCCCCCGAGTGATCCCATGGATATGGGAGTGTCCGGTATTATTCCGCTTCAAATTCCAGCCCTTGGAGAGAGGGAGAGACCAACCCACGGCTTCCGGATTTATTGGGATCCGTGTGGAGCAGGGAGTTGCACCAGGGGTGTTGCAGCAGCTCTGGATCCGCTTGGGCTATAATTAAGCCTTTTTGCCAGACTTTTTTTCCCGGGATCCATGACAACTATGGGAACGTGCTCCGGTGAAGTGGACTTCGCTGCCTCCGCGTTCCCGCTGGGACGAGCACCGGAGCTGAGTGGGGATCGTGTCTCCCGTCTTCCCCCTCTCCGCAGCTTTGGGACCACTTGGACCACACGATGTTCTTCCCGGATTTCCGGCCGTTCCTGAGCAGCAGCTCCCTGGATCCGGAGAGCCGGGACACGGAGAGGGGCCCCCCAGCCGAGCTCTGGGGGCCCAGTCGCCCCCCACGGCTGCCGATGCCTCGGAGGTACCGATCCCGTGGCAGCTCCCGCCCGGATCGCTCGCCCGCCATTGAGGGGTGAGTGTCTTCTCTAGGGAAAACGGGAGATTTGGGGAGAAACCTGGGAAAATGGGATCCCGGCACTTCCTGTCAGCCCCCTTAGCACAATTCTGAGTCATTGTCCCTGTCCTGCTGCCTGGAACACAGGGCATTCTCAGCACTCGCATCCTGGGATGAGCTCCCATCCCTAAATCCTTTGTGCTCTCCTTCTGGGGCTTGATCCAGGAAATTTCCGAATGTGAGCCCTGTATCCATGGGAACAGGATTCCCTGTTTTACTGCCTATTCCTTCTGCCACAGTTTATTTATTTATTTAGCTTGTTCTTTCCGTGTTTTCCCCTGGTTTTCCCTGTCCCGGTACCAACTCTTCCATTGGAACTCGAGGCATTCCCACTTCTCCCACCCTGGGATGAGCTCGCATCCCTAATTACTTCCTGCTCTCTCTCCGTTTTGGAGCTTTATCCGGGGATTTTCAGTCATGAGCCGTGCGGCCAGGCATCCGTAGAGCAGGAATTCCTGGTTTTCCTGCCCATCCTTTCTTCCACCGTTTCTTTACTTAAGTTGTTTTTTCCATGTTTTTTCCTTCCCGTGCCTCCTTTTTTAGGATAATCCAGCAGATCTTTGCTGGGTTTTTTGCCAACTCAGCTGTTCCTGGCTCCCAACATCCCTTTTCCTGGTGAGTAAAAACCTGGATTAGCCCAGATCCCGCCGGTAACTACCAGTAACCCAGCACCCAGGGGCTGGTTTGGGACTGGGGGGAACTCCTGGACTCTCCCATTGGCAGGAGCGGGATGCTGCACTCCAATCCTGGGGATTATGCGTGGGGACAGAGCGGCCTTGACGCTATCGTCACCCAGGTGAGGGGCACCTGTGCCGGGGGCAGATCCAGTGCTGGATCCCTGCTCCTGAGCACGGAATTTTTCCCTCTCCACAGCTCCTGGGACAGCTGGAAAACACGGGACCGCCGCCGGCAGACAAGGAGAAGATCTCATCGCTCCCGACGGTGCCGGTGACACAGGAACAAGTCGGTGGGTGAACTCCATCCCCGGATCCAATGGCACCTGGATCCTGGTGTTTGACATCCTGAGCTCCCCATTGCTGCTTTGTTCCCCCTGAAATTGGGCTGGAAATTGTCAGCTCCCAAGCTTTGCTGCTGCCGTCTCTGGTGTTCAGTTCTCCTGGGAATCTTGGAGCTCCACCATTCTCCAGAATGTTTGGGGAGTCCTGGAATGTGCCTTCTGACTCTTCCCACCCCTGTGATGGTTTTCCCATCCCAAATCCCTGTTTGTGCTCTCGACTCGTCCCTTCTCCCTTTCAAACTGGCTCTCGACAAATTCTGCTCTGGAAATGTCATGGAAAACTGCCAGCAGGGGCCTGGGAGTGTCTCGGAACAATCCTGGCTTTGCAATTAAGAAGCATGTGAATTTTTCACCCCAAGGATCCTTCCCCCTCCCAGCTGCTCCTTTACCAGAATCCTACCCCTCCATTATGGTTAAACCAGACCGTTCTACGTGGGATATTTTTGTCCCGTGGTTTTACACACCCCTCTGTTCTCCTCTTCTCCGGGAAGCCAAGGACTAGCTGGAATTCCATGTGTCTGAGCCCACAGAGCCCGAGCAGGCTAGGGATCATGAAATCTTGGAATGTGAAAGTTGGAAGGGACCCCCGAGATCACCGAGGGAGCTCAGCTCCTGGCGGTGTCCGTGTCAGCATCACGAGCTTGGAACGGCGGGAGAGGGAGCGGGATTTCAGCCATCTCCCGTGGCTGGTGACATCCGGCATGGGGATCATCAGCCCATATTCCAGGCCGGGAAGTTGTGGCGGGAATCCAAGCATCCTTACTTAGATTTTTTTTGTTGTTGTTGTTGATGGTGATGTACGGAGAACATCAGGAATTCCTTACGTCCCTGGGGGTTATGTGTGGATGGATGGATCCCAGCTGGTGGAGCTCAGAGCTCATGTTCCCAGCAGGAATTCTTTGTTCCCTGCATGCTCCATCCCCTGTGGGTTGTATCCTAGCTTGCAAATCCCGACGCTCGTGTTCCTAGTGGGATTTCATTGATCCCTGGATGCTCCATCCCCAGAGGATTTTGTGTGGATGGATGGATCCTGGCTTGTTTCTGGCAGGAATTCCTTGATCCCTGGATGTTCCATCTCCAGCAGGCCCTACACAAATGATCTGTAAATCTCAGAGCTCCTGTTGCTGGTGGGATCTCTTTGGTGCCTGGACACCCCATTCCCAGTAGACCCTACACAAACGACTCCCAAATACCGAAGCCTTTGTTCCTGTCCCCCTGACCTGCGATTCCCTGTTTTCCGCAGACACAGGGCTGGAATGCCCGGTGTGCAAGGAGGATTACGCTGTGGCGGAGCAGGTCCGGCAGCTCCCCTGCAATCACGTCTTCCACAGCAGCTGCATCGTGCCCTGGCTGGAGCTGGTAAGATCCCAGAAAACCCACGTATCCCGTGGGATAATCCCCCAGGATAACGGCTCTGTGTTCCCCGCAGCACGATACGTGTCCCGTCTGCAGGAAGAGCCTAAAGGGGGAGGATTCCACCCGGCAAATGCCGAATCCCGATGCTTCCGACAGCCCAGTGCAGGAGCGATGGACTTTCTGACCCTTCTGGGAGGTTCTGGAGCGTTCCAGAGGGTTCCGGAGGCCGGAGCATCCCCGCTCGAGGTGTACATTGTCTGAGAATTCCAACAAACCCCCCCGAGTAGCAGGAATTAGGGGGCCCACCCCGTGGGATTATGGCACCAAGCGCTCTTCTCCCAGGAATTTATCCTTCTGCTCCAGGGAATTGCCTCGTTAGTCCTAAATTGGGAATTTTGGGAGTGATTTGATTTCATTTTATATCAGAAAAGGTTTTTTCCAGTGGGGCCCAGTCCGAGAGGGGTTCCAAGTCCCTCATAGCCTTCTCTGGAAAAAGGTTGGGATAAAAAGGGGATTTGTGGGATCTTCCTGCACTCCGGGAGATTGGAATTGTATCCACAAGGGATTTTATTGCCCCATTTTGGATGGAATACTTGGGGTCTATAAAATCATGGCAGGTGGAAGAAAGAAGGGTCTGGAGCCCTTCCTGAGGGGGGTTGGACCCTTGGGAGCCCCCAGGGCCCTGGAAAGGCTCTGGGAATGCTCTGGTATCAGGAATGCACTGAGCAGGATTTTGTCTCATCCTGGACTATTTTTGGGGTTGATTCAGGTTTTTCTGACCCTTTCCCACATGCCTGTGGCCCCAGGTGTGTCCAAACCTTCCTCCACCCCCACGAGTCATTCCAGGTGGGAATTACGGACCACATTGCTTATCCCTTGGGAATCCCCCCACCGTCCCCCATAACTTAAGGAAACTCTTTATTTTTGCTGATTCTTTGGTTATTTTGAGAATTTTTTCCCATTTCTGTGACTTTTATCCAGGTCTGAATCCTGGGAGTTACCCTCATCCTCGTGGTATCCACTGACTGCCCTAGGGGGACATTGTGACCCCCATCCCTGGTGGGGGGGACATTCCCAAACCCCTTGGGCTCAGTGGCTCCACATCCACATGGATTTAATTCCTGATTTTCTTTGCTCTTCCGTCCAATAAAGGCCTTTCTCAAGGAATTCCCCTTCCCAAGTCATCCTTGGAGCTGGGAAAGGGAGGCAGGAGCTGGAGTTCTCCTGGGTGGGGGACAGAAATGAGCTCGGAAAAAGCTTTTGGGGAAGGAAAACCCTGATTTGCAGGATTTGTCTTCTAGAGAGGATATCCAGACACCCCCCACTCTGTTGGGACACATTGTCCCTGTTACTCCTCCCTGCTCTGCTGGAAGCCATTCTGGACACAGGGACACCCCAGTCCTGGGGCAAGAGCTGGGACAGGTCTGTGCGTCCACAGAGAGTGGGAAAATCCAGACAGACCCTGGGTTTATCCCAGTGCTTCCCCCTGTTATCCAGCACGTCCAGCTCCCCTGATGGGGATTTCTGAGGGCGTCACACCCACGCACTTCCTGTTTCCACTTCTTCCCTCTTGCACATAGTGCTGGAAATCAGGAATTCGTTCCCTGTGGTCCTGGGTTTAACCTGGATTTAAGTCCGGAGCCAATGGGGGCTGGGATTTGGATCTCCCCCATCCCTCTGTGTTGTATTTGAGATCAGTCTGAGATCAGATCTTTAGCCAGTTTTTCCCTGGCTAAAGAAGCATTCCTGATCCCAGATCATCTGCGTGCACAGGGATGCAGGACAGGGCAGTACCACAGGCCGGAGCTTTATTGCTGGAGCTGCTCCATTCCAGCTCATTCCCTCTTTTCCCACTTCCACATGTTCCCCCAGATCCTCTGGCTCCACCCTGGGGGCACCAGCCTCACTTGCTCGTCCCTCCGCCTGCCCAGGAGTCCTGAGCCCTGGGATGGCCCTGGAATGTGTCCCAGGAGGTTCTGGGATGTCCTCCTGCGGCAGAGCTGCCACCTCAGTGCTCCTCCTCCTCCTCCTCCTCCCGGGAGGGCTTCCGGTGGGAGAAGAATCCCAGCTAGGGGCAAGGGGGGAAGAGGAGGGATTGAGGGGGTGGAAATGCCCTCCCTCGGGGGGACATTGACACCTCCTCCCAGGGACGGCATCATGACCTCCCTCAGGGTGATATCAGGACCCACCCCCCCGGGTGGCATCACCCCCCCCCCCAAGGTGACATCGTGACCCCCTCACCCTCCAGAGGCCAAGGCTGAGCAGCGCCAGGAGCAGGAGCCCCCCCAGGGCGCTGCCCCCCAGGATCCACAGGGACACGGGCACCCGCCTTCCCTGGAGCACTTCCAGCACCAGCTGCAGGAATACAGAGATTGGCAAGAGGAACAGAGAATTTGAGGGAGAAAACCAGGATTTGGGAAGGGGGGGAAACAAGGAATTTGGGGAGGAAAAATGGGGATGGGGGAAACAGAGAATTTGGGGGGGGAAACTGACTTGGGTGGAAAGAAGGAATTTGGGGAGAAAAGCAAGGATAAGAGGGGAAACAGGGATGGGGGTTAAAACAGGCATTGAGGGAGAACAGGGAATTTGGAGAGGAAAATAAGGATGGAGGGGGGGGAAATGGGGAATTGGGGGGGGTCCTACCTCTCTGCGCTGCGCCCCCTCCTCCAGCACCAACACGCCCCCCTCGACCCCCAGCCAGACACTGCTGACAATCCTCACGCTCCGGAATTTCACCTGGATATGGGAAAAGGGGTGGGGGGGTCTGAGCCATGTGTCATCCCCACCCGGCATCCTCCCTGGAGCGGGGGGGCTCCCTAATTCCCCGCATACCCTCCTTTACTCACTCCGCTGAAAAAGCTGTCGTGGAGGGTGCGGAGGAGCTGGACAGAGACTCCCCCGCCACGCTCCAGCCTCCCCAAGCGGCAGCTCAGCTCCTGGCACCAGGTGTTTGAACAGTCCTGGAGGGCAAAAATTCGGGGGGGAGTGGTGGGGATCCCCCCGAACCCTCCACACCCGTGGGGTTGTGGGGAGGGGTGGGGGGCGCAACAATCCCTACCAGCCTGTCCGTGTGCAGCAGGTCCTCAGGGGGCACCGGGACCACCTGTGTCCCCTCAGGGGGAGGTTGCAGCACACAGGTGGCCTGGGGAGGGAGAGAGGGGGTTCAAAGGGAGGGCGCAGGGACCCCCCCGAGCCCTCTTAAGTGTCCCCCACACTCACGTTGTCAGCCAGGACATGGGTGACAGACAGGATGGTGGCCTGGTGATGGCCCAGCGCTGGCAGGGCCATGTGCAGGGTGACGTTCTGGATGGGGTAGCACCCAAAATTCTGCACCTGGAGGGGCGCACGATGAGCCAGGGCTCCCCCGGGCCCTGCTCCCCGGGCCCCCATCATCTCACCTTGACCGTGGTGGTGAATTCGGGGCCAGAGCTGTGGGTGAAGGTGCCAAGGGGATGAACCTCGTAGCGATGCAGGTTGGTATTACTGGGGGCAGGGGGGGCAGGCACACAGAAGGGTCACATCGTGTGTCTCCTTCCATGACCCCCCTGCTCTGCCTCATGTTCTCCCAGCCCCACCTGGACAGGAACAAGTCAGGCTCATAGCGGATGGGGACAGAAAGCTTGACCACGTTGTCGTCTGGTGTCGCCTCGGTGCCGTCACTGGACAGGGAGGACACTCGGGAGGATCCTCAGACTCCACCCATGCCCCCCAGGTGCGGCCCCTCTCCCGAGGGTTCAGTGCTCCCCCCACACCCCTACCTGGTGGCCTGGAGCGTGACTTCGGCACGGTCCAGAAGGACGGAGCAGCTGAACTCCAGCTCCAGGGTGAAGGACACCTAGGGGGGCTCAGATGGGTGTGGTGGGGGTTTGTGGGTCCCAAGGGGCTCATGGGGGTCTTGGGGGTCCTACCTTGGCCTGTGAGTGGAAGACGGGGTACCCGACACTGCAGCGCTGGCGGTGGCCCCCCAGTGCTGAGCACTCCAACTTCGCCTGGGTGCTGGGATCCTGCCAGGGGGACGCGATGGGGGTCAGGACATGGAGTTGAGGGACTTGGAGCACTGGGAGGGGGCAGCAATAGACCCCCACAGGGGGATAGTGGGGAGCCACAGGGGACCAGTGGAACCTGATCTCCTGCCTAGGAGGGGTTGGGGACATGATGGACCCCCACGTCCCACGTGGAATGGGCTGGGGACGCAGTGGACCCCCAGCTCCCACCTGGGAGATGTTGGGGACACAACGTAAACCTCTGTCCCGCTCAAAATGGTTTTGGGAACCCAATGCATCCCAATCCATCCCACCTGGAATGGGCTGGGACAACAATGACTTAGAGGTTCTCCAAAGACCTTGGTCTCCATATTTGCCCTGGTGGGAGAGTTTGGAGGGGCTCCTCAGTGATTTGGGCCTGCCCCCAGGCTGTACCTGGAGCACGAGACTGGAGAAGTGGAGGTTCCTGGGCAGGTGCAGCCACAGGCTGGCATTGTAGGCATTCTCCTCCCGGTTCTCCAGCTCCACCTCCACCAGCATCCGCCTCCGGCCCTTCCGCAGGATGTGGGGGCTCTGCCTGGAGGCCGGGGGGGTCACAGGGGGCTCCTGGGATCCCAGGGACACCATGAGGATGCTGGGGGGACACCAGGGGTACCTGGAGCCCACAATGTCCGTGGTGGCCTTGAGCACCAGGTCAGTGACACACTCGTCATCGTCTCCACAATCCTTGAAAAACGGGATCTGGAAGGAGCCAGGGGTGATCCTGGTGTCCGGGGGTGATCCCAGCGTCTGGAGACACCCCTTCCAGTACCCACCAGTTTGCGGATGGCGGTGGGAGATGCCTCATCCAGCACCGACCTCGCAGCTGCATCCAGGGCCCAGGTGAGGGTGAGGCTGAGGGGCCGCAGGTAATCTGAGGTGTCCTGCAGAATCAGGGTTGATGGGAATCAACTTCATTCCAGTCAGACCCTGGGAATGGGGGGCAGGAAGAGCCCTCCCGTGGGGCAGGGAGGAGTCCTGGGGCTGACCAGGACATGGAAGGGGACACGGATGCAGCTCTGCCTTCCCAGTGGGAACTCAATTCGGCGCTGGAGCAGCCGGCGGGCACCCGAGTCAAAGGCGGCGCGGGATCCTGGGATCCGCTCCTCCAGGGATACATTGTACCGGAGATCTGGGGGATAGGGAACGGGTCAGGGACCAAGACACCTGCAGGAGTGGGTGCACCCCACCCCACGATGGTCCAGTGGGACTCCAGGGAAGTCCTGGGATGCTCCAGGGACACGCTGGGTTGCTCCAGTGGGGCTCCAGGGATGAGAGTGCTCTGTTGATATTCAAGGCAAGCTGCAGGATGCTCCTGGGAGATTCCACGGCCACCCTGGGATGGTCCAGGGGTGGTCCAGGACCACCATATATATGCTCTGGAAAGATTAAGGGAATGCCCGTGGGATGCTCCTGGGACACTCCAGGGACTTTGTGATCCTCCAGCAACACCTTGGGATGATCCAGGGCCCTCAGGATGCTCCAGAGATGCTCCAGGAATTCTCCAGGACACCCTGGGACACTCCAGGAATGTTCCAGGAACACTCTGGGATGCTCCTGGAATGTTCCTGGAATGCTCTCAGGTTCTTTAAGGATCCCACCCCAGGATTCTCTGGGGACAGGCAGGGATGCTCTGGTAATACCCTGGGATGTTCCAAGGATGCTCCGGGACCCTTTGGGATGCTTCTGGGATGCTCCAGGGACAGCCAGGGATGCTCCAAGGATGCTCCAAGGACCCTGCAGTCTGCCATTGCCAACACTCACCGATATCCATGTCCACGGGGTTCCTTGCGCGTGTGCCGGCACGGAAGCAGATCCGGGCCCGGAGACAGACGGCGCTGGAGCCGCTGCGCCGGCAGTTCCGTCGTGTGACACTGACGGCCGCCGGCTCCACAGACATCCACGCGGACACCTGGATGATCCAGCGGGACCTGAGGGACACAGTCACACCTGGGATCTCATTGGGATCATGTGGGGACAGGGACGCCTGCCCTGCCCTACCCTGCGTCCTGTCACAGGGGAAACTGAGGCATGGAGAGCCCTGGGAGGATCCCGGGAGCATCCCGGGTTCTCACAAGAGGAAACTGAGGCACGGAGTCCCTGTCCGCCCGAATGTCGCCATAACCCACATGTCACTGCTCCCGGGGTGTCCCTGTCCCCGAGGTGCCCCCATCTCCCTGTCCCGGATGTGTCCCTGTCCCCCGCAAGTCCCTGTTCCCTGGGATGTCCCTGCCTCCCGGGGTGTCTCTGTCCTTCTCCATGTCCTTATTCCCGGGGTATCCCTGTGGCCGTGGTGTCCCTGTCCCCTTGACCCCTACTCACCGCAGCACTACAGCCGCACCCTGCGCCCCCACGGCCACGTCCACCAGCCCGTCCCCGTCCATGTCCACCCGTCCGTCCACGCTGATCCCGAAATATCGGAGGCTCCACNCTGCCCTCTCACCTGCCCCACACGGTACAAATAGACCCTCCCCGTCTCCCTGCTCTGTCCCCCCAGGTAGGTGGGCGCTGCCACCAGCAGCAGGTCACTGTCTCCATCTCCCTCCAGGTCCAGGGCCAAGATCTCGCTGCCGAAGTAGGAGCCGATCT
>VZTH01015991.1:0-24403 GCA_013397815.1 Aleadryas rufinucha
GCTTCCACCCCCGGCCCCGCGCTGCCCCAGATCCCCGCAGGCGCCGGGGCAAAGCCCCCCCAAACCCGGGGTTCCATCCAGCAACCGGACCCCGGGCACCCGCCGGGCCCACTGAGCGGAGCCCCCGCACCACAGCCCTTCGTAAGGGCTCCACCCTGGCCCCTCACAGGGGAAGGGGGTTCCCTCCTGCCCGTCAAGCACCGGGGCTCATGCTGGCTGCCCCCCAGCCAGCCCCACCGTGGCCCCCCAACAGCGGCCCTCGCAGGGGAGGGGGTCCCCTGTTGCCCATCAAGCACGGGGGCTCATGCTGGCTGCCCCCCATAGTGGGGAGGGGGCTGGATGGGGGGCACCCTCCCCTGCAGCTTAGCAAACCCCCAAGTCTTAGTGGAAGGAAAGATCGGGGGGGGATTGTAACAGCTGGGGAGAGGGAGAGAGTCCACATGTCCAGAGGGTTCAGAGGAAGGGGTTGAGCCCCCCGGGCGCGGACGGCGGGGCCGGAGGGCCGCTCAGCGGCAGTAAAGGCTGCGGCAAGGTGCTGGGGAGTTCGGGGAAGGTGCCAGCCTGAGGAAAGGCACTGGCGGAGGCGGGGAGGGCAGCGGTGGCGGCGGGGACGCTGCTGAGGGGCAGCGGCAGGGACGCGCTGTAGGTCATGGAGTTGGCGGGGTGGCCGGCGGGCAGGCCGGGCACTGGCGAGCTGGTCCGCATCTGGTTCAGCGTCGGCTTGGGCTGCTCGGAGAGGCTGAAGGGGTTGGTGGGGGACGGCGTGCTCAGACCTGGCAAAGAGAGGATGTGACACGTCAGGGCAACCAGGCCACCCCCAGCCCTCCTCCTCCTCCTCCTCCTCTTCCTCTTCCTCCCCCGCCCACCACCTGCCCAGCCCAGGGAAGCCCCTGGCCAGCAGCCCTGTGGCACCTACCCGAGAGAAAGGGGTTGCGGGTCTTGGAGGCCGGAGTAGGTGCGACCAGGGAGTCCAGGTTGACCAGGGAGGAGGCGGCGGGGCCGAGGAAGGCCTCGGGGGTTTTACAGTCCTTCCGCTCCTTGCTGGATTCAGGAAGGGAGTCAGCCAGGTTGGCGAGGTCGAAGCTCTTTGCCCCGTCCTGCCTGGTGCTGGGGAACAGGTCGCCAAAGGGGTCGGGCTCTGGGATGGAGGGAAGGGAGATGAGACACATGAGCCAGCTGGGACACACCCAGGGTGACAGCATCCTCCCTTGTCCCCGAACAGGGTGGCTGACAACACATCTCCATCCAGGTCACAGCGTGACACGGTGGGGCTGAGCCTGCAGCATGGCCTGCCCAAGTATCCCCCAAGCCACCACGGGAGACAGCAGAGCTGGGGACATGAGTACACGCAGAGACCGGGGCTGCTCCCTCAGCTGTGGGACAGACTGAAGCCACGGCCCGTGCCCATGGAAACAAGCTTTGGCCACGCCAGCAAGCAGCTACACACAGCCTGGCCAGCCCTAGAACTGCCTCCCTGCCACAGGCAGGGACAGGTCACCGTCCCCACCTGCCCGCTCCCAGCTCTTACCCACAGGGCTGCTGGACTTGGCCGAGGAGGGCGGCTGCGAGGGCTCCTGCTCCGGCGGATCAGGCGGCTTTGCAAACGGGTCGAAAGCGTTCCCCCCTGGAGCTGGGGGGAAGAGGGGACACTCAAGGAGGGGAGCAAGCGGGGAGGTGGGAGGCAGGAGATGGAAAGGCAGGAGAGAGGCAGGGGTGGCTGCCTGCAAGGAGACAGAGAAGAGGGGGTGCAGTGCAGGGCATGGGGTTGGGGGTCAGGAATGTGCACTGGAGAAGGCTTAGATGAGCCAGATCATGGGATCATTGCAGACCAAGACACCCCTACTGCTTGCAGCCATTGCCCCACACCAAGCAGGTCCCTTTCCCAGCCCCAGCAGGGACAGGTGGAGTGGACAGGTCTGCAGGAATGCTTCAGCAATGAGCACTGGCCCCCAGACCAGGTTCTGCAACCCTCACCAGGGACCAAAACTGGGGGCACCACATGCAGGACCTGCACGGGGCTGGAGGAAACACCAAGGAGGAACTGAGAGTGACACTGAGCTTCGAAACACAGGCTGCTCCCACAACTGTTTCCCCATCTGCAATGTGGCACCTGTGACCAGCAACGGTCCTGTCTGGTCCTGGCAGGGTGTACAGGGGTCATTTGAGGTGAGCAAACAGGTATCACTAACGGGACACAGCATCACCCCGCTGCTGGAGGGGTGTGGGGCTGCCATCCCCTCCCACGGGATGGCTCTATTAACTACCCTGTTAATTAAAGCAGCCTATTCTGTACAGAGATAAAGCCTAAAAGTTCCTTGAAGTCTTCAGGATGTTGAGGGGTGAGCAGAGGTCCTGCTGATGGTCAGGAGGGTGGGGAAAGGGTGTTTGGGGAGCTGGTTGAAGGAAGAGGGGGGCAGAACCCGGAGATGCCCACTTGCAGGAGGGTAGTGATGGTCAAGGCTGTCCTCAATCCTCAGCAAAGCCAAAAGGTCCATCGAGCCTCTTACCAGGGGCTGGAGGCTGCTCAGGCACAGCAACCCAAGGGTCAGGAGCTGGTGTAGAACCGGAGCCCTGGGGGGCTGGGGGGGATGCTGTCCCCCAGGGGTCTGCAGGAGGGAAGCCAGAAGACACAGGCGCCTTCCCCCAGGGGTCAGAGGCTGCAGTGGTGCTGGGGGGAAAGTCCCAGGCCCCAGCAGAGGTTTGCTGGGATGAGGCGCTCGCCTGGGAGAGGGGCTCCCCACCAGGGTCTGGGACTGGCACCCAGGGATCTGCTGCACCGGTCCAGGCAGAGGCCACCGGCTCCACTTTGGGTTTCATATCTGGAAAAAAAGGGAAACCGTGGGAGAGGGGAACAGTGCAGAACACAGAGGAATGCCGAGTGGTGGGGATGTGGCCAGGGGACCATGGCTTCCAGCAGTACCACCTGGGAGTGTAACAGAGTGGGCAGCAGAGGGAGGAGAAGCCAGAGGTCCTCACTGTTGAGCTCCCGGGGACTGAGGAGGAGCAGAGGCAAGGGACAGCTTTCTGCCACTGTCCCAAATTTTGGCAGCCTGCAAGTTGTCCTCACCTGGCATATCCCACGGGTCAGCAGACGTGTGGCCGGAGGGGGCTGGCGCTGGCCCGAATATATCTGCCAGCTCCAGAATAGAGGACTGCGGACAGAAAGGGAATAAAGAGGTGAGAGGAGCCTGGGGCAGACCTGCAGGATCACCCCTGTGTGGCCACACAGCCTCCAGTGCTGTACCTGGCTTTTCTTCATCTTATCTTCTTCTTGCTCTTCGTCCCTGCCTGGGGCAGTCTCCTCCACGGGTCTCTGCTGCAGGGAGTTCTCCCCTTGCCAAGTCCTCACTTCCTGTGGGGACAAGGGATGGGGCCTGTGAGCTCAGCAACCCTGCAGCCAGCACCTTCTCCAGGAGACACACCCAGCACAGGAGCTGCCACCGCATCCCCGAAAAGTCCCAGCATCCGAGCAGACCGCTCCTCCAGGGCCGAGCCTCCCGGGAGAGCGCTCAGCAGACAGCCCGGAGCAGCGAAAGCAAAGCAGGCACCGGAACGAGGTGATGTTTCGGGCTCCGGTGCCACAGAGAGAAGGCCAAGTGCAAGGAGAGCGGAGCGCCAGGGCTGCGGGGCACAGGTACCTTCTCGTGCTCCTCTTTGCTCAGCGCGAGCGCGAGCTGCAATTGCCTTTCTTCGTCTGTACTGGAAAGTGGAGGAAGTGGCTTCTGGCAACAGAGGAAATTGGGTGACATTTCAGCTTGCCCTCAGCTCACAGGACCGCTTGGAGGTTGTCCCTCTCCTTGCCACTGCCGTTCCTGCGGCCCCTTGCCTGCCTGCACAGCATCTGTGCCCATCCAGCTGGCCTTGCCTGCAGACCCCCAGCCCAGTGTCCCTGTGCTCTCTAACCAGCTCCTGCTCAGGTTCCCTGCAGCCCCTGCCCTTCAGGGATCAGCTCCTTCCCTGATCCCATCACCTGCTGCTGGATTAAGGCTGGGATGACCATAAATTAGGCAGCCAGCATCTCCCCTGGGAGGTTTTTGGGGACCCTGATGCAACTGGTGAAGGAGAGGGGATGAATTAAGCATCCCCTTGCCCTGGCATCCTGCTGGGGAAGAGGTTTGTGACACTGACCGGCCTCAGGTTGGGATTCCTGCCAGCCCCACACCTAGACCTGAGCAGACTTTGGGGAGAGGCTGTCCCTGTACCACCATGATCACTCCCCCATGACACTTTTCCAGCAGTGTGGGGACTCACTGGGGCTGGGAATGGGGACCCCGGTGGGGGTGTGCCTGTGCTGACACCCATACGTGTGTGCACACACATGTGCAGCCCAGATGGACTCCAACAAACAGGCAACACTTTCCAGAGAGTGTTTCTACAGTGCTCATCAGAGCAGCGTGAGGAAGCTATAAATACTCCAATTCCAGGACAAAAATAGGGATATACACCCTGCTCTGCCTCCAAAAGAGCCTCCATTGGGCAGGGAAGACTGGCAGCAGCAAGCACCATCTCCAGAGCACATCCTCTGCCCTGGCAGGACTGAGCTCATGGTGCTGAATGCCAGCTCCAGGAGATGCCCACTGGTCTGGGCATGCAGCTCCTTGGTCCCCGTGTCCCTCTGACTTTGTGTATTGGCTGTACCCACAGGCTCGTGCACGCCGTGCCAGCTAGTTGCCAGTGAGCAAATAATCCATCCCTGGTGGTAAAGGGGCCAGCAGATAGGAGAGGGGACAGCCTGGGGTGACTTCACACTGGACAGCAGCTCACTTGCTTGATTCCTCCTGGGGCTGTTTCCCAGTGCTCCTTCTAGCCCAGTTTGAAAGGACCAGAGAGTGGTGGGAGGGAGCACCTGCCTGCAGTGAGCCCCCAGCCCCAGGGATGCTGCTGGCCCTGCATCCACACAAACCACTGGGCAAGGCTTTGCCTCCTAAAACCTGTGGGTAGGCAAGAGAAATGGGGGAGCTTAGACCAAAAGTCCTTGTCAGAAGAGGACAGCCAGGTTGGGGGGTGGGGGTTGGGGCAAATCCAGAAGGCCCCCTCATGTTTACCCTGGGCTCTGGGAGGCTTGGCAGATCCCAGCCTGGTGCTGCCCTCTCTAATATGAGAACAGGGAGCAGGGGCAGCCCATGCCTCCATCTGCCCACTGGCAATTTTGGATGCCAGGCGCAATGCGAGCAGCCTGGTGCAGTTGCAGGAACATGCACCAGCCTCAGGCAGCCCCCAAAATCCTGCCTCTTCCCAGGGAACTGGCCCACTGTGTTCACAGACAAGGCAAGGTGCAGGGAGATGCCTCACGCCCCAGGACAGGCAGGGCCACTCTACCTTCTCTGCCTCCTCCCGACTCATGGCCAGCGCCAGCTGCAGCTGCAGCTCCTCCTCTCCCGTCGTCTGGGGCCGTGCTTGCTCCAGGTCAGAGGCGAACCGTGGGGATGAGGATGATGCTGGGAGATAAAAGAGGAAAAAGGGAAGGAGTGGCATCAGGTCTGAGGTATTTTGGGGAGCAAATCAGCAGTTTCCAGGCCTCCATCCCAATGCCCAGCCTCCCCAGGAGATGTAGCCCCGCACATCAGAGCTCCCTACTTCGAATAAGCCATGAGTTTAAAGCTGGAGGCACCACCAGCTGCCACTGCTGCTGGGGTCCACCACTGGCCCAGCCAAATCTCTGCCTGGTGCTGCAGGATGGGCTTCACCACCACCATCCCAAAAGACGCAGAAGAATGATGGGCACCAAGCAGGTGCAAACCAAATGCAACACCTGCCTCCCCTGAGCGAGCCTGAGTGAGCCGCCAGTAACACTCACAGTTGAATGAGGAGGGTGAGCCCCGTGCCCGGCCGTAATCTTCACCGTAGGGTGATGCCCGGCGGCCGTAGGTGACCTGGTGGCTGCCACTGCCCATGCCCTCCAGGGCCATGCGCTCCTTGGTCTGCAGCGCGTGCGCCCGCTCCTGCTTCAGCCGCTCCTCGTCCTTCAGCAGCGCCATCACCTGCTTCACCTTCTCCCGGATGTTGATGCCCTGGTCCTTGCCGTCACGGTCCACGTACTGGAAGTCCTTCAGCGTCTGGATGGTGTAGAGGTTCTCCCGGCACTGGTGGGTCACCTTCTCGGAGCCGGTTTTGATGAGGTAGTCCAGGAGGGTGAGGGCTTTGTAGACGTGACGCCAGTTCTTGCCGCTGTCGTTCAGCCGCCGCCAGATCATGCCCATGACCTCGGCGAAGGCCACCGTGTTGAAGGTGAGGTCGGCGATCTCTGACATCAGGGAGCTGGGAGGTCCCCAGGGATCGTTGGAGGTGGCCTCCCGCACCTTGATCTCTGCCTCTGAGTAGTTGTGCACGATGTTCTTCACCTGCCGGCGCAGCGCCGAGGTCGTCATGGCTGTGTGGTGCCAGAGACCTGCCGGTGGCAGGCGGCAACGGTGGAGAAGGGATGAGTGAGCAAGGGCCACAGCCTTACCGGCACCTGCAGCAGGGAACAGTGACACAGAGACCTCAGCATCACCCTGACCACCGAGACCCCTCCCCAGAGCCCTCGGCTGGCACAGGGACACTTCCCAAGGTGGACGTGACCATCATAGTGGCATCAGGTGCACTCTGCCGGGCTGCCACGGCTTACTAACCCGGACACACAGGATGCTCAAGGGGAAAAAATCTCATGGCAAGTGATACCCAGCACAGCAGAGCCACAGGTTTTGACTCTGGATTCAGCAACATTTGGAGATTTTACCCTGCACTGCTGCTTCTAAAAGTAACCATCTGAAAATGGCAGCTCCCTCCTCCAGATCCCGTCTGTCTCAGCTCCACTGTCCTGGCAAAGCTGATTTCAGACCTTCCCAGCCCTTGTGCAGCCAGGAATTCCCCTGTACCCCCAGATGGACTACCTGCAGCTGCACGGAGCCCTGCTTGTCCCAGTTGTCAGCCCAAGGTTCTCAGTGCTGTCAAGGCTGCATCGTGCAAACCCAAAACCTCGTCATGAGTCAGAGCCTGTCGCGACTCACTAGTGCTGGCAGCTGCTCAGGTGGGTTTTCCCAGAAAATTCGGTAATTTTGCTTCCACGAGAGGCTGGTGAAGTCAGGGTACTAACAGCCAGCACCAGGTCAGCCAGCAGGACAGATAATGCAATGCCCCTCTCACCAAAAACCCGAGCTCTCTGAGCCTTCTCTGTGCCCAGACGCAGGGCTGGGGCCGCAGGGGTTGGCATGGCCAGGAGCTGCCCTGGTACCTCCCCACGGGCAATGCCCGTCCTTGGGATGCACCACACTGACAGAGATGTGGTGACATGGGGCAGTCTGGACCTGTCTTCACATGAGCCTGTCACAACCCTTTGCCCTGCTCCGTGCTGGTCCTAAATCCTCACCTTCTCCTTGCATGGTGAGAAGACACTGTTCACCCTCGTTTTGTCAGAGGCTGCCTGGAGCTGCCTTGCCCTCGGCAGGGCCGCGCCGCAGGGCTGGGGAGCTGAGCTGCTCCCAGAGCCCCCACTGCGGCTGTGACAAAACTCACTGGCAATTTCTCCCCCATCCAAGATAACAAATGTGAGCAGAGGAGTATCTCCCCCACACAGCAGTCTGCAGACAGCGCTTATCAGTGTCCATCCCACCTCGGATGCCGGTGCCTCCCCGGACCGCAGCTGCCGCGCCACATCCAGCCCTCTCCCGGCTCGGGACACTGCTCCATCCCCCCGGAGCTGGGCCAGGGCCGTGCCCACGAGCCACGCACGGCGCCCACCACGCTCCCACACAACCCGTGCGACCAGTCCAGCACCTCCTGCTCCCGTGGGCCAGCGGCCAGGCGCCCCACGGCTCCGCCAGCAACATCTCCCGTGAGTCAGAGAGGAGCCTGGCACCGCCACGCTCGGGGGCGGACGAAGTTTCTCCCGAGACGCTTCCCTGCACCGATTCCCTTTCGCAATGCAGCCCGTCAGCGCGGCCTTTGGATCCCGCCGGGAGAGCCCGTGGTGCAGACGGCCACGCCGCTGCCCGCCTGGCACGGAAACGCCTCCGGGACAAGGGCAGCAACACAGCAAAGTCCTCCAGGACTTGGCTCCACGCTCTGCTTTCCACTAACACCCAGGTGGAGATAAAGTCACGTTCTCCAAAGGTGCCACCAGCCTGGAAAGCACCAGCAAACACACTGGCAGTCCGAGGACGAGGCAGGATGGTTCCTTCTGCCTCCAACAGGTTTCCTAGCTGGACAAACATCAGGTCCGGTGACGGGCTCCCGGCATTGCTCATCCCGGCCAGAAACCCGACCCCAGCTGGACTTTGCCCGCTATGAGATGGCCTGGGAAGTCTGAATGGAAAGAGATGGGAAGCATGGGCTGGGGCAGGGATGAGAGGAACGTAATCAGGGCTGGAGCTGCCAGCGGGGTTAAGAGCTGCGGGCTTATCAAACACAATATCATCCCCCCCCTCCCTGGAATATAAAGGGAGTGAAACAGAAGCCGTGTGGGAGATAAGGCGGCAGCACCCAGCAGCTCATATGGAATTACTGCAGTGACCTTGACCAAGAGGTGGCCAGGTGGGAGAAGGACACGGCTGCGGAGCTAGGTCCCCATCGCCCGCGGCCCGGCGCGGGGAGCTGCGGGGGCGACGCGGCGGCGGCGGGGGGGGTGAGGAGGAACGGCCTGGAGGGGGAGCGGGAGGGATGGAGGGGCTGCAGGAGGGGGCAAAAGGGTCCGGCGAGGGGAGGCGGGCCGGGGAGGAGGATTACAGCTCTATCCTTAATCAGGTGCAGGTCTGAGAGGAGCAGCGCCCGCCATGGGGGGAGCAGCAGGGAACNGGGCACCGGCAGAGGCGCTCAGCCCCCCCCGGTGCGGTGCGGCGCAGCGCGGTGCGGTACCGGCCGCGGGGGATGCGGCGCCGAGCCCCTGCCCCGCCGCATGCGGGAGGCGGGGATGCTGTAAATGCTCAGTCACTGCCCCTCCTCTGGCAGCCAGCCAGGCGCTGCTCGCTGCTGCCTGCGCGCCTGTATTGCTTTTTTTTTTTCTTTCCCCTCCTCCCCCCCATTATTTTTAGACAGAAATCCACGTCCCCGGGCGCGGAAGAAGCTCCGAGGGATGCCGACCCTCCCCACCGCGGAGCTCCCTCGCTGCTACCCAAGGCCACGCTCGCAATTTGGGTTCTTTAAATTATTATTCTTCTTTTTTTTTTTTGCTAGGATCTAAATTTGGAGCGGGTTCTTCCCCTGCTCTGAACAGCTCCCTGAGCCTGGCTGGGGGGAGAGAGGGAGGCATCAGATGACATGACAAAATAAGTCATGTCTCTCGATCATTTCAATGCCACCCCCTCTCTCTCCCGGCCTCTGCCTTCCATTTTAATCACTGACAGCCCTTCAAGTATTATGGATATATATATAATCTTTTTAATATCGCTGACATTTTCCACGATGGAAAGCATCTCGGGGGTGCTGAGACATTCAGGGGGGGCTCGTGCCTTCCTGCCGCTGCTCCCGCCCCACAAAGCGCAGAGCTGAGATCCATCTCGCCCCAGGGTCCTGCCTTGGGTCCCGGGGGAGGCCATGTGCCTCTGGGGGCTTTGCAGATCTCAGCAGCCTGACATTCCCAACAGGCTCTGGCCATGCAGGCTGAATAAGCATCTAGTCCCACTCGCAGCCGCAGTGTGGGAAAGGAGCATGTCCAGCATCCAAACCCTCCGCAGGTCAGCCCGGCAAGCATCCCAGCTCGGGAAGTGGCAGGCGTTTTTCATGGCAGCCTCAGCTCCAAGCTTTCCTCTCCCTCCATTCCCCATGTTCCTGCTTCGCTGTGTCAGATGGTGAGGCAGACAGCTTGCCTTTCTTCAGGCAGTGATTTTTTTATAAGCAAAGTGAACCTCTCCATGGGGAAAACACGCCAGGAGGTGTTTGTGGAGCTGTACAAATGTGGGTTTTCTTTGCTGGGTGGCCCAAAGCCCCACCGTGGGAATGGGACCCAGCAAAGCACTGCTTGCCCTCAGCAGAGCCTGGCTGCTCACCCAGAGCCCCTCTGCCATTGAGAAACCTCTGGAAATGCACTGTAACCTTCTGCTTGCAGCACTTTCCTGCAATTCCCCCTCTTCCCATCCTCTCTGGTGGTGATGGTGTCTTCAGGCCCCACTCACGTGATGGGTTGGGAATGCAACTCCCAAGGCCAGGAAGGTCGCTCACCTTGGTTATTTAGCAAACAAAACACAAATTATTAACACTAATACAAATAATGCCCGCCTTTGGGAGAGCAGAAGGAATAATTTCCTTGCCTGGCTGCAAGGACTCGGCCTTACAGGGTCCTGCAGATTGCAGGGCTGACAGACCTGAGGGTCTCTGTGCTAAGGACAGAGCCCACATATCGCCCTGGGCCTGTAAATGAGAGGTATATGTTTCTAAAGTTGCTCTGTGGAAGCCAGCTCTAATACCACTGCAGTTCCCGTCGTGTTACTTCCACAAATCAATGCAAAAGGGGGAAAAAAAAAAAAAAGCAGCTGGCTCAGAAAAAGCTGCAGCAGCCAGACAGCAGAGTATCACAACTGATGGCCCAGCACATCCCTTCCTGCATGCTGCTCGTACCTCGTCCCCTGAGGACACTCTTGTCCAAGGCTGGAAGAGGCACTGGCAATATTATGGCAAAAAATTATGACAAGAAATTAGACTATTCACAGGCTTGTTCTCCTTTGCAGAGCTCCTATGCCACCCACCTGCCCTGTGCCACCAGGCTCCTCCCTCGGAAGGGAAGATGCCAGCACAGGACATTCTTCCATTGTACTTGACTGATGTAAAACTTTTATCTACCTGGTGTTGTATTAACAGATTTTTCTGAGGGCAGATGAACACCTGGAGCCTGGTTTCAATAGGCTGGACTGAAGATAGGGATCCATGGAGACATGGATGGGCTTTGCCATCCTTTAAGGTAAAGCTATCAAATGAAAGGATCTCTGCCTCTGAGACAATCACGTTGCCTCTAGAACGTGCAGACTCCCTCTCTCCTAGAAACAGATGGCTTGAGCAGTTTGAGTTGGGCAGATTCACAAGCTGATAATCATCTCCAGGGAGGCAGGAGCTATTGTCAGAGCCTGTGAGACACACCCCAACTTCAGGCCTTTTTCCTCCTAATTCTCAAAATGTTGCTGAAATTCTCACTCCAGGAATGCTGAGCAGAGACATTCCCTTTGTGGGTCTGTGCCCACTAAGCCAGAGGAGGCTTCTGCTTCTACAGAAGCCAAAATGCTTCCCTGAAACCCACTAAGAGAAAACATCTCCAAACATGAGAGGCCTCACCTGGCCAGTGAAAAAAACAAGCTGTTCTGCCACGGTACTGCTGGGAGCCAAGGCAAGGAATAGATCCTCTCCCCAGGGACAGCAGAGGAGTTAAAATGAGAAAGCAGAAGACACCAATTCAGCAGAAGGAGCAGTCATTTCATGCTGCATGTGCAGCTCCTAGCCATGCCAGCCCAGGGACAGGGACATGGGCCCAAGGGACACACCTAGAGCCACTGAGCAATGCTCAGCATGGCCAGGCAGCTGCTGCCCCAGAGCTCCAGTGGGATCATCATCCCCAGTTAATGATCTACACCGATGTCATTGCTCTACAGGGCCAAAGCCTGTCTGGGGAATGCTGTCCAGCTGCTTTAGCAGGAAGGTGGCACTTAGTGACACCAGGCCACGACAGACCCCACACACAGCTCACTCTGCCTTGGGAACCTGCTGCAAACGGAGTCCAATGTGCCACGCTCAGGCCTGGGATAGCTCCAAAAAAAGCCCCATTCCAGGAGTGATGCACACAGATGGAAAATGGTGATGAGCCCAGACCCACAGGCAGATGGATGGACAGGAGGGGTGGCTCTAACACGAGGCCTTACCCTGGCTCACAACTTTTATAGCACAAATTTCACTCATTTAATTCAAGAGTGATTAGTCTTGGCAGGAAGCACCTAAAACCTGGCTCAGAACGGGGCATGGGTGCCTGGGGCTCAATGGAAAGAGATGGCAAGATCAGCACAAGAAGGAAATTTGTGAGTGCAAAACCAGGCAGGGTGGCACATCCCTTGGGACAGTGCTTTTACTGGGATCCAGAATGCCTCAGAGAAGCCTCCTATCAGCAGCTCCCAAGGGGAGACTGGACAAGCAGCCAAAAACATGATTAAAACCAGGATGGATTCGTCTACTGTCCTGGTACCAGTGTTCATGAGTACAAGGAACACCCTGCTCACTCACCTGCTTGCCAGGCACAGCCAAGACACAAAGAACATACCTCATGTTGACTGGCACTTTTAAATTCTCCTTTAGCAGAAATACCAGTATTTTCCAGTCTTAACGTTTTCTGAGGTGGTGATATTTCTTGCCTTGTCTCTTCTTGGCAAGCATCATCTGTAGCAGTAACAGATGATCTAGCAATAGTCTCACATCACAGTGTGTCAGAAAAGAGGCAGCCCAGTATTTGTAATCACTGAGTCACTTCAGAAAGAAGAATCTCCACTCCATCTGTGTAAATATGGTTATTTATTTTTTTTGAAAGTAAGTCTACTTCTACATACAACACGCTTCACTCTCCAACTTCAGAGCATGTTACTGCTTTAGATCCTCATATAAAGACACCATTTCACCCACCATTGATTCCAGCAGCCCGTAAACCTGCAGAAATTCAGAGAAGACAGTTGCAGTGACAACACATGAAGAAATCCTGAGGCTAAGACTGACAGTGATGGTTTCTGAGGTACATTTTCATACGGGCACACACACAACCACACAGAAGTGGCAGCCTGCTGCTAACAGAGCTCTAGTAATAACTTCCCTGGCTATGAAGTGTGTTTAACATTATCCGAGGCACAATTAATTCAGCTGATCCCTCCAGAGTCTGCAAGCAATGCTAAAGACATCCCAGATAGAAGTCCCGCATGTGGCTATGTGATGGCTGGATTTCTGCTAGCAGATTCCAGGCTGAAACAAATTAATTTGGATTTCACACTTACCTTGCTGCAGCACAAGGGACGTATGTCTGCCAGTTTTCTGAGTTTAACAAAATGCTTACCTCTCCCCCTGAGCCTCAGTGTGCCTTACAAGAAAACAAAACCAATGCAATGATACAAGCTTTGGTCAGACTCACTTCAATGTGGAGCTTTTCCCGGTATAATTCAAGTGAAATAGAGTCCACCTGCTCCTGAGCAGGTTCTGCCCCATCTGTAGGTGCAGCTCCCTCTTCCACCTTCTGCTTCTCATCTTTGACAGACTCTGCTTCCTCTTTCACGTCCTGCATTGAAATGGAAGATACTCGCTTCTCATCTTTTCCTTTCACCTTTCTGCTGATTGAACGATCCTAATCAGGGACAGACCAAGGAAAAAAGGGACATTGGTCAGGACACTGCTCAGACTGCTGCAAGATGCACCTCCCAGCAGCAGCACCTCTTTCACTGGGTTGGAAATCAGCTTAAACTCAGGATACACAACCTCAGGATGGATCACACTGTCCCCAGCACTCAGGGTTCACCAAGCATCCCAACACCTACCGACTTCCCTGATGACCCTCTACTTCTTTTGCCTTCTTTATCCTTTTTCTCTTCTTTCTTAGTGGCTGTTTTGTCTTCCTTTCCTCCTTTTTTTGTTCCTCCTTGCTTTACTTCATCTACAAAAGAGAGGATTTCAATTAACCAAAAGCATCCACACATCCAGAAGGTCCAGCCCACTGCACTAGCACAGTGGGAGTGTGTTACTTTTGCAGTGTATTTTCCCTTTTTTATTAATCTGAGCTGTACTGCACTGAAAAACAATACCTTGAAGAGTTCTTTGTTTAAATAAGGAATGAAGAGGTCTCATTGAGGCAGTGTTTGCTGGGTCAGTCTGTGTGAAAACCACAGCTACACCTAGCTGAATTAAAAGGCTTTTTGTGGGAGTGTTTTTTGACTGATGCCAAACCGCAGATCCCAATTAGTATTGTGACTGTCACACAATCTGTCAGTTTTTTCCCGATGCTTTTCCTCAGGGAGACATGCTGAAATTGACATTTCAGTTCAAATTCATCACGTCTTCTGTATTTCCAACAGCCCACAGAAAGCAGCTGCTGTGCTAAAACCACCATTTACCTGCTTCCTCTGGAACAGCTTCTGCATAGGTGTCCTCCTTAATCAAACCAAGCAGGGATCTCAGCCTCACAGAGTGACTCACCAG
This sequence comes from Aleadryas rufinucha, assembly GCA_013397815.1. NCBI lineage: Eukaryota > Metazoa > Chordata > Aves > Passeriformes > Aleadryas > Aleadryas rufinucha. Next base: position 14,122 of record VZTH01015991.1, read on the forward strand.
GTCATCAATTGTCCTACGCCACAGCTGGAGGCTGAGAAAAGGACCAGGATCAGAAGGGAGACAGTGCAGCAACTGCCACCTTGTCTGACGCTGTGCCCAGAAGTGAAGGCACCTTATAGCCGAGAGCTGCCCTGTGCAACACACCAACAAAATAGCACCCACTGTCTAAATATCTGTGCAGGGGGATGCTAAATTGCTTTCCTCATGTTAGATCCCTCCGAGGTCTGAATGGTTTTCAAATCAACAGGCTCCCAGGAACCCATAAATATTACTGTGAAACTAGGTCTGCTCTTCAACATGACACACGTTGGTAAATCAGCATCAACCTGCTTCTGTGTTTACCAAGAGGAACCTGCATCCTTCTAATTTAGAAGCAACTCAAAGCTGTTGATATGTTTACAGTCTGAAAGCCTGAGCAAAGAACAGAGAGACTGTATGAGGGAGGAGACAGTTATCTGAGTAAAAGGGTACAGAAAATACCCAAAGGTTTCATAAATACAGACTGGAATAATCTTGCCAGAAATAATCTTGTACACTCTCCAAAATTACATGCATTTAATATTCTAAACTTATCTCCAGAAAAAAAAAAAAAGGCATTTGGGTCCTAGACAGCTGCTACAATTAAGCTATAAAAAACCAGAGTGTAAAGATGACTTCTAGACCTCATATAATTATGTGCACTCTGAATCACAACACTTGCAACAGAGCTCGCTGAGGCTGTTGATCACACAATGTTTTCACAAGCTTTTCCTTGCAAAGGTAACCCACCAGAGTGGATACACAAGGTCTGATTGAGTTGGCTTCTGTTCAATACACAGCTCCAGAGCTGCCTTATTGAGCTGGGTCAGTGCTTCTTCCCGCTGCTCCTCCCCAGAGATTGACATTATAGCCTGTGAGAGAAAACACACAGGGGCTGTGGAGCACTTCTGAGTCTTCATTCCAGTCCCTGAGCTCAATGGAGCAGCCCACAGCTCTGTTCCTGGACACTGGTCTGAAACCAGGCTGCACTGGGCACTCACACACCCAGATGTGGTTTGCTACACAGCTGGAATATGGCCAAGGTACCCAAGATCTGGGGAACAATCCCAGATTCCTCCATCAGACTGATATTAAGCCCCTTTGCAACTTCAGGTGCGCTGGGGAACAGGGATTCTATCAAGCTAGAAGGCTCCCTAGTAAAGCTTAGTTATAAAAACAGCAGAGAGATTTCCAAGAGAGCACAACAGAAAAACCGCTGGCAGAATCCAAAGCACTCTTGCTTTAATCCAGGGAGGTTTGTGCTTTATCCACAGCCTGTCGTGAGTGCCCCCTTAGTTCTCTGATGAACAGGAAGGACTCTCCAAGGAGAAGAGCCCTTGGGGGTGCCACGGGAAGCTGTAAGCCCAGCCTGACCCCCACATTCAGTCCTGGGATGACAGAAAGCTAACAGGGGAAGAGCTTAAAATATCTATTATATTGCGTGGTTCTCTTTTGTTCTTCACACAACAGCCCACAAAGTCTCTCTTGGGAATCTCTTTACAAGAGCACTGAGGGTGTGGTCAGCAGAGCCAACACACATCGTAAATCTCTCAAACTCCCAGCACATTGGCAGCAGCCCTTTGGGTGGGCTCACACTGGGGCAGGCTGGGCTGTTTGTAGGGGAATTAACACACCATCAGCTTGTCACAGCACCAGTGGGAACAGAGGTGACCACCTGTTTAAAGTCCTCGAGGGAAAGGTTCCATCCTGAAGGACCTGCTTCTTCCTCCTCAATGCTCTTTTCCCTTGAAGCCTCCTCTGATGTGTACTTCCCACCTGGGAAATCCGTGGAGCTGCTCTGGGCAGAGGGGGGCTCCGAGGTGCTCTCCAGGTACTCCACATCCTCTGTAGTGCTCCTCCGGTCCAAGGGCACTTCCTCCTCCACAGCTGGAGGCACAGCAAAGTGCTGTCTCCAAAGTTTATGCAGCTGCTTTACCACTTGATGCTTATAATGCAACTGTGATAACAGGGGAAAAGGTAAACGTGAGCTGCACCTTCCCTCTTCAAACCCAACTGCTAAAGCCTCCATGGCAGACTGCCAGCTCCAGAACCCCAGGGATGCAGCAGCCCTGTGGGTCTGCCCTCCCCACTCATTTCAGCTGTGCAGCCCATCCAGTAGCAAGCATCACCTCGGGATTTTTCTTGTAGAACAGCTCTTCCTCTGTGACACAGTCATCCACAGGAGATGGGGTGCGCTCGGGGGTCCGAATTTGGTAAATAATTTCATCCAGGCTGTCTTTCACTATAGTAGCACGTTCTTGAGCAGTCAGCTCACTCTGAGGCACCACAACAAAAACAACACGTGTGAGTCCCCATTCCATAAGCAAACACACAAATTCAGTCCCATTTGTAACCACACTATTCATTATACAGTTACAAGAACATGAACAACTGCAAACCCCCCTGAGCAGAGCAACACTTCCAACAGCTTTTTAAATGAACCCTACAAATCCTCCCCCAAACTATACTTTTCAAAGCACAGTGCAATTTTCAATTTATACCTTAACTGCTATCATAGTGTTCAGCAGTCAATCCCCTTCCCACTAAGTAACTAATGAAATTAATTACCAACAGAAATTTCATTCTTTAAAGGACCAGTGTGAACACTTTAGGAGACACAGTCATGTCTTTAGTAACAACATTACAACAGACTGCAGAGCTCCTCATGTTATTTAGCAAACCTGCTCAAGTATGTGCAGACATTCTGTAAATCTCACTCTCAGCAGTAATTGCACAACAATAAAAATACCATGTTGTCCACTCCCACCCTTATCCTCTATTTGCATATAAAGTTCAAAGCTCAGTTACCCAGTTACATGCTTGGTTACCTTCAGTTTCTCTCTGAAGTCAGCCAATTTATCCTCATACACAGCAATTCCCCAAAGGGTCACCTGAAGCAGAGCTCCTCCTAATAACAGAGGATGTGTCCTAAATCCCCAGGGCTCGCTGAAAATGCCTGCTCTCTCTGACTTGAAAGTAAAGGAAAACCTCCGAGCTTCTTTAGGCAAAAGCATACCTGAAATAAGAGAGAAAATGCATTGGTCTGCAAGAATCCACCTGGTTAATCTGACCCTTTTCCAACACCACCCCAAGTGTCCTTATCTCTCTAAGAGACCCTTTCCCCATAGTTTAGCTGGTTATCACACTTCATCCAGCTATGGCTCTCCTTCCAGATTTACTCCCAGTCCCTATGTTCCTGAACTGGTGTTATTCCCATTGCACTCTCCTTCTACAGCAAGCTCAGTTTTCTCTCCAGAAAATTATGCCCCGTTTGCCATCAGAAAATTATTCACTTCTCAATATTCCACTCATTTATACTAAGAGCAGGAGCAACCTCCTTTCCTTGAAGTTCCAGGAGAGGGATCTGCCTTGTGATGCCTAAAAAGGACAACCTGAAACAGAGACTAGACAGGGGTAGAGGAATAAAGGAGATATTTATTCCAAAGGCCTTCAGAGGTACACCCTGGCAGGCCAAAGGCTACCAAGATGGATGACCAGTCACGAGTTCTTCACACTGTTGTAAGTTTGGTCCATTTGCATATCAGCATAAATTCGCCAATTAAACTTTAGCTAATAATGTAACTGCCCCCCGCAACTTGCCCCCCTTTCTCAAGATGCTGGTTTACACATTTTGGCCTCGGATGGTCTGAGTGTCCTTGAAGAGCAAGCCTGGAGAGGCTTTGTTATGTCTATCTTAGCATAAGAGAGCAGCAGCTAACAGGCTGCAAGACAAATCAGTGTTACACACTAGGAATACAGAGAATACAGAATTTGAAAAATATAAAAGCTAAAACCTAAGGCATCACTTGCACAGCTCTTTTGGGGTGAGTCAGCTCTGACACCCAGGGTGGCTTCCTCAGGAGAAATCACCCAGCAGTGCTCTGCCATTAGTCAGACTCCACATCCTAGGTAACTCCCAAATTCCTGCTCTCCGCTTGAGGTACAAAGGTCTTGGAGACCAGCAGGTCTCATACCTGGTCTGGTATCAAAGTAAAAACAGGGCATCCTCCCCCCCTTGGGTTCTCTGGAGGGGATCTGCTGGGGAAGCCTCATCCAGTTGTACCAAATGGCAGTTTCGCCACTATTGATCACTGTCAGGAAGCTTTCGGCCTTCTCACGAGCCAGAGTCTCAAAGGTGAGCCGGGCAGCAATGCCAATTTCCTTCTACAGGGAAGAGGAAAAAGATAACAATTTCTGCTCTATCTGGCAGGATTTATCCTGCATGAAGTCATAGCTTAAATAAGGGGCTGAGCCTTGGTAGGAGAACTTGTAAGGCAGGTCCAAAGAAGCAGCCATTATACAGAGAAAGCCTGGGAATCTGACCCTCACACCACAACCAGAGCCCTTCTGTTCCTAGATCTCTCTGGAGCAAACACAGGGATACTCTATTACGTTCAGAATAAGTTCCCCATTCTGTGGCTTTGGAGTGACACTCATTGTACAACTGTGACTTGGGAACTCAAATAGGTTTAGCTCGACTAAACAATTAAAATCTCACAATTACCCTGAAAGCAGTGATGTCCTTGATCCAATGAGCAAGGTGGCCACAGAAAACTAAACATGGAGCGTTTTCAAGTTCTGGAAACATACTGAATAACTCATCTTCCATGTCACTGATAAAGAAAACAAAAGCCAGCATTTTCATGGAGTGAAATTCACTTCCAGAGAGGGGAGAACTAGGGGTGATTTACAAGACCCTGTAAGAAATAATCCCAATTAATGTTTTCTCACACAGTAATCTCTTCAGGGACAGAGCCCTGCAGATGTGGTGAACCCATCTAGCTACATGTCACTGGCAAGGAGGACAGGACAGCCAGAATATTAAAGAATGAGACCTGCCTGAGGCACATGAGTGAAAAAGGACAAGAGGCCCTCAGGTTGTGCCTGTTACAGATGGACAGGATAGGGAAAACGAGGAAATTAATGACAGAAGGCTACAAAAAGACAACCAAATGGAGGTAATTGAGAGTAGAATCCCACCCTGCCTGATGTAAGCTCTGGAGCCACACAGAGTGAAGACTGGAGGAAGAGCCTCAACAAAACTTTTCTCTGATTCTTGCTCCTTAGACACAAGGCCCCAAGGCACACAGGCTCCTAAATCCGCTGATTACAATACAAGAATATGCTTTTTATTGTGTCCCAGTGGAGACTCATCTCCATTCTGGATAAGAACAGCTAAGGATATCCTCACAGACTGATGGTGCACACCCAAAATTCTTTCTTTTGCCACCAAGTATGCCACGAAGTAAAACTTACAAGGTCTCACACTCTTCAGAAAGGGAGGAATGTCGAAAACCCTCAGCTGAGACAGACGTGAAAGGCTGCCCTTTCCCAATCACCTCCAGTCCATCCAGATCCTGAACATACACAAAAATGACCAACTCACAGTTCTCTTTTATACAGCAAGGACATTAAAACACCAGACAAAAACACCGGACCAACTCAGTCAGGTAAAGTGAAGTTGCAATATCTTACTCCTACAATGGTTTTCAGAGGCATCCAAAGAATGCTCAAGGGACATGGGAAGGAACCAATTCTGAGATTCCCAAGAATCCTAGATGACTGCATTCCCTACTACCAATGAAGCATGGAGCAAGTCTCCTTCACACATGCTTCTCATCCTCAGAGACAGGTTTCAAAGACAAAAAAGTGAGGTTTGTTCTGTTTTTAGGAGGAGGGGCCACCTGCCTTCAGGACATTATTTCAGAGTGTCTTCCACATGGGTAGAGATCCCTTCCCTCTACCCCAAGGGACTAAATCAAAGTCCTGCACCGGTACTTGGCAGGTTTTCCTTTGCCTAGGTCCTGGTAGGGTTTGGGGTCCTATTCTGAGGCTCCTAGACTACTCCATGCAATACTTCAGGAGGTCAGACAACTCTTTCATAGGTGTGGCCCTTTGGAAATGTAGCAACTTTCAGGGAAAGCACTGTGGGACCAAGTTTTAAGTTTCCTACAGCTTTTTTCAGATCCAGCTCTTGGCAATTTTGTTACTCTACAGCACCTGGCAAGAGATACAAAGAACGTCCTTGCTCCTCTGGTCATACCGGCTTATGAAAGCCCAGCTCCTCTAGGATAGATTTTAGCTCCTGCCGTCGATGTTTCAGGAAAAGACTCTTATCCCAGTTTAGGTGGCAAGGAATCCTCTTTGGAGGCTTCAGACCTGTGGAAATACCCATACAAGAGCTCACTCTCTATATACCCACATGCCCATCAAATTTCATTCTCTGCCAAACTTTGGCCTCATGGTGTTTTAAAGAGGAGGCTCAAGAGGGAAGGAGCTGCTCCCTTCACACTTGTGCCCCATTTCTTTGGAATCACCTCTGTGCAGTGCTCCCTTACCTGTTTCCCTCTGAACAGTGCGAGGTTTCCCCACATGAGTGAGTGGCTCTGGGTACCCACATTCTGTCCGGGTCAGGGTCAGAGTCAGCCCGGTGAGTTCATCCCCAATTTGCTCAGGAAGGCTCCAGAACTCGCTTCCCACTCGGTATCCCTAGGGTGGGAAACAAGGCTCCCACTGACACAGAGTCGTGCAGCTACCTGCTATTTTCACAGGCACTTGAAGCTAAAAAGAAGAGGTCTAACCCTGCCTATATGAGCATTTTAAAAATCTAGGAATTATTCCTTTCTGCAGAGCAAGACAAAATTTCTATCAGGCTGCTGTCAAGACAAAAGAACTTACTTCTATCTAGTGGACGTGAAGGTTGAATGATATTAAAATAAAGCCTCACACAAACGCAAATTCTTTGATAGCGCTATAAATGTAAAAAAGGATTTTAACACAATACTCCCATAACCCTCCTGCCTTACCCATGCCCTTTTCTCCATGGCAATCACTAAAATCCAAGCCCAAAGCTATTAGGTCTTTCTGCCCCTGGAACAGCAACTGCAACACGTTCCCATGCCACTTCCCAGGGCACAACAGTCTTTGGTGAGAATCAAGAAATACCACTTTCCCCTGACTGGTGTGGATAGCACAGTTCAGGTTTTTATTTTTCACGTCCCTGAAAGCTCTGCTCACACACCAGGCTGAGGGACTCAGCCTGGCTTTGATAATCATCTCCTGACAGCACTTCAGAGGGTTACTCAGAACAGTGTCTGTGCTGTTTCACAAGAGCAGCACAATCAGGACACACAGGAAGTGGGGCTCTCACCTTTCCAGGAAATAGGGCAGGGAGACTCCGGTCAATGAGGTCACGTTCTTCCTGGATTTGCCTGTAATCGTCCGACACGTTCATCAGCAATTCATTCTCTGGCTTGTGAAGAATTTCTGTAAATAAGAAACGTCACATCGTTGGTGCTGCACTTCTGGGCACACCCTTTGCCACTGTTACTGTTCACCTGTAACCCACTTACACTGTTCCCTGCCAAATCCACTGTCCTCTCCCCAACCAGAGCCGCCAGGTCACCTTCCCACCACATCCAGAGCCACCAGCACGTGCAGTGTGGGAGCTCTGAGAACATGGCATTAGACTGCAGTGGCAATAGGATTATCCCTGATGGGCAATGAGCACTGAGGTTTGGTGTGGGGACATCAAACTTTTCAACCTGCACACAGAATCTCACAGAATGAGACCTCCTTAGCTTTTCTCACCTCCTAGGTGTTTCTCCTGCTTTTTCCTCATTGCCATATGATGGCTCCATCTCTGGAAAGCTTTGTGCTCTACTAGTTGGGCCTGATGTGCCTCTTCTTTCTTCTCTTCTTCATGTTCCTCTTCTAAAGCTGCTGCAGTAACATCTGGACAAGGAAGCTTTATAGCATCTGCTAGCTGATGAGAAATGAAACATTAAATTAACCTCTCCATGCACACCAAAACAGGAATGGGAGAGGGGAGGAGAGCAGAATTCTTCAGATTGACAGCACTTTTACATTAGCACTCTGAGAGGAAGGAAACCAGGGCAGCAGGGACACACTCAGGTACAACGAAAGTATTTATCTGAGTAGTGAGACACCAGCAATGGCATTGCTGCAACAGCAGCTCTTCCCTGACACCATCAGCAGGGCACAGAGGGAAGAGGAAGCCTGTGTAATTGTTCCCTCCATGACCTGGTCCTGCACACAGGACTCCAAAACCTGCTGGTGCGGTTTCTCCAAAGGCAAACCCTCCCCCAGAGTGTGACGAGGCTGGGAAAACCACACCTCAGGCCTGGCCTGCTCCTGATAGGTGCTGGAAAGCATCGAAAGGTACTGTAGGCACCACACTCCACCTCTGGAAAAGTGCCACACAGCAGCATTTTCCTAACTCTATAAACCAACCTCAGTGTTTTTTCTGGCCAAGGCTTCTATCTTTAACTCCTGGAGACTTCCCAAAATGTGATGAGGGAGGATCTCTCCATGGCCATCATCAAAATCGCTTGGTTCTACAACACAGATATAAAAACACCCAACCCCAGAGCCAGGTCACTAAAGTTGGGTTTAGCAAAACAAAAAACCCAGAGGTAAGATGTGAAGTTGAACCCTACCAGTAAAAGTCGGTGGTCCCCTGAGTCGAGCAGGATGTGCTACGAGATGTGCCACCTCCTCGGGTTGGTATTTTCGGACGAGGTAATTCTTCCTAACTGGAATTCTCCCAGCACCACGGGGAAGGCGTGGAGCATGTAACTTCAGGAAATAAACAGTCACAGTGCAGTTAGGTACACACTGACTCACCTGCATTCCACCTGATCCTTTTAGGATATGCACAGTAGTCATATCAGCACAGTTCCTGTAAGGTTCCTGCGAGTCCTGGATAGGGACTTTTCACGTGGACATGTAATGACAGGACAAGGGAAGAATGGATTCAAACTAGAAGAGTTTACGTTAGATATTAGAAAAAATTCTTCCCTGTGATGGTAGTGAGGCCCTGGCACAGGGTGCCCAGAGAAGCTGTGGCTGCCCCATCCCTGGAAGTGTCCAAGGCCAGGTTGGATGGGGCTTGGAATAACCTGGGATAGTGGAAGGTGTCCCTGCCCATGGCAGGAGGGTGGAAATAGATGAGTTTTAAGGTCCTTTCCAAGCCAAATCTTCTGTGATTCTTCCCCTACAAGACACCATACACAGCTGTGCAGATACCAACTCAGTTACTGTCTTACTCCTCCGGATCCTGGTTTATAAAAGGGGCATGAAAGGAGAGTTTTAAATCACTTCCCCAAGAGATTTCTGCTGCTGTGTCACTGAAATGCTTCCACTCTCACACTGTGACCTGAGTTTCGGAAGGAAAGCCATGAGAGCTGCTGAACAACTTACAGGTCTTATTAGATCAGAAAGCTGAAGATGTAATTTTGAAGCAGCAGATGACTTATCCTTCCATTTGAAAGGACTGTATAGGGACTTCCAATCTTTTACTTTTAGCAACTGAACCTGATGAGCTGACATTTTATCATGATAAAAAGCAGGAGAGATAAAATGGAATGAGAACTCAGCGGCAAGAGTGACTTTTGGCTTAAGTAAATGGGCAGCACCCTCTGTTAAACACACAAAAGAAGAGTGTCAGTTAAGGCAGCTGCTTCTACCAGTAAAAAATACTCATACATACTTTCTCCAGGTCCTCCACCCTAATTTCAAGTGCCTGGATGCTCTCTTCTTGCAGAACATATGGAACAGCCTCGGGCTCAGGCTCTTCTACAATTGTTGAACAGGGCCGTTCAAAGGTCTTTTCCTTCTTGCCTAAAAGACAGATGAAGAGACTTCTTCAGTCTCCCAAGGACTCCCATATTCCTTTCAGCCTGGTTAATGATTTCCAGCTGAACTGTGTTTTGGGATTATTTCTCTTTAAGGTTGCACAGAACAGTTAAATTCAGCATCTCTTCTAATTGAAAAAATCAGCCTCTGAGAAGCTGCGAAGAGCAAAGTGGGTCAAGTAGGAGTGAATTGTCTCACACTTTATTCTAGATGAGAGACAACGGGTAAGATAAATGCAAATAAATACAGATCCCTGCAGGTGGAACAACATATTCCTGGGAAGTTTCCAGCTCCAGCTGCAAGTGCAAGCACACAGATTCCCTGCGCTCACCCAGCACGACTCGGATAACAGAGCACTGGATTTCAGCAGCTGTTCAGTGGCAGAACAGCTCTGAAACAGCCAAGCCCGGGCAGAGCCGGGTGCGCGGCAGCTCCGCCGGCACCTGCGGGCCGCGCCAAGCTCAGGGGATCCCACCAGGGGCTGTTCCCCCTTAACCTGCGCGCCCCTCCCGCTGGGACCGGCTCCTTCTAAAAAAAAATTATCACAATAATGACAGGAGGTCAGTGGCTGGGGAAGGGGCTGGTTCCGTCCGCTTCAACCGCGGCC
>VZTH01015996.1:0-48630 GCA_013397815.1 Aleadryas rufinucha
GGAGCTCCCGGTCCCGCAGGGGCACCCCGGCACCTGGGGCGGGGACGGGCTGGGTGCGGTGGGGCAGCATCGGGGCGAGCGGCTCCCGGTGCCATCGCTCCGGGGAGCGGGGGGCGCGCACCCACCGACCCCGGCCCCGTGTCCCCCCCGGCCCCAGGAGGTGTCCCCGTGCGCTGCCACCTTCCCGGCTGGGCGGCTCTGCCAGGCTGCTGGGAGTTTTCGGTGCCTGGTTCCCAGCCTTGGGAGGCTCCCGGGCTGTGCTGAAACAAGCCCAAAGTGCTGTCCCCGCCTGGGGACAAGTGGGGCTCTCCAAAGGGAGCGGCTTTCCGACCCCCCCACTCGCCACTGCGGGGAGAAGCGGGCACGGGGATGGGTGACGGCGGGGATGCTGCGTGGCTTTTGGGGGGGAACATCCCAGGGAGTCCCACGCTGTGTTTCTGAGCCCTGGCTGCTGGTTTTTGGGTGCCACCCATGGGGTCTCACGAGTGTCTGGCTGGTGGTCATTTATGAGCCTGTGCTCCAGGTGTGCTGGTCACCAAGCAGTGCAAATGCAGCCCCAGCATCAGTGCTGGCAGGGGGAGAAAAGGGGTCCCAAGCCTCCAAACTTCCCCTGTCGCTGGGTAAATCATCTCCTGGGAGCCAGTTTCCCCAGGCAGGACTTTTCTGTCCTTCCCCCAAAATCAGAATCATCACTGAATCACAGAATGGTTTGGTTTGGGTTGGAAGGGACCTTAAGGACCATCTAATTTTAACCCCCTACCACGACCAGGGCTGCCACCCACTCAGTCACTGGGCTGGGTCTTCAGTGCCTCGAGGGAGCAGTGGGTGCCCTGCGCTGGGGTTGCTCCCCGCTGCGGTTGCTCCCCTCATCACCTGGGCTCAGGAGGGGTCAGTTTATTCAGCTCTCGCTCCTGGGGCAGCGTTTATCGCCCACCTCCCTTCAGCACATCCTCCTGGGGAGTGGGTGAGACCCGTCCTGGGGAGGGGTCGGAGCAGCAGCCCAGCCCTGTGCAGCGTCCTCTGCACGCGCTGCAGAGCATCCGCACCCCACGCGGCTGCTGCATGGCCCCCCGGGAATTGCTGCAGGCATTGCCCCCAGTCCTGCAGGCAGCAGGGGCGGAGGAGGGGGCAGCTCGGGGCTGTGCTGCCCCCGGGGCTGGGGGTGGGGGGGGATGCCCGCTGCCGTGGCATGGATCGGGTGTTCCAGGCTGTCCAGGCCCGGGCGGTTCATGCTGCCCATCCTTGGGAGAGCGGAGAGCGCCGGTGCGTCCCGAGGGATGCAGCACAAGGGAGCGGGTATCCAGGACACTGCACCCACCCCTGGGTGGGCTGGCAGGGGCTCAGGGATCCCCCAGGGTGGAGGGTACACTCAGCAGCCCCCGGTGCTGGCTGTAAGGAAGCGGACTGGGGATGGAGAGCCCTGCGGGAGGGAGGGGAAGGAGCCACTCAGCATCTCCGTGACCTAACCCGTGCTTTCAAGGAGCATTTCCATAGCGGCCTGTGGGAGGATGCGAGAGGGAAATCCCTGTCTGAGCTCACTTCAGATGCCCAGGGCAGGTCCATGCAGATGCCAGAACTGCTGCCAGACTGCTGGGGTGGGTCGAGCGGTGCCTGGATCCATGGGGCCATGGCATTAGTGGGTATCAACATAACCCCCAGCACCTTCCCCTTCTCTTTTTGGTGGCCCCAGGAGAGGCTGGGCTTGCTCTGGGGCCCTGCACAGCGAGGCTGCAGTGCTGCAGCCACCCCTGGGCGGACCCTTCACTCCCAGCCCTGGGCAAGGAGCATCGTCCTCCGTCCTCCTGCCCTGTCCCAGCTCAGTGATGCTCGTGCCCACGGCCACGGGTTGAAGCTCCCACCTTTCCACGCTGCAGGAATAGGTCTATTGTCAGCAGGCTGGCAGGAAAGCTGGGTGCTGGCACCTCTCTGCCTGCCTGCAGGGAGGAAAATCTCTTTTTAACACAGGAATTCCCACCTGGCCCCAAGGGGCTCTTTTCTGTCAAGGAGGGAATGTGGGATTTTCCAGCAGGCTGGTTCCCCCTGTTTTGGGGAAAGCCCATAGTCTTGGCACACTGATCAGTGGGGATCCCATGGGAGCTATGGATGGTTGGTGGGTTCCTGAATGAAACAAGGACTCAGGAGTGCAGGAATCAAGAGATTTCCCCCAAAAAACAGCAAAACAAAGAGCTTTAAATTTTCCACCTTATTTTTTTGAGTTGTGTTTTCCCTTTGATGGGCCCCAAACATTGTCCTGTTTGCTGGGCAGGCTTTGTGGTGGGACATGTGGAAGAGAAATGCCATTCCCCAGGTGGGGGGCCTGCATTTCCAGCCCCATTTGGTCCGGCAGCAGCCCATCACGGGGGTCTCATGGCGTGTCCCCCTCCCTGCCCTTGCCAGGGCAGTGTTGGCATCGTGCCCACCGGCCTGGTGGGTGCACAGAGTGGGAAAACTCAGCACTGAGCAGAGGAGGAGAAGGGATCTGCATGGGAGGGCAGCCAGCCAGCTTCTGCCGAGAAAGGGTTAATCCTGGAGCTCCAGCTCTGGTATCCTATTGCTGACTACTTTGGGTAAAAGCTTTTTTGGCTCTGTTTCAAGGGCATCAGGCTGGAGGATGACTCATGCATCCCTGCCACCAAGGAGCAAACCCTCTTGTCCCTACATTCCCAGCACAAGGTGATGATTTCCTGAAAATCCAAGCGCCCCGGAGGGCTCTGGTCGTGCCTTAGAGGACTCCTCTGGTCAGCTGGGCTGGGAAGAGCTGCTCCTAGCACGTGCTTGTCCTGAGGGAATTGGGGTGGTGACCCCTCTGGCCTGGGTTCAAACGCTCGTGTGGGTGTCCCCAGGACGGGGACCTGCTGTGGGGGGCACCTTGTTGGGAGGATGCTTTTGCCCTGTAACTGACCCTGATCCCTTTATTCCTCAGGGAAATCCTCACCCATCCAGCTGCAGCTCCTCCCTCCCCACGCTGCCAGATGTGCCTCCACGCTGTGCTGCACCCGGAACCCACCCTGGAGGTGAGGCGCTGGGAATGGCCCCACCCCAGGCCTGGGGCTGTCCTGGGAACCCTTGGGGTGATGGTGGCATGTCCATGGCACAGGTCACGCAGGCTGGTGGCCATTCCAGGCTGGACACTGCTGTGGGTGTGGGGACACAACCATGGGCATGGGGGCACCATCACTGTGGGCAGCACCATGGAGCTGACCCATCTACCCAGGTGATGGTCTGTGATGAGATCCCTGCTGCCCATTGTGCTCTGAAAAGGATAAAAAGGAGGCCTTTTGGTGCTGGCAGCACCTGGGTGAGGGCATCCAGGGAACATCTCCTTGTGTGCCGGCAGAAAATGGAGGGCTTGGAAAGAGTTTTGAGGGTTCAGGGTGGAATTACTTCATGCCAGGCAGCCTAATCCATCTCTGGAGTGACCCTGCTCGGGGCAGGAGCTGAACCAGAGACCTCCAGAGATGCTCACTCATTCTGTGCCTGTAAGCTTTCCTTAAAATATGGAAACAATTCCCTGTTTAAAGGCTTTTATTGGACTGATAACAGGAAGGCAGGGCATGATAACATGAGCCCAGGGTATCTGGGGAATGAAGCCCTTCCCTGGGACAGTGTGGCTCCATGGGGCAGGCAAGCCTGTCTCTGGTGGGTCTCTCTGAGACTCAGTTTCCCCACCTGGAAAACAGGTTTCTCTGGCGTTCCCTCAGGAAAATTTTGGGATTTTCCCCACATCTCCCCTCCGGGGCATGGGGATGGATGAGTGAGGGACCTGAAGCTGTCTGTTTTGACTGCACAGCCTGAGTGGCCGTGGTCCCCAGGGGCACACCAGTGTCTCACCCTCCGTCCCAGGCCATTCCCTCGGATGTGCAGCGGGATGTGGCTCCCCAGAGGGGTGGCACTGGTGCTGTGGTGGGTGTTACACCTCCTCAGGGCTTCCCCAGGCCCTGCTGGCCACCCACACTCCTCCATCCGAGGTGCAGGGTGCAATCCAAACCCAGATGCCACACATCCCTGCCTGTACCTTTTCCATCCTCTCCCTGGGCTGCAGCCTCCTCCTTCCGAGCGTTCCTGGGAGCTCTCGGGCCTGTCCTCATCAGCTCGCCCACCTCGGAGCTTTCTGAGCAGGGCTGACAATATCTGGCGAGACATTTGTCCCTTGTGAGCACACAGGAGGAGTTTTCCAGCCCTGAAGGAGGGAAGAGGGGACACAAGAAACGAGGAGAGGATAGAAAAACACAACCCAGAAAAATGAAGGGTGGTGTGAAATTAGCTGACCTTCTCGCTCTCCATTGCTTCTGGAGCAGAAGGAAAATGAGTTGGAGAGGGTTGGCTGCTAGTGGATGGCCCTGGGAGCAGGACCAGGCTGTGTGTCCTTGGGCTGACCTCTGGTTTGGGGTCTTTTGGGCAGAAGCACCTTTCTGAAGGACACAGGGTGGGAGTGGCCAGGGGTGATGTCCCTGGTGGGATCTGCCCTGTCCCCTGTGGGGCTCAGCGCCAACCCCATGAGTGCTTTGACATCGGCCCGTGATCAATCCCAATCCTTCTGGGGATGTCTGTGCATGTTTGGCTCTCCAGATCCCATCCTGAGGACCTGGGCTAACCCACTCCAGTGGACCTAATCCTCCTCCAGCAGTGAGGAAGGACCAGGGATTCCACTGTGGGTACTCCACCTCCCCCCAGCGTCTGCTCCTCCGGCTTCCCACGCCCACCAAGGACCTCTCAGTCTTGAAGGAGCCTCAGCCCTTCATGGCTGGGGAGCACTTTGGAAGTTTTAAGGGCTCACCAGATGTGGTTTTCCCCACAGAGACACCAGCTGCCGTGTCTCCCTGCACAGGGCACTTAAGGCTTAGCTTGCCATGACCTAAATGTCTGCTTGTCCCCAAACTGGGTCTCCACCAGGTACCCAAACTCCTGGTGCCTCCTCCGCCCTCGGGGGTGCTGTGATCCCTCTGGGTGTGCTGGATGCTGCTGGGTTTGCCAGAGGAGGGAGGAAAAGGTGGAATGTTGAGCTTCCCCCCCTCGCCAATCGATTTGCCCTCTAGGAGATTAGTCCCTTCCCTGGCTTACGGGGGGATTTGTTGCTGCTCCATCTGCTCGAGCCCAGCGGGTCAGCAGGTGCCAGGGAGGAGCAGCCTGAGCCCAGCTGCTGTTTGCACTCCCAGGCATCCCAGGGAAAGGCTTGCACCCTTCTTTTGGGCATTTCTGGCTGTATCTATTGGAAAAGAGCAAAAATCCCTGGAGCTAGGCAGGTGAAAGTCATGCTTGTCATGGGGTTTAGACCCGAGATTGTTTGTTGATGGAGCTGGTGAAAACCATGTGGAGCAATGTCAGTGTTTTTAAGCTGCTTTTTAGGCTGGTGGGAAGCCTCGAGGATGCTCCAGGATCTCCCCTTTCAGCCAGGATACTTGCAGGGAGATGATTTCCCTCTAAATCCACTTGGCCTTTGGGGAAGCAGGCAGGCAGGTGGGGAGGAGAGCATCTCACTGTGGGCTTCCCCACACTGCCAGGGATTTGGGGCAGAAATGGGGGTGTCTGCTGGCTCACAAGTACTTCTAGAGCCAGGTTTTCCCGAGGGGAAGGCTGTGAGGCGATAGGGGCGGCACAGGGCTCTCCCTTCTCCCGCTCCATCGCTCCTGTCTCGTCACCAGCGGAAGGTGGTGGGTGGCGAGGAGGCTGGAGGTGAGCTGGGGAAGAGCTTGTGACAGGCGGGCTGAGGGAGGCTGGATTGATAGGGACTGACTGAACTAGGTTTGTGGAAGCGTGGGGGGGCTGCTGGGTGATGCTGGGGCGCTGCTCAGTGCCATCCTCCTCCCGGGATGTGGAGGCCACGGGGCACAGGAGCCTTTGCCCGTGCCCAGATGCCAGCCTGGGGCAGGTCTGGTGTGCGGCTGGAGCCGGGAATGTGCTCCCTGCCAGGCTGCTGCCTTCTCGTAGGGAATGGGGCCGCATGGGACCCTGCCAGGACCCCCCAGCTCCCGGGAAGCGCCGGTTTCGCTTCTAACGTGGCAGAAAATCGCAAGCAGGGGAGCTCTGGGCAGCGGGGATGAGCCGCTGAGATGCCAGCGGCGCGGCCCTGCAGCTCGCCCAGCCCTGCGGAGCCCGGGGGTGACCCGCTCCAGCCCCCGCCGCCGTTCTGCGCTCGCCGTCCGGCCGGGAACACCGATGGAGGCTGCCAGGTGTCACCTCGGAGATCCCTTAACTTCCCCTCGTCTCCGCAAATGGACAGTGTCTCCGCTCATTAGGTACCCGCCCAGGGGGCAGATGTCAGCTCTGCTCATGGCTTTTCTCAGCTCATCCCCGCCCGGGCTCCTGACGGCTCCGCAGCGCTCAGCTCCCATCACATCACCGGGCTCTGCCCGCGGGGCTGCCCCTCTGCCGGCCCGGCGGCGCCTCCCCTCCGACCCCCGACCCCGGGCCCGCGGCCTCCCCCTCCTCACCACCGGCCTTTGCAAGGATTTTTCGTTAAAAGGCTGGAAAATCCCGGGCACCGGTGACGCGCGCGCCCGTGTGCGCGGAGCTGGAATTGGTTTTCCTCGCCCAGGCAGCGCCCGGGAGGAGCAGGCAGCTCTGGAGGCTGCCCTGTGAGGCTGATGCATCCCGACAGCTTGTTCACTGGGACATTAAAATCATTGCCTTGTCTGCGGAGAACACCCGGGCGGGCGGGTGATGGGAACACGGGTCAGGGGAGGATCCCTCTCGCCCTGCGCGGGGGAACAAAGCGGATCCGGCCGTGCAGGGGCTGCTGCAGCCCCGGTGGAGGGAAGGGGAGTTCCTCCGACACAAAGGGGGCTGGCAGCCTGGGGGCACAGTGCAGATGGAGCCGTGTCGCTGATGTTCCCGTCTGTGGGGTGTACCACAGGTCGGGGTTTGGTGGTATGGTGGGAGCACATCCCCATCCCACCCCATTCCCATCTCATCTCATTCCATCCCATCCTATCCTGCCCCATCCCATCATATCCTGTCTCATTCCCATCCCACCCCATTCCCATTCTCATCTCATCTCACCTCACCCCATCCCATCTCATCCCAGCCATTCCCATCCCGTCCCTCCCTCACCACTGCACAGCCTGTCTCCCAAAAGACCTTGAATTTTCACTGGAGGGTCACAGCAAAGCCAGAGGACCTCTCCAAGCTCTCCATGCTCTGTCTGCAGAGCTCGGACCTCACACAGGTGCCCCACGGTCCCAGACATCCCAAGGAAGGTTCCTGATGGGCACAAACTCACCGGTGAGGGGAAGCTGAAGTCCTGAGCTTGCAGGAGAGGCAGGATGGGTGTTGGAGCAGGCTTTGGTATTTTTGGAAAAGGGCAGTGGTATGGAGTAGGGGATGTGGTATTTGGGGTGGTAGGATAGGGCATCCTACACTGCCTGAGCAAAAGCAGGGAGCTTTCACAGCCCTGTGGGGCCAGGCTTGGATCTGCTCCCACATGGAAGTACCATCAGCTCACCTCAGAGGCTGGGCATGAGCAGGGAGCCACGCTCAGCTCCTTCCCCTTGGCATCCTGCTGATGGCCCCTCTTTGCACCAGCTTTGTCCTTGTCTTTGTGTTCCCTCCATTCCCATCCCAGACTAAATTTTGAGCCCCCTGGAATGAGGTGGCCGAGGGCTCCAGTGCAGTGGGGCCATTGAGCTGCAGGTGCTGCCGAGCCCCTGGATCCCTGTGGCCTCATGGGGATGAGTTAAGGGCAGTGAAATGCCGTAGTCTCCAGAGGCTGATTTTTGGGATTGGCCACATTGGTGCACTGGAATTCCTTGCATCCTCAGGTGCTTTTATGTGGGAGCAGTAGGTGGGATTTTGCAGGGATCTGGGCACTCTGCTGTTCAGAAATGACTCCTTCAGCATCCTGAGGGATCCTTGTGAACATTCCTGGCCAGATTTCCAGATGGGATGTAGTCCATGAGAGCTAGCAGGCGAGCTGGCCACGCAGGGATGGAGCCGTGCTCTCCGCTGCCATGGATCAGGAGGTGGAAAGCTTTTGGTGGGAGAAGCTTACTGGTGCCTCTCCTGGCACCACTGCATGCTTCACTGGAGAGAACAACCAGGAAAAAATGTAATTGACTCCTTTGCTTGTACTGTCGGGGCAGCCACGAGGTGCAGGGGCTTTGGCCGTGCTGGAGAGAGGCTTTGGGAGATGATGGCAAGGGTGATAGCCCCCTACAGCCCAGAGGTTGCTTGTCCATCTCATGATGCCTTTTCAGACACTTCCTGAGTGCCTCGGGCTGGTCAGAGATGAGGAAGGAACCGCTGTGGTGTGATGTGGCACAGATCCACATCCACGTCTGCCGGACGGCCGTGCCCGGCGGAATCTTCTGGAAGCAGCCCCACTGGAGCCGGCAGAGGGTGCTTAAAGCAGCCCAGACGTGCTTTGCAGTGCTGAGGTTGCTGCTTGGAGGCTGCTTTGGGGTTGCTTGAGGTTCACTCCTTGCTGTGCTGGAGCTGGGGTTGTCCCAGCACGGCACCGATCCCATGGGACACTCAGGCGTGGGTGTACCTGGGGGTGACCCCATGGCAGAGAGCTCCTGGTGGGTCCTGCAGCAGGACTGTGGGGTCAGGGCTGGGATCTCACCTCCCCCAGCTCGATGGGGGAAGGGGTGGGACACAACGAGGAGCAGAGCTGCTGAGAGATGGACACATTTTTGGTTAAGAAAACTGCTAACAAATTCCTTAATGCTGCATTCCCTGGATGCTGAGCCTTGCCTTGGGATAAACCCAAACCTAGGATGTGGAAGACAAGTACAAATCTCTTCCCCCATGAATTTGTGGGGTGTGGACTGATGATTTGTGCCCACACTGGCTCTGGGAAGAAGGATTGGGGTTTCCTCGCAACCCCTTGTCCTTCCAGTATCCTAAATCCTTGCGTGAACTCCCTTTTCATGGGTATGTTGATGAAACTGGTGCCATGATGAGGATTTTCCCATCTTTTTATCAGCCCTGGAATCAGTGACCAGCAATTTGTACTGACTGGAATAAAACAATTACCCAGGACTCCTCTGATTTGCCCCTGTGCTTCCCTGTTCCCTGTGCTGCCCTCGGCCACTGCAGCAGTGCTGGGAGGATTCTTGTGGGTTCTGGGTGGGGGTGCCTGGGCTCCCCAGGGTGCTGAGATGTGCTGTCTTCCAGATCCCTGCCTGCCTCCTGCGCTGCTGACCCCCAGCTCCACAGGATCCCTGACCTGTCCCTGCGGGTCCTCCAACGGTGAGTCCCACTTTGGGGGTTCCATCCTTTCCAGTTTGTTGGTTCTGGCCAGAGCCCACAGGACAGGATGTCGTGATTGCAGCAGTGACTGGGATTTAAAATTTGTCTGGCTTGTGTGGGCTCAGTGCAGAGGAGGGGAGTCCCTTGGGGTCCGTCCTGGGACCTGTGCTGCTTGCAGGTGACACCAGCTGGGGCTGCAGCCGCTACCTTGGAGGACATGGAGAGACCTATTGAGGGCAGAAACATGAATTCCAAGGAGAGCTGGTTGCTGGGAGAGGCTGTGTGTGCTCCATCCTTGGAGGTTTCAATCCCCTGGGCAACCCGCTCTGATCTTAGTGCTGACGCTGCTGTGAGCATCAGCAGGACTGAAGACTGACCTCAGGAGGTCCCATGGGCTCCCCTCCCACTGACAGGCTCCTTCCCACGGCAGGGAGGTGCCCAGGTCACTGGGGATGAGCACGGAGGCTGCTGAGTCACCGGGAAGAGGAAGGTTTTTCCCTGGTAACACACAAGGTGCCCCAGCACACTAAGAGCAGCGCCAGCTCCAAGCGAGGGGTCTGCAGCTCACCCACCCTGCTGCCCAGGGAATGTTTTGGGCGGTGGAGAGGTTTTCCTGCCCTCTGGCACTGGGTTTATTAGCGGCTGAGGCTGCTCCATTGATTGTATTGACGGGTAGTGCATGCCCCAGTTAACTTATTGGGAGCAGCAGCAAAAATACAGCTGGCACCCGGCACCCATGGCACGGAAACGTGCTGGATTCTTTCCATCACCGCTGGATCTCTGCAGGAAGCAGACCCCTGGCTCCACAGCTGGGCAGGACCACAGGCGGGTGACCACAGAGGAGGACCGCTGGGCTGTGGTCACCCGGGGGGGTCTCTCTGCCATCCCAGGGATCCCCTCCCCACAGGATGATTTCCCGTGGTCGGTGGATGCTGAGGATCTGCCCAAACCTGTTTGCAGTGTAGAGAAAAATATAAGTAATGCTTGCCTACCCCAGGCACAGCCTGGAGGTGATGCTCCTGATCATTTTCCCCCGACCCCCAGCCCGGTCTGTGTTCTGTTTCTCTCTGAGGTTCCCATTAGGCAGCTTTGGTCTTTCCTCTGTGCCGTGCCTTAACCTCTGCCGTGTCCTGGTCTGCAGGCTCGTGCCGTGGACTGCTGGCTTCCCCCCCGCGCTCAGCATGCCCTTTTCTGGTGCAGCCAGACCCTCCCAGGAATCACTCTGGA
The DNA here is from genome assembly GCA_013397815.1 of Aleadryas rufinucha. Lineage (NCBI taxonomy): Eukaryota > Metazoa > Chordata > Aves > Passeriformes > Aleadryas > Aleadryas rufinucha. The sequence goes on from VZTH01015996.1 coordinate 10,417, forward strand.
GCTCGAGGCCATCCTGCAGGGTAAGGTAAGGTTCTTTCCAAGTCACACAATCCCAGAATGGTTCACACTGGAAGGGACCTTAAAGCTCATCTTGTTCCAGGGGACACCTTCCACAGGCCCCGTCCAACCTGGCCTTGAACACGTCCAGGGATGGAGCAGCCACAGCTTCCGTGGGCAAATCCTGGGAGGAGGGGTCTTTGCAGGTCCCTTAGGCTGTGAAACACCTGCAGGGAGGGTGCTGGGGCCTCTCTCCCGCATCCGTGCAGGTCTCCCACGCCTCCGTCTCTGCCCTCGCCGCCTGCTTTCCGCCACGCTGGCCATTCCATTAAAACCTGCGGAAGAGCTAAGCTGGGAAGTGCAGAGACGGGGTGATTTTCGTCAGCCACTCTGCTTTTGTGACTAAAATAGATCTGCAGTGGCCCCGGGCCATCGTGTTGTCCCAGGCATTGACTGGCACGAATGGATGGCGGGGCAACATTTTCCATTAGTGGAGAGGAGGACACGCGTCTCCGAGGGAGAAGGCAGCTCCATAAAGCAGAAATGTTGTAGCGACAGACAAGCCCATTTCTCTTTCCTCCCATTCCTTTTAGAAGTGTCACTTATCCCTGTTCTCTGCACGGAAAACGCTGGGAGAGACCGGCCAGAGCAAACAGCCTGCACCTGCAACATGAGGGTGTGTTTTGGGCAGGGGGATGGAGGTTTCCCACAGGAGCTGCAGTAAGGTGCAGCAAGGGGAGAACTTGCCAAGAAAAACCTGTGAGGAGGTTTATCCACGGCCTCTGGTGATGTGGTGGGTGCTGGTTGTGTCTGGTCTGAGGTTTCTGCCATCACTTGTCCAGCAAGTGTGTTTTCTTCTCTGGCTTTAGAGAAGACACTTTTCTGCAATGATTGGTTATTAAGGCATCATTTGGGTGAAATGTCATCATGACATCCCACAGGTCCCACCTCCCTCCCCCCAGGAAGGTCTCTGACATGATTCCTCTGCCTTCTTATGCTCCCTGTCCACCATCCCCTGTCCCTTCTCCTGGGTCTGTGTCCCAGTCCCTCTCCCACATCCACAGGAGGGAGAGGAGCCTGGTGCCTGTCCCTGTCCAAGCCCTCCTCAAGGCTGTGTCTTGGAGCTCTTGCCCTGTGGGATTCCATCCTGGGAACTCAAGGCTGATCCTGTGTGTGTGTGGCACCGTGACTTTTTAATAGAAAAACTGCAGGTGGGAGAGACACCTGGAAGAGCACAGGGTGGGGTACTGGGGGCAGGGCTGGGAGTTGGACTCACTGATCCTTGTGGATCCCTCCCAACTCAGGATATTCTGGGGCTTTACACTGGAGAAAGTGCTGCTGCTCCATCTCCCATCCGGGTGATGGGATGAGTGGTCACTGCTGATGCTGGAAGACGGGGATTCTACGGGGTTAGCAATGTGCTCGGGTGGGAATGCTGGTTCCAGAGATGCTGTGGGGTGGGAATTTTCCATTCCAGCAAGGGAAACAGCTGTGACACGAGGCTGCAGGGTGGGGATGGGGACGTGCCCGCCAGTGCCAGACCATTTCCCAGTTTGACCCTTCTGCTCAATCTGAAGTTGAAGGTGAACGAGCGGAGCTCGCCCATCGATCCGGGCTGGGCTGCCGAGCGCCATGCCCTGCGGAGAGCTCGGCCCCCAGCCCCAGCTCCCTCTCTCCCCCTCGTTTTCCTGCCTCCCCTTCACGCCCTTCCAAAGCCATCAGTCAGAGTGTAGCACCCCGGGCCGCCGACCTTGCTGGGGGCCAGGGGGACGACATATAGGTCCCTGCAGAGAGCTGTCCCGCTGTCTGATGGGCTTCTCCCAGCTGCCACTGCCACCTCTGCGCTGCTGGTAAGCCTGGATCCGCCTGCCATGGGCTGGGGGGTGCGGGGAGGCACGGGCCAAGGCAGAGGGCTTGGTGCCCGTCGTGCCAGGAGCCACGTTTGTCACAGGCAGTGACGTTATCTGCCGAGCCACGCGCTGGTTCTCCTGGTTTAAGGGCTCTGCTGTCTTCACATGGGCAAAATACAACTTGAAGCATCTCTTAATCTTCAGCTAAAATGTCATGTGACCTGGCAAAGTGTGGATTTTTACCTATTGGGAAGCAAAACCTGATCTGAGGTTGGAAACTTAGAACTTGTCTTGGCTAATAAGTAAAAAGGTCAGGTTTTGGGGGGAAAGAAGATCATGTGCCTTCGCTTCGCATCTTCCGTGCTTTAGCCACAGATTTTTCCCCACAGCTGAAAATAACAAACCATTTTAATCTAAGTATTGCTTGTTCTGATCTCTTAATCCAGCTTGCTTGCTATCGGCACGGCGGCCTGAAATGATTCATCCGCCTGCCTCTCTATTATATAATTATTGGGGAGATTAGAAGCTGGGGAGCCAGCTTTAGCTTCGCTGGGGAAGGAGGAGGGGGCTGCAGCGTGGGGCAGGGGTGGGTTCATGCAGTCACAGGATCGTGGAATGCTTTGGGTCAGAACAGACCTTAGAGGTCATCTCGTCCCACACTCCTGCCATGGGCAGGGACACCTTCCACTGTCCCAGGCTGCTCGGGTTTCTTCTCTGTGGCCATCAGAAAACGTGGGAGGGGGAAGCGGCGAGCCGGGTGCTTTGGGCTGTGTCCGTAGTTTGCATCTGAGTGTGGGAATTTTCTCCCTCAATGTGGATTTGTTGGAACTGAGTGCCCCACGGTCTGGCTGGCAGCCGGAGGAGCGCGACCCTCCGAGCCGGGGAGGATTTGGGTGAAACGCTGCACTTTTCTGCATTGTTTGGGGCCTTGTATGGCTGTGCTTGTGGGTTTGGGAACAGCGTGGTGAGACAGTCTGGCCTCGGGAAGAACCTGGAATTAGGGGCTATGCTCCTGATGCTTCCAGTCCTTGTGCAGAGCTGTGGAGGGGGAACACCTGCAAGGAAGAACCAGCAGCTGGGACGTGGTGGTGATGCCAGGAAGGGCTGGAGGTGGCCACGGCTGTTTCACCAAGCTCAGCTGGTTCTCCAAGGAGCCTTAGGTGCCACCCCTGGATAAGAAGGGCTCGAGCCCTTGGGTGACGGGGTGGCTGGGGACAGCTGCTCTGCAGAAGTGACATCCAAGGGCAGATGCCCGAGGTAGATTTGGCTGGAGCTTTCAGGTGAACAGGTGTATCCCTGGCATGGAAAGACAGCACAGCCAAGGGTTGGCACAGCCAGGTGGAGACTTGGGTTGCCAGAAAAATGCAGCTTCTGACTGGCGCGACTGATGGGCTTGAGCTTTGATGGAGAAAACATGAGGATGTCAGGGGCCCCAAAAGTTCCTTTTCCCTTCCCCAAACTGAATGTCTGGACACCGATGGGCTGGTACCTGCCCTGGCTACCAAGGGAAGGACAGGAAATGCTTGTCCTGTGGACCATGGCCAGCTGGGATGTGGTGGCTCAGAGCTGGGACAAGGGGACACCCCCAGCACCAGTCAAAATCAGATACTGGGAGCAGTGGCTTGGCTTTCCTTGCCCCACAGGGTCTCAGGGACCTTTTTGGCGTCCCCAGAATTGTGCTGCATTTTGGGCTGGGTGAGTGCCTGTCGGGGGACGCTGAAAGACCCTTTGGGCCTCACCTGGCGTGGCCATGGGCTGGTGGGAGCAGGCGATGCCCACCCGGAGTGTGCCACGCTCCCTCCACTGCCCTTGGTCCAGCTTCCCAGAAAGCTGTTTGAGCAGCCTGCAAAGGAGGAGACCTGTCATCTCTTGGAGCAGTTGTTTGGTGCGTCAGCCAGCAGGGCAGCAGAGGATGGGAACAGCTGAGGAGGGGTCAGGAGCAACATGGGGGCACGAGATCATCTGGTTTGGGTGATGGAGCAGTTGTAACACATCCCCTTCCCCCGGGGAGCCAGCTGAACTCTGGGACGTGCAGGCAGGGCTTCAGCCTGGTCCTTCCCCCCGTGCTGCTGCCTCTGAGATGGAGGGCTCAGCACAGCCCTCCCGTCCCTCCCGGAGGCTCCGGCCCCGCGCTGGGTGGGCAGGCACCCTATGAAACGTGCCCAAATTTCCCCCTGCACACGGGCAGCGCGCCGGAGCTCGTCTCGTGCCGAGATCCTTTCTCCTTCATGTTGGAAGCGTTGGCTGGTTCGCCCTCATCGCCTCGAGGCGTCCAGATTTGCTCAGTGGCCTTTAAAAAAAAAATCATAAAAATAAATAAATAAATCAAAGCCCACGAAACGACAAGAACATCAGCAGTGGGTGCATCCCCCTTTCCAGCAAACCCAGGGATTTGGGAGAAAATAGGTCACGTGCCCTCCATCCCGTGCCACGTGGTGGATCTCCCAGGGCCAATGAGGTTGGGAGCCCTTCTGCGCCGAACAGCGGAATAAGAAAAAAAAAAAAAAAAATCACTGGGATTTTTTTTCCCCCCTGTAGCATTTTTCATCCTTTCCAAACGTGAAAAGACTGGCCATCTGTGTGGATCCCCCTCCCGCCAAAGCAGCACGACAGCGGCTCTTTGGGAAAGGTAAGGAGATTTAAAAGATTCTCTTGGTGGAAGACCACCCGCCGCGGGCAACTTTTGCCACCGGCGTAAGTCAGGGAAGAATCCTGGAATGAGCCGGGTCCCGGGCTCCGCTGTGGGTTGGAGGAGCTTTGAATGCTTTAGGAGCAGTTTTAAGGGAATCTCTCGTGGAGGAAATTTAAGTCGGTGGCAGCGTGAGGCGGGATTATGGGAGACATCGGCACGCGAGCAACGGGACTCCCTTGAGTTAGCTCCTGCTCCCCGAGTCTCTCCTGGGAGAGATTTCCAAAATATTGTTGGGAAATTATTTTGCTGAATTATTGTAGGGGTTTTTTTGGCGAAAAAAAAATGTTGCCAAATATTTTTTGCGAGTTAAATTTGACAAATCTCGCCGCGAACTTGTTTTGCAAAATCGGCGTTCTCGAAGCGCGCGCTTTATTTTAGTTAAATTCCGTTTTACCCCTGCCCGGCAGCCAGTGCCAAAGGTTCTCTCCCTGGGTAGGGAAGCGCCCACCTCTTCCTTAACCACAGTATCCAGCTATTCCTAAATTCCGTGGTTTACAGCTCAGGCTTTGGACAGTGTCAGTTGTGTGTGCGCTTGGGTGGGAATGGCACAAATGGAATTGCCTTCAAGAAACGGGTACTAAAATAACGAGGATGTTAATCATGTCTCAGTGTGGCAGCAGAATAAAACCCCCAACCCTGATTCATTTGATTTTTACCTTCTGTTGTTTTGTTTGGTTTGGTTTTAAGTATTTTTGGTTTTTAGTTCCACTGTATTTCCAAATTTTTAGTGCTTTTATTTCAAATCCCATTCTATTTCCAGTAGTTAAAAAAATGTATTTCTAATTCCATTCCACATCCATTAATTTTTAATGCTGTAAATACTTTTATTATTTAATTCCATCCTGTTTCCCTTCATTTTTTTTCCTTTTGCCGGGGAAATTTGATTTGGAGAGAGGAATCCCTTTTATTATGGTGCTCGCTTTGTTTCCTGTTTGCCCTCAGATACCCATTTTCCTCGGGGTGTCAAAATTCTTCCTGATACCATCATGTTTCTGTTGAATTTTCCTTGGTTTCATCATCACTTTATAAGTAGAAAAGCGAAATATTAGTGGCAAAGGTTGTAGAGGACTTAAAAGCTGTTGAAATCAACCCCAAAATATCATCTCTGTCCTATAAAGGGAAAATATCCTTGGATATGTTTTTCTCAAAATCTGAGTTTTCTGGGATAATGTAATTTGAATGTGAACCATCTTAGAAAATCTGATTTTATTAATTAGAAGTCACGTCCGGCTTAAAAATAAACCAGAAACAGTGGCTCAAGGACGTTGTGTTTAAGTTTCCATAAAATGATTGACCTTTGTTTTGACAGATGCAAGGACAGATGCTGGGCTGCATTTTGATACAGAAACCCAGCCCTGAATTTAAAAAAAATCCAGGCATTCTTTCCTAATAGCTGGGGTTTTGCTCTTGATGCAGAATTCCAGAATAACTCGGTAATATTTCCAAAGGTCTTAATCTCAGACTTCCCCCTTTCTTTTAGAGATTCATTTACATAGAAATATTTTCAGCATTCTCAGACACAAAAGCAAATTTTTCTTTTTGGGAAATAGCTGTAGGGAATGTTCTTTTAATCTTGCTGAATGAAGAGGATGTTTGTTGCGCCGAAGAAAAATGGTCATTTTGAGGTGGGGACAAAAGGCTGCTGCTCAAGGCGGAGGGAAAAAAATCTCTTTGTAAGTGCTTCCAACATTATTTTAACGCCTTCAAAATGGCAATGGAGGAGAGGAATGCTGTCGGGATCGCTGGTGGATGGAGCAAACCCCCTCGGTGGTGGCCAGCTCCCTTTTGGGGTGGGCCGGGGGCACGGGGAGCTGCTTGCCCCCCATCCTGAGGGACACTCCCCTGGGTACCAGGCAGCGATGCTGCTTTGGAGGTCCCAGGATCGCTTTCCTCGGGGGATCAATTGCTTTTTCCAGGCACCCTCCTGGGAAATGGGTGTTTGCTGCGGAGCAGGCGGAGAGGGCACCTTGCCGGCGGCGTGGCTCCCCGTGGCGGGGGGGCACACGCCTGGCACACTGGGATGAGCTCGATCCCAGTGGTGGCGGAGCACTGGGAGCCCTGGCTGGAGTCTGTGCGTGCCTTTGGGGAGCAGGGGACGGTCCCCAGAGCCGCAGGGTGACACCCGTGCCCTCGAGCCCCCCAGTCCTGCAGCGCTGGAGGGTGGGTGACAGCCCCCGTGACGGGAGCCTGCCGGGTCTCTGCAGCTGCTTTTCGGCCGGCTGAGTTGGGAAGGGAATTCGAAGGCTTCCCCAGCCGGTGAGGGCTGTCTCCATCCACTGAGCTTTTTCCCAGCTTCCCGCTGAACGCATCCATCCCGGTGCTGTGATCACACGCACACAATTAAGCCCGGATCTGGTTTAATTTATTTATTTAATTTGGGGTTTGCTAAGTGAGCGGGCAGCGGGCAGTGGGTGCACCCTGCTGCCACCAAACCCCCTCCACTCCATGGGTGCAGCTCTGGAGCTGGGTACCACCCATGGCAGAGGCAGGTTGTGGTGTCGGCGGCGCATCCCCCACGGATTTTGACAGAGATCCACAGCCCTGCAGGGATGCAGCCACTGCGGCGGCTGTGCCCTCGCTGCCAGGGCCAGGTCTGGGGACAGGGGCAGTCGTGACCCCGTCTCCGGCAGCCCCAGTTCCCAGCTGAGCCAGCTCACCCATTCCCGGGCCGGGGTTTGGCTCAGCGTTGGGACCCGAGGTTACAGAGGACCTACCACGGGGAGAAGGGGAGAGGAGAGGCGGCTCTCCTTGATTGTAATCGGGGCTGAGGTTTAGCTGAAGTGAAAACAGATCGGGAGTGACAGTTTTGGAGCCTGCTGTCAGGCTCTGAGCGCAGCGCGCCGGCGATCCACCCCCGGATGCCCAGGGCCCCCGTCCTCCTCCTCGCCAGCCGGGGCCGGGAGAGCCAGCGCCGGGCGGGATGGGGACAGCGCAGCCCGGCACGGCCACCTCACACCGTCACACACCGCCCTGCATCCCCTGCCTCGGGCTGGGGACGGCGTCCGGCGGGACACGGCCCTGTGGTGGCCATCGGCGTGGGATCCCCCCCGCCCCCTCCGGCCCCGCGCCAGCGGGTGCTTGGCAAAGAGGGATGGGGTCAGTCCGCATCCGGACCGCTCCCCTTGGGGTGCCGGGCTGCTTCTCCAGGGCGGGCAGAGACAAGAGCCTCCCTTCCCATGTCTCTGATCATCAAAGAGCATCTATGGCCAGGGTGAACGTCGTGGGTTTGGGCTTGTGGACAAAGAGCACTGGATCCAGCCGGGATTGATGACACCAGGGCGGTTGTGACTCTCCTGGTCACCCTTGCTTGGTCCTCACGTGTTTTCTGTGCTGTCCCTAATCTGTCCCTTCCGTCCCCAGCATGGCAGCTGGGGGCAGTGGGCAGACCTGTGCCCCCATCCCTGGATCAGGAGGGGCTAGGACCGGCCCCAGGTGCTTTGAGAAGTTGGGTGGCATTCGTGAGAGCAGCCCCAGCCCCCCAGTTTCTGTCCAGCAGCGCCTGGACAGACCCCTCCGGGGCAGCCCACGTGCTCCAAACCTCATCCCTGTTTCCAGGGATTAGAGAAATGGAGATGGGATGAGATGAAGCAGTAGATTGCTTCGCTCTCAGGATGAAGGGATTTGTGGACTGCCCCCAGATCAGTGGATTGAAAATGGAGGGAAGTAGATTGAAAATGGAGGGAAATTATTGGGATGGTGCTGCCTGTGGGATTAAAGCCAGGGCATCCAGCAGGCTCTGGAGGAGGAGGGGAATGAGGGGAGTCGTGGGATGGCTGCTGCTGGGCACTGTGGAGAGATGCTCCTGTTGCATCTCATCTGTTTTGGAGGATGCCCTGGAAGGTGGGAGCTTTCTGCTCTCCCAGGTCCCTGGAGGGGTTCTCCTCAGCTGTCCTCCCAGCTGCAAGGATGCTGGGAACGTGCCTGGAGCTTTTCGCAGTGCTGTGCCTCTCATTTCCAGAATGCTGGAGGACAGGCTGCTTGTCCCTGGAGGTCCACACACCTCCCTGTGGTCTCTCCTCCTCTGAGAGCATCCAGCATGGGTCTGTGGCCATGAGCATCCTTTCTGGAGAGTCCTTTGGGTTCCCCTGAGAAATGGCATCTAAAATCTGGCACGTAGGGGGCTGATATTTGGCTGTCTCATCCCTTGGGTCATGTTTCCAGCTGTGCTGGTTCCTTCTGGGGCAAGATATGGGTCCTTTGGGGCTGATGCACAGCCCTGGCAGAGCATCCCTGGGGCATCTGTGGAGGCATCTCCTGCTGCGAGGTGGCACCTCCTGGCTTCCAGTCCTTGGCCTTTGGCTGGGGGGGAAAACGCCTGAATTGGGTGCAGTGGGCTCAGTGTCAAGGTTTGTAAGTGTGGCTGTCAAACACAGATGAGCTTTATTTGCCAATACATGAATGTGTGGAAGGTTTAAAGAAGGATAGCTGGCAGCATGGCATGGCTGTGGAGAAGCTCTTTTCCTGGATCTCCTTCAGTGCAGCCTAAGCCCCTCACTCAAGGGCCTGTGTCCCTCTGCCCCCTGTGCTGCAGAGCCTTGGTTCCTCCAGCCCTTCCCCAGGGGGCCGTGTTTGCTGGCCCCAGGGGTCTGGGGTTGCTCTCTGCTGGCTGGATCTCCTGTCAAGAGCCACTTCACCATTCCTGGTTTCCTTCTGCTGATCCTGCAGGTCAGCTTGTCACTCCCAGCCCCTGTGAGGTGGACAGGGAGCATTTCCTCTGTTCCTGTGCATGTAACTGCACACAGTTCAGTTCAGTACTTTGCCTTGCAGAATTCCATCTTATTTTCTTCACATTGCCAAGCTCATTTCGGCTGCTTGCCCTGCTCTCCAAGAGCTTCTCCCACCTGGGTTGTCACCTGGCATTTTAACGGGAGTGTCCCTGATCAATGTTTTGGGGGGTTTTAGAGCATTTCCCAGTGGTTTCCAGTGGTTTCACCCACCCCAGCTCCCTTCCCACCCCCCAGTGACTCCCCTCTCGGGCGGGCGGGGTGCGGCCGCCCTCTGCAGCAGTGCTTGTGGCGCTTCCCGAGCCCCAGCGGGTTCGGGGGTGCGGACATGGAGCGCGGCACCCGAGCAGCCGCTCTCCCGGCCTCTGCAGTGCCAGGCGATGACGTTTGAGGTTTGGGATTGTTTCCCCTGGCTCGGCTGCTGCAGCAGAACCCGCCCCGCTCCGCAGTGCCGAGCCCCGCGGCGGGGTCCGGGCTGGCCCTGCCTCCCGCAGCGCCCCGGGGCACCTGGCATCAGCCAGGACCCGGCCAGTGCTTGGCCCTCGCTGGACCATCAGCAGCTCCCACGGGTGCTCCCAACCTCTCCAAAATAATGGCTGGGGCATGGAGGGACAGCCGGTATTTCAGGAAAAAACTGTAATGGATTATTTTTATCTGTCCTTTAATCTGCTGGCAGACCAAAGGAGAAAGAGTGATGTCCCTTATCCCGGGAAATGTTGTTTCCTTGGCACTCAGGGTCTTGCTAAAGGCTCACGGACATCTGAGGGTGCTCTTGGTCAGCAAGTCGTGGTGGACCCAGCTGCAAAGAGCTTTGGCTTTCGTCACCTCATGGGGGAGATTTCTGATGCACTTACGCAGTGTGACATTCACTGAAAACGCTGTTTTCATTGGAAAGTTGTTCCAAAAGTAACTAACAGGGTGACTTGGAAGTGGCTGAATTAAAGCACGATGTTCCCATCCCCTCCCTGCTCACCCCAACCTTCCAAAATCAGCTTTAATTAAACAAATTAAATGAGGACCCATTATTCTTCTAATAGCTCTTAATAATCCTAATAACCTTGTTGAGGTGGTGGTTAAACAGGTTCAAGCCACTGGTTTTGCTCAGGGTCCCACAATCAAAAAGCCCTGAAACCAGCCCAGACAAGGTTTTCTGGCTTTCCTAAAGGCATCTAATGTCCTGCTGCTAGTACATTGCATTTCCCTCACTGGTCTGCATCTGACTTCTGCTTGCAACACTGCAGCAGCTCGTGTGAGTGAACGGGAATTCTGCACCCTGTAGATCTCTGCAGGTGCATCTCCCAGGTACCTGAATTTCCTCTAAACCTGGAAATTAACACAAACCTCAAGGCTGTGTCTCCCACAGATGTATCAGGGCACAGAGATAGGTTCTGTCATCCTGCTGTCCTGGTGCAGGGAGGAAAATGATGTTGCAGACCATCATCCTGGGGAGGTTGGCAGAGAAAAGCTGCAGTTTCATCCACTGATCTTCGCACAAAAGGCTGCGATAATGGCGCCGCCATCATGACAGAACGAGTCCTTTTCCCCGAGCTGGGCTTGCCTTGGGGGAGACTAATGCCTGAGCCCATGAGTGGGGTGCACCAGATCAAGGAGAAAACCAGGAAATCAGCTGGGGATTTCCTGGAGGGGAGGGCAGGTGTTTGGCTGGGATGTGGCTGAGCTCACTGCAGTGTGACTGTGCTGGAGCTCTGCGTCATCGCATCAGCGCAGACATCCAGAACAAGAGGAAATGGCCTCGGGTTGGGCCAGGGGAGGTTCAGATTGGATGTTAGGCAACATTTCTCCACTGAAGGGGTGGTCAGGCACTGGCACAGGCGGTCCAGGGCAGTGGTGGAGTCACCATCCCTGGAAGTGGTCAAAAGGCATATGGATGTGGCACTTGGGGACAGGGTTTAGTGGTGGCCTTGGCAGTGCTGGGGGAACAGTTGGACTCGATGATCTCAGAGGTCTTTTCCAACCTAAATGATTCTGTGAGGCTATGATCTCAGCTGGAGGGGAGCGGAGAAATGGGAGCAGGTGACTGAGAAAGAAGCCTCCAGAGATGCCTGCTGTGAGGGCCAGAGCAGGACATTTGCCTCCTGTGATGGTTGGAAAGACCATGGGCAGGGGAGAGGCAGGAATATCCTGCTGGCAGGGGAGGGGCAGGAATATCCTGCTGCCCGACCTACCAGGAGGGCATGGGGTGTCTTTTTTGGTTAGAGCGATCTAAAATATTTCCACTGAAGCTGGAGAGTAGAGAGGAGGAAAGGTCAGCCAAAATGACCACAGCTGCGGGAAATGGCAGCAGCTGGAATTGCAGCTCTGTTCCCAAATGGCATTTGGTGTCACTCATGTGGATGGGGCTACTGCCCTCCCACAGCCTCATGTCCCGACGGTGGCTGATGCATTTCCATGTGGTTTAAGGGAATGCTTGGCTCTGGGTTTCTGCCTGTTCTTTCCTCCTTCCACCTCCGTCCTGACCTGGCCAGACTGCGCCGTCGTCATAATCCCGAGCTGGCCGCGCTGCCGAGCTTCCCAGCCGCTAAAGCACCACGCTGGAAATCGCCGGATTAGGTCTTAATGGCAGGATCAAGCCAGCGGGAGATGAGTGGGGAGAAAGCTCCTGCTTACGCAGGTGGACGGGCAGCCCTCCTCGAGAAAACGGGCTAGAAAGCCTAAAATGTCAGAAAAACATGGTCTTTCCTGGCCTCTCTGGCTTTTCTCTGCTTTTAACGCATCCATCATTTTCCAAGGGTCAGAAAACCCTGGTCCAAGTTTTGCGAAGACGGTATGGAGAGGTCAGAGGTGTTTAAACATTTCCTCCCTCGCAGGGGAAAATGCTCTCTTGGGTGGTGGATGTTCTGTCCCAGATGTTAATTCCCAGCACTAAATTCTGCCACCCCCACTGGAAATCCTGGCAGTGGGATGTCGCAGCGTGCTGGAGGGTGCTGAGGGTTTGTGGCTGCCTTTAACACCTGTGCTGCTGGGGCTCCTGGAGCACCAGGGAGCCTGGGAAGTGTGGTGGATGTTTTCCAGGCTGGCATTACCGCTGAGCAACTGAGATGCTGCAGGGTGGAGCCTTGGGGGTGGTCCTTTGGGAAGGTGGCATGGCAGGGATTGCACGGAGCAGGGCCCTGCCCACCCTGCTCTTTACCTGCACAGGTCATCAAGGGCTCTTGGTCAGCAGGGCTCTGAGGTGGTGGAGTTTATCAGCCTGCACTGCCCAGGAGAAGCTGTGGCTGCCCCTGGATCCCTGGCAGTGCCCAAGGCCAGGTTGGACGGGGCTTGGAGCAATCTGGGACAGTGGAAGGTGTCCCTGCCCATGGCAGGAGGGTGGAACAAGATGAGTTTTAAGGTCCTTTCCAACCCAAACCATTCTGTGATTCTGTGATACACCTGCAAGAAAGCAGGATTTTCTGGAGGCCCTGTGATGGGTGACGGGGGGAGATGGAGACTTTCTCCTTTGCATTTGCTTGGTGGTGCCTGTGACCTTCCCACCCAAACCTTTCAGGGAGGAGGTGAATTATGCCCCTGGGGCATCTTTGCACAGGGTTGTCCTCTCTGTTTTTGGACAGCTTGAACAAAGCACCCCCAAAAAACACCTCTAGGAAGCAAAGGTTTGCTCACATGGGGCTCGTGCACCCAGTGAGTCCCAGGAGTGCATGGCAGGAGGAGGAGGAGGACAAGGGCTGGCTTCAGCAAGCACAGAGCCGGCAATGTCCCCCAGCCCCTGCAGGGATTTGGGCTCTGCTCGAGCTCAGCTGAGCCCCCTGCCATCAGGGATAGCATCCCTGACAGGATATCAGAGGCATGACTCCCTGGATCCCAGCATCTGCTTTTCCAGCTCCTGTATGGAAGCTAGGCTGGAGACCAGTGTCCAGCCCAGAGCTCCATTTCCCTCCCTTCGTGTGCCATCTCCTGTACGGGAGATGATCGTGTTGTTCAATTAATTCAATAATACACAGTGTTCAGATTTCCCCCAGCTGGAAGGGAATGGCTCGGATTTTAGGGATGTGTCAGTATTTGTGAGGTATCAGCGAGCATAAACACAAGAGTGCCAGCTGAGGCAGTCGCTCCAACCTCTAAAAAATGGGAAAGGAGAAAAGTTGGAGTGCGTACGTTTGCCTGTGGGGAAGGGGAGTCTTCCTGCTGTTCTGGGTTTCCATTTTCCTTCCTGTTCCTTCATCCTGTTCCTGAGTTGCCTCTTCAGACACAGGGGATTCCTGATAGATTAAGGAAATTTCCCAGAATTTAATACATTGGAACAGCGGAAGGACCAGATTGCTCTGAGAGCTGGTGATGTCTCCTCCAGGCGCTCTTGCAAAGGCAGCTGCAATTCACAGGCCTGTTTATTGTGGAATGGGACCATCCTTTGGAAGGGCATTGTCCAGCTTTGGGGCAGATCTCCCCTCGCTGTGGTGCAAAACCTTTTGGCTGCTCCCTATGCGTGGAAGGAGGATGCTCCAGCCCTCCACCCGAGGTTGCCCAGGTGTGATGCTTGGCAGAGCCTGGCTTGGCTCACTGTGCAGCTTCCCTTTTGGGGCCAAGCTTGACACTTCTGTCTCCTAATTCCGTGTCTTTGACCTCTGTGGGGCTGCACCTGCTTCACACTGGGCTGGAGCTGGGCTCTGGCTCTGCTCTGTCCATTGGGCTGCATGTAATGGTGTCCTCAGGGCTCTCAAGTGGGTGGACAAAGGAGCCATTTCAAAGCTGTGCTGAACAAGGCAGAACACGAAGGTGGAGAGGAAGGGTCCGAGATGGGTCTCTCTCTCCAGGCAGGGAATGCTCTGAAATGCTCAAAATGGCGTTTTGGGGGATAATTTCTCCCAGCCCTTTGTCCGTGAAGAATGAGGGCTGTGGGGGGAGGCCTGTGCCCAGAGTAAATGCTTCGGCTCTATTGTTGCCATCCCTTCCACGGAGCTCTTGAGCCCCCCATAAAACACTTACCTTTCACCAGTATGATTAAGAAAAGGCCAATGTAGCTTTCCCGCTCACCGGAGCATGAAGCGTGTTTAATTTAATAATGCTGATAAATCTTAAAGCCAGGAGCATTTGGCTAACACATGACCCACTTTTTCAATCAATTGGAAGCATTTACATAACGGCCTGATGCAGGGTTCCTCCTGCGAGGGATGTGGAGCTGGGGATGGCTCCTGCCACAGCACCAGGGGGAATGGCTTTAGACTGAAAGAGGGGAGGATTAGGTGAGATTTCAGGAAGAAATTCTTCCCTCTGAGGGTGGGGAGGCCCTGGCACAGGGCACCCAGAGAAGCTGTGGCTGCCCCTGGATCCCTGGCAGTGTCCAAGGCCAGGTTGGACATTGGGGCTTGGAGCAGCCTGGGACAGTGGAAGGTGTCCCTGTCCATGGCAGGGGGTGGAATGAGATGTGTTTGGTTCCCTTCCCACCCAAAGCATTCCATGATCCTGTGATGTCTCCGGTGCAGCAGTTTGTCCCCTGGCACACCGTGAGCACTGGAAATGCTGACCTCCACCCATCAGCTTATTGAACCTTTTTGGCACTGCCTCCCATGCACAGGAGTCAGCCTAGGCTTAACCAACATAGCCAGTTACTCCCTTCCTTCACTGTTCACCTTACCATAGGCTCAGTCTGAAAATTCCTGGTCTTGCCTGTGCTGTTACAGTCTCTCAGCCCATTCCTGTTACTTTCATCTCCAGTGTTGTCACCTTCTTCCTTGGAAATATTCTCCTCTTCCCCATGCTTAAAAGCACCTTTTGGCTTGACATAGAACCAGAGAATCCCAGCATGGTTTGGGTTGGGAGGGACCTTAAAGCTCATCTCGTTTCACCCCCTGCCATGGGCAGGGACACCTCCCACTGTCCCAGATTGCTCCAAGCCCCGTCCAACCTGGCCTTGGGCACTTCCAGGGATCCAGGGGAGTCCACAACCTCTCTGGGCAGCCTGTGCCAGTGAACCTGTTCTGGTGTTCAGCACATTTCATGTCTTATCCTTCTTGTGAGGACTCCATCCTTTTTTTTTTCATTTGTGACATCCAGCAGCCTCGAGCCCCGCGTTCGCACGTTGGTCATAAGCAACCTCATTCCCAGTGAGCCAGTGTCCTTTAGCTCTGGGGAATTCTATCTCCCTGCAAACCACGTGGGTTTGTCCATTTGGGGTTTCATAATAACCTCTGGGAAGAGGTTTTGCATCAAGCCCATCTCCCAGCCACGCTCCGTGCGTTGCTGCTGTTTATTCGTCCCGACTTGCGTTAAAGCAGCACTTGAGAACTTGTTTATCTCCCCTTCTTCTGCTCATGTAAGTCCCCGTCTGAGCAGGGGGAAATGCCAGATGCTTGTGAGCAGGATGAAAAATCTCCCATCTGATACAGGCTGAGGGATTAAATAACGTGAGGGAGAATTGCTCCGTGTCTCTCGGCGTTGCACGTAGGAGGATGCTGGCACCTCCCTCCGGGACGGGGCTGCTCTCCCCGTGCCATGGGCTGCAGGGACATCTCGTATGCCACATCCTCATGCAGAGATGCTCCTAAGGAGGCAGCAGGAATGAAAAACGAAGGATTTGTTGCTATTCTGTGGTTTTTATTTCTTCCTCTCCTTCGCCTTCAAAACATCAGTGGCCCCTCTAGAGGGCAGAGGAGGAAAGAGAGAGAATGGGAAGAGAAAACAACATGGTTTCGTTAAATATGTGTGACATGAATGGCTGCAAGTGGCGTGGTCCTCACTCTGCCCAGCTGGGGAGCTCTCAGGTCCGGATGTGTGGCAGCCAGGATGCCAGTTCTGTGCTTCCCTTTCAGTGCTCCTGGCGTCAGACAGGTCATTCCTGCTCACTGAAAAAGTGCCTTGTGGTTTTCTGGGTGCCCATTTGTGCAGGAAACGGTGAGCTTTGGTTTGCTGGATAGGTGCTGTGGGTCTTTCAAAGCCCCCCTGCAGGCGCTGGCCCTTGGCCAGGCTGCTCACACAGTGCCCTGCTCCAGAGCTGCTTCTTGGCCGTGCCCCGCTGCTCTGTAGGGTCCGTCCCACCGCGAGGAACCTGTTCTGAGAGCAAACATTCCATCCCTGCTGTGTCCCCAGGTGATCCGGCCGTGCTGCTGCCTGTGCCGGGGCTGCTCTCCCAGCTGACCCACGTCTCCCACCCCCTGGCAGGAAATGGAGTCCAAGGTCTCCGAAGGCGGCCTGAACGTCACCCTCACCATCCGGCTGCTGATGCACGGCAAGGTAAGGGGCTGCCCCCGAGGGGCTGTCCTCACAGGCCCCTCTCCCGCCTGGCCAGCCCCACACACAGCATCCCAGCCCTGGGAATAGCTCTCCCACCTCTCCAGCCCCACACACAGCATCCCAGCCCTGGGAATAGCTCTCCCACCTCTCCAGCCCCACACACAGCGTCCCAGCCCTGGGAATAGCTCTCCCACCTCTCTAGCCCCACACACAGCGTCCCAGCCCCGGGAATAGCCCATGGGGAGGGTGGCATGGTGCTCCTGCTCCCTCTCGGTCCTGCCCCTCAACCCTGTCCTTCTGCTGGGGACAGTGTCCACCAGGCCTTTACTTCATGGTGGGGTTGGGCTGGATTCTCATCACGTTTTCTAATGTCAGCTCCTCTGTTTCTGGCTTTTTCTCTGTGTAGGAAGTTGGAAGCATCATTGGGAAGGTAAGGATGCCTTTTAATGTACCTTTGATGCTGTGGCCTGCACCTGTGGCGTGGTAGATGCCGTAGTCACCTCTTCCCTGTGATGTCCTGAAAAGTTTGGGGTGCCTGAGCTAGTTGCTGCATTTGTGAGCCAGAAATTAGGAGAGACCCACAGAGGGGTCAAAGATCATTCCCCTAAAACCCCACCAACCATCAAACTGTTCCCAGCTGCTTCACTGGGTGATAACTGGGAGTTGAAAGTCATGTTGCTCTGATGTTTTAATCAAATATCTTCATTAAAAGATAGTAAAAATGTCACACAGATCCATTTAAATTATATTTCAAGTAATTCTGTACCCCCATCTCTGAGGCCAGAGGGCTCCATTTATTTGCCTTGTACAGAAAAGCTTCCTGAGGTGCTCTGGTGTTTCCACAGTGATTTGGAAAGTCCTGGCTATACAGGATTAGGGGTTTTTTTGGGTGGTTTTAAAAGAAAGGTTTATGGTGGCAAAGATTTGCAGCATGAACACATTTTCCCTGTAGGCTTGTGCCTTATTATTCCATCAGCCTGTCCAGCTCTGGGAAGATTCACAGTTGTGAATTTGTATTTGTAAATATTTGATGGTTTACACGCTCAGCTCTTCAGCTGACCATCACGTGGGGATGCAGGGCCAGGCACCACAGCTCCCATGGTTTTGGCTACACGTTGCCATGTGTTAGGGAGATACCTGTTTTGGTAGGGTTGTTCTAAAGGTGGGAGCTCTGAATTTTCAGTAATGGCTTGGTTTTCCCTCTTGTTTCAGAAAGGAGAGACCGTGAAGAAGATGCGTGAGGAGGTGAGCAGCCTGCTCTGGGTGATCTGTGGGAGGGAGCACAGAGTGGCCAGAGCTGCACATTGCCCTGTGTGATATGTGCAGTAATTCCCAGGGTCAGGACAAGCAAGCCAGCTGTCCCCAGAGCTCCTTGGACCAGTTTTCTCCCTTCACACTCAAACTCCTGTCACATTTTCCAGAATCAAGTATTTGCTCTTAATGAAACACTGAAATTAAGTCACTTGTAAGATGCTTTGAGTTTGTCCAGGGTCTTTGTGCCTGCAGCTCCCTTGGAGTTGTCAGGGCAGTGAGGAAAACTCTTCTTTTCACGGGCAATGACCCCATGAGCTGGTCTTGCCTCGATCCCATGGCTCTCCATTGCAGTAAAACATTGGAAACTCTTTCTGAGGTCTGGGATAAGGCAGGGCTGGAATCACTGCAGAGGAGGAGTGGGAGTTTGGAAGGTTAGGTGGAGTGCTGTGAGGCTGGCACGGGTATCAGGCTGAGAGAGGACCCGACCTGGTTGCTTGGCTGTGGCTATTCCAGGACTCCTCTTCTCTTTCCAGAGCGGGGCAAGGATCAACATCTCGGAGGGGAACTGCCCCGAGCGGATTGTGACCATCACTGGCCCCACCGATGCCATCTTCAAGGCTTTTGCCATGATCGCCTACAAATTTGAGGAGGTGAGAAATGTGAGCCAGCCCACGGCTGGGGCCAGCAGTGCCTGGTTGGATTTGCTTAACTGGGACATGGCCTCAGCACAGAACCTCCCAGACATCTCTAACTAGGGCGGGTCTGGAGCATGAGTCTGATGGGGAGCAGCTGAGGGAGCTGGGGGGCTCAGCCTGGAGAAAAGGAGCCTCAGGGGGCACCTTCTCACTCTCTGCAACTACTTGGAAGGAGGGTGTAGCCAGTTAGGGGTCAGTCTCTTCTCCCAGGCAACAAGTGACAGGACCAGAGGAAATGACCTCAGGTTCAGGTTGGATATTAGGGAAAATTTCTTCACTGAAAGGTTGGTCAGGCCTTGGAACAGGCTGCCCAGGGCCGTGGTGGTCACCGTCCCTGGAAGCGTTCAGAAGGGAACACCTGAGTCACCTGACCACAGCGTGGGTGGATGTGGCACTGGGCACTGGGGGTGGCTCTGGGGGTGCCCAGGGCTGATGTGCTGCCCTTTCCCTTCCCCAGGACATAACCAACTCCATGAGCAACAGCACCGCCACCAGCAAACCTCCGGTGACGCTGCGGCTGGTGGTGCCGGCCAGCCAGTGCGGCTCCCTCATCGGCAAGGGGGGCTCCAAGATCAAGGAGATCCGAGAGGTGAGGCAGCTTTCACTTCACTGCTGCACCTCCCTGCAGCTCCTCTGAGCCCCCCGGGGCCAAGGGGGAGCTGCCTCGGAAAAGGGGATCCCTGTGCTGCACCGTTGCTTCCCGGGATGGTGTGGCTGATGTAGGAGCAGCATCCCATGGGATGTCACGTGCCAGGCTCCGGGTGAAGACGTTCAGCTGTGGGATTTTTCCCTCCTCTCTCTTTCTGTCTCCAGTCCACAGGTGCTCAGGTCCAAGTGGCGGGGGACATGCTGCCCAACTCCACGGAGCGGGCGGTGACAATCTCGGGGACACCCGACGCAATTATCCAGTGTGTCAAACAGATCTGTGTGGTGATGCTGGAGGTACAGTCTGTAACAAAGAGGGTAAAGTACATACGGAAAAATAATCCCAGCTGGCCCCAGGAGAGCGCTGGGAGCTGTGGAGCGTGTCTCTCTTGCCCCCTTCACCACGCGTTGTCGGACCACTCTCATTTCCTGGTACCTCCGTTGGAAACACACCCCGTGTCTTTTCCCCGCCATTTCCCCGTTGTTCCTGGAGTCCCACACTGGAAGCCTGTCTGGTCGGGTGCCCCGAAGGAGGTGGTTTGTGTCAGAGCAGGGGGTGGCTTCAGGACAGAGGGGTGACAGCAGGCTGGGACAGCCTGGCCTGGTGTCCCAGCAGCACCCAGGGTGCCGTGGGAAGGAGATGGGAGCTGCAGCCGCTGCTCCAAGCACCTGGTCTCTACTTCTCGAGGACCACAGCCAGGAGGAGGAGGAGGCCAGAGCATCCCCTGCACTGGGGGAGCTGGAACTGGGAGCACAGAGCTGTGTGAGGCACAGTGGGAGTGGTAGTGAGGAAGGCTGGTGGAGGGCAGGGACTGTAGGGCACATGGATGTATGTCCCAGGTGCCATTTTCCGGGACAAGTGCTGACAAGCAGAGCCTGAAGATCTCTGCCATGGAGAGATGCTGCTGTACCAATGGCTGGAGATGACCTCAGCCACATGCCCCACGTCCACACCTGCCACCTCCGATGGGAGAAGCTCCAGGAGGAAAGCCCCTGGGACACGGGATGGTGACATGTTCCACTGCTGGTGCATCCCAGAGACAGACAAAGCAGGGACCGATGTCAGGCCCTTCTGCCTGGCTGCACGGCCCTTTCACGGCAGGGAGGAGCACATTTCCCACTGGAAAGGCTTCAGATGGGGATGGCAAGGCTTGGTGAAGGTGAAGCAAAGCCACATGAAAGCAGCTTGGCTGCAGCACATCTCAGGAGGAATAGCCAGGAGCCACGTTACCCATCCCTGCTGGCTGTGATGCTCAGGCAGCTGCACTGCTGCCAGAGGAATTTTAGGCACCTGATGACCCCAGGTCATGGACTGCAGCAGAGATGAGCCTGAGGCGATGCTTGCCACGTGTGTTAAAAAGTCCTTCTCACAAAGCAAGATGTGCTGCTCCTCTGCACAGCTCAGCAGTGGGAAGGAGAAAAACCCACAAGTCTTATTGCAGTCTGAGATCTGGAAAGTGCCCTGACTTTAACGGCTCACAGAGATGTTCCATATCACCTTTCAGTCTTAAACAGATAATCCTGGCTCGTCCCCTCCAAGATTTGTAATGCAATAAAGGAACAAGTAGGTTTGGGATGTTGGAGATGTGCTTTGATCAGCTTTCCCACAGACAGGTGCTTAGCAGGAGGATTTAGATAATGCTGCTTTCCTATAAGTAGGCATCTAAAGAATGTACAGGGAAAAAAAGAAGAATTTTCCATGAGATAGTGTCATTTCTATTGCCTGTCCTTATATAGCCATCACTGAGTTGTTTAATTTTGAGTGGAAGAAGGAGGAGAGCTGAAGTCTCTCCCGATCCCTAAAAACCTCCGTGTGGTTTCCTTTGGCCTGCAAGTTGTGTTCAGGAGAAAACCAGGAGGGAGAACCTGTGTGAGCAGCTCCTGTGCATCACACCAGCGGCTGACTCACTGCAGCTCTGCTCAGACCTGCCCAGGAACCCCACAGGGAAGAGTGACACCACAGAACCATGGAATGGTGTGGGTTGGAAGGGACCTTAAAGGCCATCCAGTTCCAACTCCCTGCCATGTGCAGGGACACCTCTCACCTGACCACAGGTGCCTCGCAGCACCCGCGTCCCAGCTCGGACGGCGATGGACCGCACCAAGGCCTGAAGGTGACCCTGTTCCGACTGTGAGGAAGATGAGGGCAGCCAAGGAGCTCGAGCCTGGTGCCAGGCGGCTCAGATGGGCTGTGCCTCCCCATCTTGCTGCTCGAGGCTCTCCTCAGGGCGCTCTGCGGAGGGTTCCCGGAGCCTAGAGCAGGCGGTGCGGTTTGCGCAGAGCAGAGCGAAGCTGAGGGAGGCAGCGGAGGTCCAGGAAGCCGTCTGGGGGCCCGTGCCGTGGCAGGGGATCTCCCGTGCCCCAGGTTGTCCCTGTTGCCCACAGAACACCTCTTTCCCCCGTGTGCTCCTGTCCAGAAACGCGGTGTTGCCTGGTGCGGGTGTTGCTGGTGGCGGCCCCGGGGGCCGTGCTCCGTTAGGTGCTCTCTAACGCTCTTTTTGCCGCCGTTTCAGGAAAGCTGTTCTAATGTTCTCTCTCCCTCTCCTTATCCCTTTTCCTAGTCCCCACCAAAAGGTGCCACCATTCCCTACCGCCCAAAGCCCGCCTCCACCCCTGTCATTTTTGCAGGTGGTCAGGTAAGAGCCGACCCGCTTGCAGCCTCCACTGCCAACCTCAGCCTTTTACTGCAGCACCAGCCGCTGCCCGTTAGTGCACTCAGGTTTCTTGCCTTCTGACTTGCATGGTGT
Source organism: Aleadryas rufinucha (assembly GCA_013397815.1). Classification (NCBI taxonomy): domain Eukaryota; kingdom Metazoa; phylum Chordata; class Aves; order Passeriformes; genus Aleadryas; species Aleadryas rufinucha. The sequence goes on from VZTH01015996.1 coordinate 32,209, forward strand.
CATCCCATCCGTTGTGTGCCACGGCAGCCGGACTCAAAGCTCTTGGCTTAGCTCCTGCGATGGGTGCTGGAGGATGAGGAGAAGGAGAAGGAGAAGGAGAAGGAGGAGAAGGAGAAGGAGAAGGAGAAGGAGAAGGAGAAGGAGAAGGAGAAGGAGAAGGAGAAGGAGAAGGAGAAGGAGAAGGAGAAGGAGAAGGAGAAGGAGAAGGAGAAGGAGAAGGAGAAGGGCCAGACAGGGCATCAGCTCCGTGTCAGGGTGTCGCACAAAGGAAAGGCTGGAATTTGCTTCACTAGACCCAGGTTCAGTGTTTGTCAGTGGGCGAGAAGGAGAGGATTAGAGAAGCACTGCTGAACAAGAGGCTGTCGCTGCTCTCTGGCACCTCCAGCCCAATTAAAAATACCTTTGTGTAGCTGTAATTGCCCCGAGGTGGGGAGGGTTTGTCACGGCTACTCCCAGGCTGAGGAGCCTCTGCTCAGGGCAGAGCCGTGTCCCCATCCCTGGTGCTCGGCTGGTTTGGGGTGCTGCTTCCCCCTGCGGCAGAGCCTGCCTTGTGTCACCCCCGGTGACATTGCAGCCTTGCAGACACTGATGTCTGAAGTGGCCACCTAAAAAACAGAGACTAGACAGGATAAGGGAATACAGGTAGGTATTTATTTGAAGGGCTTCCAAAGGTACACCCTGGACAACCCAGAGGCTACTGCCAAAATGGACCCCAAGATGGACAATCGATCACTAGTTCTTCACACCTTTATAAGTTTGGTTCATTTGCATATCAGGGTTAATTCTCCAATTAAAGCTTCAGTTAATGATGTAATTTCCCCAAGTTTGCCTCCCTTTAGAGGCTTTTGGTTTACACATTTCGGGCCTAGGTGTCCTTGAGGAGCAAGCGTGGAGAGGGTTTGTTCTGTCTAACCAGCACAAGAGAACAGCAGCTAAGAGGCTACAAGAAACTTCAGAGTTACACACCGGGCAGCACAGGATTTGAAAAATATAGATGTTAAAACCCAAGGCATCAACACCACGTGCCATTTCCAGCAGCGAGCCTTGGGGTGGCTTTTCCTTTGTGGGATAACCATCACACGGATGAGCTGGAGGTTATTCTGCAAACGAAAATCAGCAGGAACAAGAGCAACTGAGCACGTGGCTGTTCCTACAGAGGGAACTTGCACCGTTGCTTTCTCCACCTCATCTCCTGGCCTCACCTGGTGACCGAGGGCCTGCCTGTAGATGCCACCATGTCCATCACATCCAGCAGGGGATGTACCTTGCCAAGAGCTCCAGCACCACAGAAACACAGCTTATGCCACCCAGAGCAGCTCCACACGAGTTATTTCATTTCTCTCCAACCATAATAAATACAAGGACAAACTAAGAACAGGAGCAAAGCCCAGAGCACAGGCTATTTCAGGCTGAATTAGTCATTGCCAGGATCAGGAGTGTGTCACTCCATCTGAGCAGCCGTTCTGGAAAAGAGCTTTGAGTCCAGCTGCCTGGTGAACTGATCTTTTCAAAAGGGAGAGTGAGATGGAGGCAGCAATTCTCCTGCTGGCGAGTGGTTGGTGTCTTGGACAGAAGCAATGTCACGGGAAGAAGCAACTGTCCCTGAAGGGAGAGCTCTTCCCAGGGCTGGGAGCCCTTTGGCTCTGCCCGAGGGGTGGCACGGGGCGGGTGGGCAGAGGACAGCCGGTGACAGTGGTGACAGGTGTTTGGGGTGGGATGAGCCTCCAGGAGCTCAGCAGGCTGAGGGATGTAGCGGCCAGCGGCAGCTGCCAAAGGGACCAGCCCTCCATGGGCAAGGTCAGAGCTGAGTTGCGTCTGTCCAAGACACCTTCCTGCCCTTAATAACCTTTTTTGGACGCAATTTTTCTAATCAGAAACCAATGGCCAAATTAAACCACCAGGACGGGCAGCTCTTCAGCCTCTGTCGTGTCCCTGTTGTGCTGGGATGCTGGTGGGCACTGGGACAGCCGTTTTCCCTCTTCCTCCTCCATGATTTTGGGGGTTTCCTTCACACGAAGCTCTTTGCAAATGATGTGGCGAATTTGCAGGAGGTTCCAAGGTTTTTTCCTTTCATTTTCTCTTGGCAATCTTTACTCTCCCTTTTCAAAGTGTTCTCCATCTCTTTTGTCATTTCTTTCAGAATCATCTGAATAATGTGTGAACCAGTGAGATACATTTTGGTAGCTGGTTAAGTCCTAAATACTGGGCTCTCTAGCGTCTGGCTCTTCACCCACATTGGTGCTTATTTTGGGGTCATTTACAAACAAAAAGAGAAGGGGTTGCTACAAAGGATGGGAAAAACACACAAACCCATTTGCCTGGCAGATATTGCATGGATTTACCAATTACAGCTGGCAAAAGGCATCGCAGTGCAGGCAGCCCTCGCCTCGATGCCTTCCCAATGCCCCAGCAGAGCACTGGAATGTACTGAGTGGATGTAGAGCATCCACTGGGAGCTGTGCACCTGGAAATACGGAGAGGCTCATGGCGCTGGCTTGCTTTTTGGGATCACGCTCGGGTGTGAGGGGCGGCGGTGATGTCACTGTGCACCTGCTACACGGGCAGCTCTGGTTATCAGAGAATCACAGGAGGGTTTGGCTTGGAAGGCACGCTAAAGACCACCCACTTCCAACCCCCCTGCCACTGATCCTTGTTCTTTGTACAGCAAAGACCAGCTGCAGCCTGATATTCCCACTCCATGCAATGCTGGCACCTATAAAGAGCTCTTTCTTTCCTTCTGGAAAAGCCAAACTGAGCCCGAGCCCTTGAAGTCAGGTAGCTCAGCATGCTCTAGCTTGGATGGGAGGTGGAACACCTCCCTCCTGCCCCAAGGGTTTGCTGCCCCAGGGAATTTAATGTGGCACAGGGGGGTCCCAGCAGAGGGATGGAGTTCTCTCCCCGTGTCCTGCCAGCCCTGGTAACATCTTTGTTTTTCCTTTGCAGGCCTATACAATTCAGGGACAATACGCTATTCCACACCCGGATGTGAGTTTTACCCTAATTTTTCTTATACCCTTTTCTGTCACCTGCATGCTACTGTTAATTCACATAATATTAATATTAGCCAATAATATTAATAGCATATTTTCAAAGTAACCGGCCGTGTGTAGTATCTGTAATACCTCGAGTAGCCTTTTAACCTGTTAGCACTAAACTTTATTACTTCTGAGGACTTGGCCTGATGCTAAATTGTTTGCATTGTTCAGTGCTATCCCTTTGTTGTGAGAGAAACCATACTCTATGCATTTTGTGCCTCAAAATGATCAAAACAAGAAAAAAAAAGACAAAGTTATACTTTCCCCTCTATTTTCCCCTTGTCCTTAAAATGCTGATAAGCCAAGGGCATATTTAGCAGCTGAGTGCCTTGGTGGGGTGGGAAGAAGCCAGAGCTCCGGGGGTTTTGTGCTTGAAGCCTGGGCAGGGAATGTGCCTTTCTGAGGGGGTGCTCCTTTGGGTGACTTGGAAATTGGGCAAACCCCCACCTGTGTCTCCCAGAGGGATGGAGAAGGTGTGTGCAGCTGGATCTCACCTTGCTGAGGGCCCCCAGACCAACGTGGTAACCCCAGGTTTGGTGGCTGTCTCACTGCTGCGGGTGGCTGCCACCCACGGTGGGGACATGGGGACAGCCCCCACTTCATCTTGGGCTCCTTGGTGCAGAGACAGGAGCTGCTCTGAGCTGCTCTGAGCTTCTCTGAGCTGCTCTGACTGGGGATTGCTGGTGCTGGGATCCCCTGGGCTCCCGTGCCTGTGGGGGGTCAGGGGGACACGTAGGGATCATCAACAGGAATGTGTGCGCCTGAAATTACCAAGGGAAACAGAAAACCAGTCTGTTCAAAGGATTTCTTTGAGGAAAGCAGTGAAGCACCATGATGCCAGCAGCTCAGCTTCTGAGGTGGTCATGGCTCTTGGAAAAAGCAGGGACTTTCTAAATGTGTTTCCAAGGGGATAAAATACCCCTCGAGTCCCATTGCAGAGGGTCCCTCCTGCTGCGAGTCTGCAGCGGGGCTGAGGATGTGGCAGTGGGGAAAAGCCTTCTCCAGCCATCCCACCCATGGGAAGGGGTTGATGCAGCTCAGCATTCCCCTTTCCAGTGGGTGCATTGGGCACTAACTAATGGAATTACTTTTTCCATGGTTGGGAAGTGGCAAGGCTGTTTGACACCACGAATGCCTGCTCCCTATGGGAACATTTGGGAGCTGTAGGCTGGATTTTCGTCCTAGGAGAAGTGGTTCCACTGGAATTAGAGGAATCCAGGCTTTGGCTTTCCGTGTGATACCAGTGTGTGTGTACTCTGAACAGCCTGCTGTGGTGGTTGATAAGAAATATTCCTAATTATGTACTCCTTGCTTTTGCTCCATAAGCAGTATATAACTAAATCACCTGTGTATTTAGGGTAGATCAGTGCAGTCTTTATCCCAGTTTTTTTTTGTAAGTGGTGCCAACAGCTTAGTGTTTTCCTTGTTCCTATATTCTTCTGGTTGTCAGGATTAAAATACATTTGCTGGCTGCACTCTGCCCCACTCCCAGCAGATTTTCTGAGAAAAGTTGTTGGTGCAGGGGCCACTCACTCCATCCTTACTCTCAGGGTGTTCTCTCAATGATTGGTCATTTTAAACAGTGTTCAGTGCAGAATCCAGTCTAGAATGTGGTTTTGGGGCATTTCAAACACGTTTTAGGTGTCCGTGTTTAGTGGCAGCCTTTTGCAAAACAGGCAGAATTTTGAATGCCCAACGTGTGCTTCTGCCTTGATTTTCACCCCTGGAAAAACGCCCCAGGACAGGGAAGCTTTGGCTCAGGAAGGGCTTCAGCAGTGCCTGGGTGTTTGCAGGCTGTTTGGGATGTGATGTGTAGCTGCCTGCCTTCCCGAAAGTCGTGGGATCGCAGAATCACGGAATGGATTGGGTGGGAAGGGCCCTTAAATCTCCTCTCACTCCAAACCCCTGCCATGGGCAGGGACACCTTCCACTGTCCCAGGGATAGCTCTGTCCAACCTGGCCTTGGACACTGGCAGGATCCAGGAGCAGCCACAGCTGCTCTGGGCACCCTGTGCCAGGGCCTCAGGGAAGAATTGCTCCCCAGAATCCCATCCATCCCTGCCCTCTGTCAGTGTGAAGCCATTCCCTGTGTCCTGTCACTCCGGGCCCTTGTCCCAAGTCCCTCTCCAGCTCTCTTGGAGCCCCTTCAGCCCCTTGGAGCATCTCCGTGACCTCCTCTGGACTCGCTCCAACAGACCCATGTCCTTCCTGTGCTGGAGACCCCAGAGCTGGATGCAGTACCTCAGGTACAGTCTCACCAGAGCAGAGGGGGACAAGCCCCTCCCTCGGCCATGGAAGATGAGCGGGAAGAGATGGACGTAGCAGCTTTTTCTGTGACACCTGGGTGCAGCCACCTTCTCCTCTCCTAGGCTTGTTCATTGCTCTCATTGCAGGGGCTGCCTAAATACCACTATCCACACTATGTCTGGAAACTCTACTAGGTCAGTATTAGAAAGGATTTTGGTGTCTCCCCCACCTGGTAAAGCAGGACCCCTGTCCCAGGGCACGGTTGGAGCAAAGAGGTTTCATCTGGAGTCCTGCCAGTGGGACCAGGTGTCACGAGGAGTTCCAGAAACAGGGTGCAGCTCCAGAAAACAGGATAGTTCTGAAGTTAAAGAGCAGTGGATGCTGAAGTCCCTGCTCCCTGCAGGAGCAGTGGCAATGCCCAGTGTTACCTGCAGACAGCTGTGTTGTGGCAGGAACCCATCGTATCACACCTTTGGCTAAAAAAAGCCAAAGACAGCCAAAATAAGCAGAGAGGTGTGCAGGCACCTCTTTTTGTGGAGTGGTGAGACCTCTCCCCCGAGCCAGCAGAGGCTGGATGTCCTCTTGCCTCTGCAGGCAGGACAGGGGTCCCAGGGGTACCTGTCCAGGGATTTGCAGGTGTTTCACCCCTTCCTGCTGCCTCCTTCCTGCCTCCCCCAGTGTGCACAGCCCGCCAGCTCAGCTCTTCCCAGCATTTCCCCCTCACTGCTGCCAGCCACACCTCCCTGCTCTCCCTCCCCAGCCCTGCTGCAGCAGCAAGGAGGTGTTTGAGTCTTGTTGTGCCCCAAAACATTGAAATTGTAACTGCTGCCTCCCCGTTGCCAGAGGTGATGGGCAAAACAAGTGGTTTGAGTTTGCGGGGTGATGCTGTGCTGGCAGCTCCCTGAGCATCTGTGAAAGTGGGAGGTGATAAAGAGCCTCCCTCCTGCTCACTGCCAGACTTCAGCCCAGTTTAGTTTGTTTTCTTTTCTTTTCCTGTCTTTTTGGTTTTTCGGTTGGTTTGTTTGTTGTTTTCTTTTTTTAATTTGGAGCAGTAAAACCGAGCACAAAATGTATTCCAAACAAACAAACACCTCTCTATAAAACCGCTTCCTGACCGGGCAGCAAAACCTACCCGGCACAACAAGGGATACAAGGATCTGAAATACCTACTGGTCATGGCTGAAGCCCATAATTCCCCGTATTCCTAATGAGCTGGCATTTAGAAATGCAGTTTATCCATCTCCTAGAGGCCCCTCCCATCGGAGGCACAGCACAAGAACGTGTGCTGGGGGGACAGGCGGTGACAGTGCGGCTCTGGTGGCACAAAGAGGGTCTCTGGGTGCTGGCTGTGACCCCCACCAGCTGGCCCTGCACCGAGGCAGAGGAGTAGGACTGACACTAAAAATGGGCTTCTTGCTGGTACCGTACTTCAGACCCTGACCAAGCACTTCTGCCAAAGATTTGGGCTTTGTTGCACTATACCCAGGCCAAGTCCTTTTGCTAATGTTTTTGCCATGTCTCACCATGGCTTCCTGGTTTGGTTTTTTTTGTTGGTTTTTTTTTTAAATTTATTTTTCGGTTTGTTTTCCTTTTTTTTTTCCCCCCTTCCATTATAATTTTGTTCTTGCTTTTCGGTGTGACTTGTTGTACTCTATGACAATAACCTTCTTAGCTCTAATGTCCCTCCTACCCCTCAGCAGTTGACCAAGCTCCACCAGTTGGCTATGCAGCAAACCCCCTTTACTCCCCTTGGACAGACCACCCCCGCTTTCCCTGGTACGTACCCACACGCCCTTTCAAGATATCCTTCTCTTACCTGTAGAGTTTCTCTCTCTTTCTAAACTCTTGCTGTTTAATGGAAATGAGCAGGGCGAGTAAAAAGTCGCAGTATCCATGGGGAGAGGTTAACGAGAGGCTTGGCCGATGCTTCGGGGGTTACGGTGCTCGAGGGCAAGCTCTCAGCCTGGGCTTTCCCAGCAGAAGCCGTGAGCACCGTCCCTCCCTCCCTCCCTCCAAGGAGGAGGCAGCATCCCCTGCCCCGCGCCGCTCTGGATTCCGGCGGGACATCCGCGCTTTCCCGGCGGGACATCCGCGCTTTCCCGGGGGGAGCGGCGCGGGGCCGGCCGGGGGTGCTGCCTCGGGGAGCGGTGCTGAGCAGGCAGGACGGCACCCCCGCAGTGGGACGGAGTCGTGGCCGGAGGGGGCCGCGCTGACGGCAGGACAGCCGGCCCTGGCGTGGCCCGAGCCTTGTCCTCGAGGCTGGCATGTTCCCGGTGACCTGGGAAGCAGATAGAGCACAGGGGATGGAGATGCTTAAAGTACCGCTTGGAAATGACTTTTCTGACAGTATGTTCATCATATTTTGAGCTTCCTAGATGAAGTGACATTGCTTATCTCCTCGAAGGCAAAAGCATTAAACCTGTTTCTTCTTTGCTCTTCAGGAGAAAAGCTGCCCTTACATTCCTCCGAAGAAGCTCAAAATCTGATGGGCCAGTCATCAGGTAAAACACAAAGCTAGAGGGAAGTAAGCAGGCTTTGGTTGAAGTATATTCCGTAAATAGGACTGTGCCGTTGTTGTGCTCCGAGAGGAATCGTGGTGTTCATGGAGAAGACAGCAGGATTTCATGGTGGGCAGGGAGAAATCGGGCAGCACCGTTCTCCTTGGTGCAGCACGTCAAAGGAAAAGAGCCTGGGCTTTATTGCCCGGGTTTGTGATGTTTGTGTGTAACTGCCATGGAACCACAGAATATCCTGAGCTGGAAGGGACCCACAAGGATCATGGAGTCCAACCCCTGGCCCTGCACAGACACCCCAACAATCCTGCCCTGGGCATCCCTGGCAGCGCTGTCCAAACCCTCCTGGAGCTCTGGCAGCCTCGGGGCCGTGCCCATTCCCTGGGGAGCCTGGGCAGTGCCCAGCACCCTCTGGGGGAAGAACCTTTCCCTGATCTCCAGCCTGACCCTGCCCTGGCACAGCTCCATGCTGTTCCCTCGGGTGCTGTCCCTGGGCACAGAGAGCAGAGAATCAGCGCTGCCCCTCAGGTGTGGTGAGGGATCCCTCAATGCCGTCTGCATGACAGGAAGGTTCCAGAGCCATCACCCTCATTCCTGCATTTAATTTTGCATAAACTTTGCTCAGAAACAACAGAAAGTGCCGGTGGGAGCAGCCATGACATGCAGCTCCAGCCATCTCCGAGCCATTCAGGGTGAGTTGCAGTTTTAGTGGGACAGGACCCTGAGGAGCCGAAGCGTGGCTGCAGCCTTGGAGACGTTTTGCTGTCAGATGCCCCACGTTCATCCGGACGTGCGGAACGGATTTGTCTTTTGTTGCCTGCCATTGCAGAGAGGCGTTATCCTGGGACCTGGAGGCTCACAGGCAATATGAACCAGGCCTGGGGCACACAGCCATCCCACGTATGCCTCAGAGGTTTGGGGACATCACCTAACTAGGAAAGCAAGCATAGCCCGAGTCGATAGACCCCACAAGAGAACAGAAATACAGATTTCTAACACCAACCTGTGCAGCCATGTTTTCTGCATGCCCCCTTCGCAGTCACCCAAGGCATTAACCCTTCCCTGACACCCCCGTTACAGCCTCAAGGACTGCTTGTGCATATCAGAGAGGGAGGATCTGGAGTGCTGAAATAAACAGTCTCCAGGTCATGGAGAAGGATGTGGCCATTCCTCAAAGTCTGTGTGATGCAGGGATGGTGCAGTGCCATGGCACCGGGTGTCCCAAGGGCTTTCAGCAGCATCCATATCATCTGAGTGTGGGATGGAGGGTGCTGCCTATGAGTCTGAGGAGCTTGGCTTGTATTCCCTAAGATCCCTGGATGCCTCAGCGCTGCTCGGAGCCCTCACTGGTGCTCTGCTCCCTTCAGAAGGCATTTTCTGCCATACTCAGGCTGCTGCTGAGCTAAGCCTTGTAAGACATGGCCAAGGGACAGGGCCACCCTCACCAGAGGGACATGTCTGTGATAGGTGCAGTCCACCTTGCCCCAGACTGTGAGGAGGCTCAGTGTACAGGACAGTGCGGGTGAATTGTGTGCTGTAAAGTCAGCACTGAGCATTGCCTGTGGTGTAACACCTGTTTTGTGCAGGTTTTGGCATTAGTACCCCTGGCAGGGGTGAAGGACAGTAGAGGGCTGCCTACTGGAGGATCTGCATCCTCATTTCCTGCATTTCTTCTCCTCTCTGTGCTTCCAAGTGAAAAATCTGGTGAGGAAACCTCCTGCAGGGCAGGTGTCAGAGAGGAGTGTCTGGGAAGCTGCATTCAGGCAAGCACAGGAATCACAGAGTCACAGAATCATGGAATGGTGTGGGTTGGAAGGGCCCTTAAAGCCCATCTTGTTCCACCCCCCTGCCATGGGCAGAGACACCTTCCACTATGCCAGGCTGCTCTAAATCCCATCTATCCTAGCCTTGAACACTTCCAGGGATGGGGCAGCCACAGCTTCTCTGGACAACCAGTGCCTCCCCGCCCTCATTTCCTAACATCCTAAGATCATGCACGAGCACATCAGAGATACCTGGAGCTCCTCCCCCTCTGTGCTGAAGGCCCTCCGTGGAAATACGTGAGGAATTGGGTGCTGCTGCTGTCTTGTTTTGCAGGAGCCCTGCACTTCCAGTCTCCTTGTGCTTCTTCATTCTGCACCTCCTTAACCACCCTCTTTCCATGGACACAGATCTGGCAGTCTCTTCTGCTCTTACAAGCCTTCATCAGTGGTTTATATCACAAGGATAAGGGTTGGTTTTTTTCCAGTTACTGCAAATTCCTGTCAGCCACCAGACAGCTTCTTTCTTGCAGATTTGACATAGGACATCCCTGCTTCGGCACTGAGGTGATTTACTGTGGAAAACCATGGGAGGGGCAGGCTTTGACCTAGGAGCACTGCAGCATGGTGTCCCCTTACCTCTGGAGCTGCACACACAGGGTATCCTGCTGGCTCCAGCCGTTCCTACCATGGAGAAGAGAGCTCTCCCTGATCCAGGAGAGGCTGGGAGGAAGCACGCCGCTGCCTTCGCTCCTCGCTGTGTAATTCTGGAGGGAAGCAGGATCTAAATCTCCATACTGTTCATCTTGCTTTCCCTTGGGAATAAGAGGGACAGCTGGTCCTGGGTCCAGCTAGGTTGCATGTGGTAGCAGTCTGGCTTAAATTCAGCATGAAAGTCTATGGGGCTTTAACTTGCAGAGGACTTGTGCCGCCGGATCCTGCGGGGACACCGGTTTTGGGGCACCGAGCTGCTGTCACACCCCAGCAGCTCAATGCTGCTGCATCCAGAGAGGGCTGGAGGGTGCATGGGCAGCGTTCCTGGTGGGTGTCCCAGCCAGCACGCTCTCTGCTGCTGTGTGGGAAGGTGTTTCACCCACCTCTCTTTGGTGATGCTGGAACCTTGCACCCTCCTCTGACGCCATCCCCAGTGGGAGGATGAAGGGTGGGAAGCGAGGCACTCGTGGGATGCAGGGAAGGTGACACTCAGCTCCAGCAGGGTCAGGTAGCAACCGTCTTCCTCCTCCTTGTCCCGGAGTGTGTGATCCCCTTCCCCTCCCAGCCCGGAGCAGGACGCAGCCTTGGCAGTGTTTCGGGAGAGCAGCGGAGCTCCGTCGTGTTGCCTGTGCCAGCTCTAACCTTGTTCCCTTGCATCTGCCCAGGTTTGGATGCCAGTCCCCCGGCCAGTACTCATGAACTCACCATTCCCAATGATGTAAGTAGATCCAAGTGCTTCCTTGGCATGTCCGTGTGTGCGTGCGTGTATACACATATATGTATATATATACATACATATATCCATATATAAGCTGCAGCCACTTGGCTTTGTTAAATATATTTAGAGATGCCCCTTCCCCGTGTTCCCTCATCCATGTGCAGTCCATGGGGGATCCACCTGCAGCACAAAGCGCCCGCTGGACTTTACCCCGTCGGTAGCTTCCCCAGGTACAATCCTTAATGCCCCATTTCCCTTTCCAAGTGAACTCAGTGCTCATGAAACATGCCCAGTTGACAGCACTGGGAAAGGGAGAGAGCTCCCATGCCAGCCCTGATTAAACTCCTAATTGCTTAATCAGGCCATGGCGGGTCTGAGATGATGTTCCAGCTCAAGGGTGGTGGCTGGGCGGGGGGTGGTGGGGAAGAGGAGGTAAGTAAATAACATTTCTGACGCCACCAAGTGTCACACGAGTGTCCGAAGGACGGTGCGCCTCATCTTAGCGCTGCTGGCAGGCAGCTTTGGGGTCTGGTAGATGGAAGCCTTGTGGCAAAGTGGGTGTTGGACTGGGATATTTGCTGGGAGGAGGCTGGAGCCATGCTGGGCTGGGATGCTCAGCGGGGAGGAGGTGGGATGGAGAGCACGACGCAGCCAGCACCTGGATCCACGTGTCTCACTTGCTTCTGGACTGGTTCTGATGGATTGAGACCCAGCTGTGGCCACCTCTTCCTGCTGCTCACCAGCAGCCAGCAGAGCCAGAGAAGGGCAGCGATCCCGGCTGCAGCTGCCGGGCACCTCTGCCAAGGCCTCTGTCCAGCCGAGGGACGTGGCAGTGCAAGAGCCTCCGAGCACCTGCTGGCTGAAACCCTTGGAGATGCTTCGCCCTGGGCCGCCACAGGAGGGATCCGCAGAGGAGCCAGTGGGGCCTGATCCCAGATCTGCTCCTGTTCACCCAGCAAGGATCCCTCTCCAGGAGGCTGCAGGGAGCTCTGCAAGCGCTCCCGAGGTTCCAACAGCCACGTCTGCTGAGCATGGAGGACCATAGCAACGAAGGCATCTTCAGAAATATAAAGAGACCCCTTGCAAAAGGACTCACGTGGGAGGAAAAGGTGCCAGGAGACCTCTTGAGAACTCGGGAGCACTCGGAGCATTCACTCGCCAGAGACCCAGCTCTCACCAGACCTGGGAGGCATTAGAGGTCATCACCTGTATCTTGAAAAACTCCTCCTTAGCTCTCCCCACTGTTGTTTCAAAGGCTTTTAAACACCCACTGCCACCTTCTTGGGAAGCAGAGGACAGGTCTGGGTTCCTGTAAGAGTCACCAGGCATGTTTTAGTGGTGTAGCTTGGAGTTGTGCTGCAGTTGAAGGAAATCTGATGATACCCATCTTGCTGCTCCTCTGACTGTCAGGAGAAACTTGAGCGCTGTTCAGCTTGGGTGTAGCTGAGCATCTGCCTAAATAGTTCGGTTCCTCAGGTCTCCCCAGCAGATTTTCATTTCTTGAAGCATCTTGGAGTTATTTCTGTGCTGTGAAGACCAGGATGGGCTGAACACCCCTCCACAGACCCCGAGACAGTGGATACCCTTCCAGTGTGTGTATTCATTTCCGTGTGGGATAAACCACCATGGCAGCCCCGTGGTCTGACCAAAGGATCAGGGAATATTTGGAGGAGTAATCGTCTCCACTTACACCGTGGCAGAAACCCAGCAGCTGCCAAGATGAACATCCCATGTGTAAAATGCCCTTGGAAAAGAGCTCAGATGGCCAAAAAGGGCATGCAGAGCACCTCATGCCTGTGCTGGACGTCCCTGTATGTGTTACCAAGCTTTGGAGATGCTTTGAGGGAGATGCACAAATGAGCAAAGACCATTGAGGAAGTTCAAGCCACTGAGGACTATTGAGGGAATCCAAGGGATAAAGAGTTGAGGAAATTCAAGCCTCCAGCTGGCTCTGATTTTTTCACAAGAGTATGAAAGACGTGTTTTTAGGCAGGGTCCACCTTTTCTGTGGGTGCCACAGCCGCATGGTGCTCTCCTGTGCCCGCTGGCGAGCCACTGGATTGCACCACAGAGCTAGGGGGGTAGCAGAGGCACTGAGGGTGTGCCAGTGGGTAGAAGAAATATGGGATGGGGTCACTGCACCAGCTGATGAGGGACTCCTGGGGCTGGCCTGTCTCCAGGGAAGGCAGTGGGCTTGTTTCCTTCTAGTAATGTGTCCAAACCACCTTTGGGGTTGCTGTGACTGCCAAGGGGATGAGTACTTGCAAAACACTGACCATTTATTAAACCATGAAAATTATTACTACTGAAACGAGCTCTCCTTGAAGCCCTCTGAGATGCTGGGCACCATGTGCAGATAACGGAGATCCTTCCCCCCAAGGAGCAGAGCAGGGCAGGTCTCTGGAGGTGTCCTTGGAGGACCGTGCTCACGCGCAGGTGGGATTCACCCCGGGCTGTCCCTCTCCTGTTTTCATGAGCATTAAGGTCACTCTTGTCCCAGGTGTGCTCGCGTCCCGCCGGTGACTGCCAGAGCTGCCGCTTCTCAGACGTTCCCTCCGTGCTTTCTTTCCTAGCTAATAGGCTGCATAATCGGACGCCAAGGGACCAAAATCAATGAAATTCGGCAGATGTCGGGAGCGCAGATCAAAATCGCCAACGCCACGGAAGGGTCATCGGAGCGCCAAATTACCATCACAGGAACCCCTGCAAACATCAGCCTTGCGCAGTACCTCATCAACGCCAGGTGAGACCCCCCGCCGACCTCCGCCGCCTCCCGCCACGGCCGATCCCGTCCCGCCGGCGCGCCGGGAGCAGCCCACGCTCCCGGCGCCGTGGGCCTGCAGGGGCTTCCCGAGGCCGGCTGGGATGGACGGTGTCTTGCTGAGACCTCTGAGCGGGGACCAGACGTCGCCAGCAGGACGTGTCCCCCCAGCTGGCGCTTTGGCTGGGGACCGGGAGCCGCCACGCTGCTGGCGGAGAGGCCGCGGGTCGCGCCGGGCCCTGCCCAGCCGCCACCCTCGCTCAAGGATTTTGCTCGCGGGTGGGCAGAGCTGCCGCCCTCTTTGCCTGTGGACGAGGCAGGGGACGGGGACAGGAACAGAGCTGAGCCAGTGGCAGGGAGGCATCGCTTGGGACCTGCTTGCTGGGATCCCAGCATCGCTCGCTGCCTCTTCCGCGTGCTTCCAGGCCTCCCAAAGGCTTTCCTCCATTCAGTGAAAACAATCAGTCCAATAAACGCAAGACATGGGAACGGCCTGACTGCTTCCTTTTCATCACGAAAAGCTTGGCACTGCAGGACTTCACAGGGGCCGAGGGTTCCCAGCGCTGCCGCCGGCTGGGGGGAGACGCAGCCCGTGCCGTGGGGGCCGCCAAGCGCCTGCGAGGGCAGCGGGCAGGGGAGGCCGCAGACATGAGCTGGGCCCCGCTCCGTGCGGGCAGCGGGCCGTCTCCAGGGTGCTCGCTCAGGCCCGTTTGCCTGTGTCTGTGGACTCGTGGAGAGCGAGTTTAAGGGGATGCAGGACCTTTCTGGTAGCTTTGCACCCGCCTGGCAGAGCCGCACAAACCGGCCCGTCCGCCCGGGCAGGACTGAGGCCGTGCCAACCCGCCGCCAGCCCCGGACGCGCGCAGGAGGGAGGCCGCTGGCAGGGCCCCGGCACGGGGGGCTGCTGGCGGCGACTCTGACGCTTGCTGGGGTGTGGGCTGGGAGCACCGGTGAGGTCTGTATGTGCTTTCTCCTCCCTGCACCCAACCCACCTGAGCCCCGACCCGCAGTAGACCCCCGCCATCCCATCCCGCCCCGCCACCCCGCTGCCCATGCCCGCGGCACCTCNAGCGGCTCTTCGTTGCTGGGAAGGGCTGGCTGAGCTGCCCCTGTGCCGAGGTGACCTGGTGGGGCGGCAGGATGGGGCTCAGCCTCTCCCACAGTTTCCAAACTGGAGCAAAACGAAGCAGCCAGGGGAGCTGGCACAGCTGCCTGTCCCCTGTGGGAGGGATGCTGCTGGAAGCGAAGCCGTGCTCCGGGATGACTCCTGCCAGCACCTCTGGTGGGTGACACCCCTGCCACGACACAGTGACAGTAAAAGGCACCACCTGGCCGCAGCGAGGAGAGGGGCAGGCAGCCAGCCATTACGCTGGCTCTGTGCTCCAGCCCCCCGGGCCCTCCACGGGGGACCCCCAGGCCACCCCGTGGTGCTGTGCCCACCCCGTCTGTGCGGGGCACGGGCAAGAGGAGGAGCGCTGCCCCGCAGGGTCTTCGTTTTCTTTTCTGCTCCGGTGATTAAGTGCTTGTTTTTTGTCTCCCCCCCACCCCTCTCTCTGCCCCTGTCTATTCTAGGCTGACGTCTGAGGTCACTGGAATGGGCGCACTCTAATTTCCACCCACCATCCTCCACTCCGCACAACCCGACCCTCTCCAGCCACCGGCACTCCACCCAGCCTGTACTGCCTGTACATTTACCGTCTTCCCTTTGCCTCCACAGATACTCTTTTCTTTACTAACGAGTATATATATATATATAAACACACACGCGCATATGCACACACCGGAACGATTCTTTACTCTGAGCTCTTTACTCTGTGCTCCCGAGGCTGCTCCCAAACTCTTTGGTTATGGTCCTTGTTTTCAGCGTTACGGTGTTAACTCTTCATCTGCTTTTTGGGGACAAGGGAGGGGGGAGGGGGGCATTGGTTTTTTTCTCTCACTGGCGAGACTCCAGGAGCTGGCGGGGTCTCTAGTGTCAGTCTAGCGTAGCTACCTACACGTTTGAGTTGACGTTGGCGGTACTTTCTGTAGCCCATGGACGTGTGTGATGCCACCCAGAGCTGTGCGTGCTTCAGACGACTTGACTTCTCTCACCCTCCTTCCTCTGGTGCTCCCTCTTGCTTGTCCTGGCTCACCTTCGCCACCTCACACCCCTGCCCTCGGGGTAGGGGCGTAGTTTTCACCCCTTGTTATTTGGGAAGCGGAAGCCAAGCGCGGGTTCACCCGCAGGCTTCTCTCTTGGAACATGGCATGGTCCAGACAAGCCCTTTTTCCTGCTGAACGAAGGGAATCACACACACACACACACATACACACGAATGCTCATTTTTTTAAACTAACGAGCACCTGGAAGTGGGAAGAACTCAGCTGTATGGGATTCACACCCCCAGGGGCCTTTGAAAGCACTCTTTTGGCAATCCCCCACGAGCAAAACCTTTGGACGATAGCTCAGGAAGCTCTGTGAGCCGGCTGTGTTTGTCGTTGTTTGTGTTCAATAAATGTCTGTGCAGCTCTGGTACCGATGGGCTCCGACTGTTCTTCTCCTGGGCCGCCCTGACAATCCCAGCCCCATCCTTCCCTCTGCATCCTTCCACACCTTTTTAGCTGCTTGGAGGGAAGGTGGGGGTTGTATGCAAGAGCTCTTCATTACTATTTCATTTTTATTTTTATTTTT
>VZTH01016014.1:0-13394 GCA_013397815.1 Aleadryas rufinucha
AGGGATGGAAGGTCAGTAGGAGGAATGTGGGGCCGGCCCGTGTTGACGTGCCCAGGTTAATGGCCCATCAAAGACACCCCTTGGGAGGCACAAGGGACTCTTTGTTGTGCAGGGCCGGGCAGATGCAGCCATTGAGCTGATAACGGGGAGATAAAGAGCAGGCCTGGAGCCACCGAGCAGCGGGATGGAGACGGGAGGTTCCCGGTGACTCGGGGAGGTGGGGTGGGAGTGAAGGTGATGGTGTTGTTCCTGAGGACTCCAGGAGCCACGGCCCCGGGGAGGACCAGGCAGCAAGTGTCTCTTGGGGAAGCCGCTGGAGCCAAAATCAGGGCTGGACGTTTCGGAAAGGGAGATTTACTTAAACAAAGCCAATGTTATACTCATTTTGATGCGTTTTTTGCCGAAGGTGTGTTGGAGTAACCTGATAACAGTATTCCAGGCCCGTCTGGAATACTGGGATAGTATTCCTCTCAACCTGGGATAGTGGAAGGTGTGGGTGAGCTTTAAGGTCCCTTCCCAACCCATGGATCATTCTGTGCTGTGATCTTTAGGTTTAATCTTCCCTCAGTCTTAGGCAAAGTGGCTGGTGCTGGTCTTTGTTCCTTCATTGGGATACTCCTGCAGCTGCAGCCTACGGAGATAACAGGGAGAGGAAGGGAGATAACAGGGAGGGGAACGGGATAACAGGGAGGGGAATAGCCCATCCTGGCTGTTGAAATTTTGGGACCATTCTGTTATCAGTTCAGGGTCATCTGCTGATTAAATCGCTTGTGCGCCGTATTCAGGCTCTTTCTGGTCTTGATGAAAGCACCGAATTCCTCCCTGGTTTTGGTTTGATTGCTGTTGATGGTGTAGTTGGTTATCAGCACCTGGCAGCTGTTAACCCTTGTTTTATTGCTCTCAGTCAATCTTCACTGCTGGCATTTGAGCTGGAAATACCCAGGGGTTGTCCTTGGGGTGGCAGGAAATCTGGGTGGGATCCCCTCAATCCTTGACTCCCCCAGTCCTTCATCCCTTCCACCCTTCATCCCTTCAGGTCTCTTGCCCTGGTTGGACCCCTTGGACAGACGTGAGCCAGGGCTCAGGAGTTCCGTGGTCAGCAGGGTGTTAATCTGAATAAACCCATTTTTACAATAACACGACCTTCCCTTCTTAATCCAAACTTTGCTACAGCGTTGCCACGCTCTTCCCTGTAACAACAAGCACAGGCTCGGAACAAGATAACCATGGAATATTTTGGGAGATATCTTTTAGCCTGGCTTCATTTTCCCTTCTGGAGTCGGGTCCAAGGGCAGCATAAACACAAGAGACCATCTCGTGTCCCTGCTCGCTGCCTCGGAGATAGCGGGAGGAGCCAGCACAGAAAGGCCCAGCCCAAAGTTCTGAGCTCTTCTTGCAGTGACTGTGGAGAAAACTCTTGCAGGGTTAGGAGAGGAGCCCCAAATCTCTCCACATCAACCTCAGGGCCTCCAGTGTTCTTCTGAGGTCTGTGTGATTCTGGGTGTCCCTTCACTGCTGGTGTCCCTCAGCAGCTGGCCAGGAGTGGCCTGGGGGAGAGGAGAGCCCTGGGCAGGGGAAAGGTTCCCAGTTTACTCACTGGTTTGGTCACCAGTGCACAGGGCTGCTGGACTCCCCTGGCCACATGGACAGCCCTGAGTTAGCGTGGAATAAACTTCCCGAGGTTTGGGAAGCAGCAGGACACCAGCCCTGCCTCTGCAGGGGGCTTCATCATTGTCCAGGTCATCTTGGCAGTGGGAAGCCATTCCCTTGTCCCAGGTCCCTCTCAGCTCTCCTGGAGCCCCTTCAGGCCTGGAAGGGGCTCTGAGCTCTCCTCTATTCTCCAGGTGAGCACCCCCAGCTCTCCCAGCCCGTGCCAGCACCTTGCACTTGGCCCTGGTGAGCTCCACGGCCTTGGCGTGGCCGCAGCTCTCCAGCCTGGCCAGGTCCCTCAGGATTCCCCATCCCTAGGTCCCGTGTCACCGCCTGGCAGTGCCCTGGAAGGGCTGGATCAGCCCCCTTGGGTGCTTGCATGGACTCGGGCACGCCGCAAAACTCAAAGTGTTAGTCTTGGGAAGTAGAAAACGGTGCGAAAAGCAGCCAGAAAAGCGCGTTCCGTAACCAGGAAGGAGGGGAGGGTTTTTAATTGCCGTGTTTTATAAACACACAGCTCTTCCTCCCCAAACGTCCCGGGGAGGAACTGGTGCCAACACCAACAGCCTCCGAGGGAGACATGGAGCTGGGGCGTGGGCAGGAGCCAGCCCGTGCTGGGGGAGCTGCCCCGGGTGGGGGTGCAGAGGGATTGGGGTGAGAGGGGCCGTGCCCTGTGCGGGCAGGGGGCCGTGGGCCGTGCTGTGTGCGGGCAGGGGGCCGTGGGCCGTGCTGTGTGCGGGCAGGGGGCTGTGGGCCGTGCTGTGTGCAGGCAGGGGGCCGTGGGCCGTGCTGCTGCCCGCCGTGGCTCCCGGCCCAGCCCCGGCCCAGCCCCGGCCCAGCCCCGGCACAGCCCCAGCCCCGCAGAAGCGCCGGTGCCGTTCGTGGCTCGTGCCCTGCCTGACTGCCGCGGTTTGCTCCCAGCAGAGTTCTGCCGCATCGACAAGGCCCTGTGCCACGACGAGGACGAGCAGCTCAGCTTCGAGGCCGTGCGCAACATCCACAAGCAGATGGACGACGACGCCAACGGCAACGTGGACGTGGAGGAGAGCGACGAGGTCAGTGTGGGGCCGGAGCCCTGGCCAGGCCAGTGCTGGGGGCTGCTCTCGTGGTCGGGCTGGTGTGGCCAGGGCCTGGAGCCGGGCTTGGTGCCTCCTGCTCGTCACAGAGGAAGCCACGTGTCACCTTGAGATGGTCCAAGCGGTCTCAGCGCTGTCATCAAAGCTGGGGCTTTTCCTCGCTGCTGGGGCTTTGTAGCCACTTCATTCTTGCCCGGAGCAGCTGTGGCTGCCCCATCCCTGGCAGTGCCCAAGGCCAGCTTGGACAAGGCTTGGAGTGCCATGGGATAGTGGGAGGTGTCCCTGTCCATGGCAGGGGTGGAATTAAATGAGCCTCTATGTCCCTCCAAACCTAAACCATTCCATAATTTTGTGTTCACTACATCCTTCCAGCACCCAGCTAAAACAGTTCCAGTCCCTGTGTGCTCACTGCGAAAAAAGGAGCAGCTTTTTGTTGTGTCAGCCTTGGACATTTTAGCTGATAAAGGATTGAAGAGAAAGGAAGTTGTTGTTCTTTGTTTACATGAGCAGTGATGGAAATAAGAGTCTGCTGGAAAAGGGAAAGCTCGTTGTTTGTAGTGCTGCCTCAGCTGTGGTGGGTGCTCGTTGGAGGTGAGGAATTCTGTCTTCCAGGGAGAACTGGCAGCCAAACAGGAAAGTCAGAGTTTTGGAAGCTGAAAGGAAGCACGTGGGTGCAGGGATCTGCTGCCACTCACAGGTGGTTCTGCAGTCCCAGGTCACAGAATCCCAGACTGGTGTGGGCTGGAAAGGACCTCAAAGCCCATCCAGTGCTACCCCTGCCATGGGCAGGGACACCTTCCACTGTCCCAGGCTGCTCCAAGCCCCAGTGTCCAGCCTGGCCTGGGACACTGCCAGGGATCCAGGGGCAGCCACAGCTGCCCTTGCAAATCCAGCCATCACAATGTCCCTGCGGAGCAGTGACAGTCCCCAGGGACACGGCACAGGCCCCTGGTGCCAGGAGCTGCTGGTTTGGGGTGGCTGTTCCCAGCTTGCAGGGCTGTTCCCTCTGCCTCAATCCCACTTGACTGAGTAATGAAAACAATTGAAAAGCTTCCAGTTGCATTTCCTCCACCACATGAGGTGTTTTCCCTGGAGGCTGAGTGGCTGGAGCTGCAACTCAGCCTCTCCCAGGGACTGGGGCAGCCTCGGGCAGCCCAGTTCAGCCCGTGCGTGCTGCTCCTTGGCATGACATTTGGAATGAGCCTCGTGTCCTTAGGGTTGGGCAGAACTGGCAGTTTTATGTCTCTGAGCAAATCTTGCCCTCGCTCCCACCAGAGCTGTTGGGAGCTCCTGGTACCAAACACTGCTGGGAATGTGTGCTCAGAGCCTTGGCACAGAGACACAGCCAGGCTGGGAGGAATTCAGGGGGGGTTTTCTAAGAGGCTCCAGAATCGCTGCCTTGGTGCTGTTACAGCCACTCCTCAAACCCCTCTGAGCTGGATCTGAGCAGTGCTGAGCCCTGGCAGGGCTGCTCCTGCTCCCAGCTCCTCTCCTCTGCTCTCAGGAGGGCAGCAGGGCTGGAGAAGGGTCTGGAGCCCCAGGAGCGGCTGAGGGAGCTGGGAAAGGGGCTGAGCCTGGCGAAAAGGAGGCTCAGGGGGGACCTTGTGGCTCTGCACAAGTCCCTGACAGGAGGGGGCAGCCGGGGGGGGTCGGGCTGTGCTGGCAGGGAACAGGGACAGGAGGAGAGGGAACGGCCTAAATTGAACCAGGGGAAGTTCATGTTGGATATTGACAAAATTCCTCCTGGAAAGGGCTGTCCAGCCTGAGTGGGGCAGAGGGGCAGAACCCAGTCCCTTTCTTGCTTCCCACACTGTGGGATCAGCCCAGGGCATGGGGATTTCACATCCCAGCACTTGTGGCTGAGCCTGTGGAGCTTCTCCCCACCAATCTCCAGCTCCTTCTCCCCAGGGCTGCTCCCAATCCATCCTCCCCAGGCTCTGTTTGTGCTGGGATTGCCCCGAGCCAGAGGCAGCTGCCCCTGGGTTGCTGCATTTACAGCTGGACCCAATGATTTTAGAGGTCTTTTCCAGCCTCAGTGATTCCTGTCCCTGGGATTCCATACACGCAGTTGCTGCTTTACCTCTGCTAAGCTTTTATTGAAGTTGCATCAAGTTCACCTTTGAATAAGCTCTGAAGCCACTGAATGAGGCATTCCAGGAATTTCCCTCTCTGAGCTGGCTCCTGCTGGGTTCTCCCTGTCAAGGTTATCACTCTCCCCCCACATGGACCCTGCAGTCAGGTTTAACTCCAGGCTGTGGTGGGACAGCTGCCGGGGGATTATTGGGAAGAATGCAGGAGGCTCAAATTTAAACCTTTTACGGGGTTCATGGAATCCCAGGATGGTTTGGGTTGGGAGGGACATTAAACCTCATCCAGTGCCACCCCCTGCCGTGGGCAGGGACACCTTCCACTGTCCCAGGCTGCTCCAAGCCCTGTCCAACCTGGATTGGAACACTTGCAGGGATGGGCATTTTCCTGGTTGGTTGAGAACTTTATATTTTCATTTATTGTTTTGGCCCCTGCCCTTCGTGGGTAAGTGATGGGAATATTTTGTTTGGACTGAAACCCCTGCCTGGGCTGAAGGGGACACACAGACAATGGTATTTTTAAAATAAATTACGGGTGGAGTTCTGTCCCACAATTTCACGCTGCCCATAAATCATCCTCGCAGTTTTCCTGTGGGGAAGTGAATTTTCAATGAAGTTTCAGATGACATCAGTGGCCTCGATTAGAGTGAAAGAACTGTCCCTCATGGGGAAATCTTCTAATTAGGGATCTATTCCTGTCTCCACGCTCGCACCACAGGCAGCTCCAGCTGTTTGGGATGTGGGCTCCCGGCGCCGGGGCTCTCGGATGCTGCCAGCCTGGTTTCCTCAGGAAACAAGGTTTGTGTCGCTGCTCAGTCTTTCCCTGGCTCCTCCCAAGGCCTGGTCCCGCTGCCTGGGGTCACTGGGTGGGAGAGGCCTTGGGGACAGGAGCTCTCTGTCGCTCTGGGGGAGCTGGTGGCACAGGAAGGCTGCTGAGGCTGGCGAGCACAGGGAGCTCCCGGCACGTGGCCGCGGCTGGCCCTTGGCTCCGGCACAGCGGGAGCTGGTGCTCAGCAGGGAGGGTGGCACAGATCCAGGGATGTGGGAGGGATGGGAAGGTTTGAAAAATCACTTCAGTAGCTGGGAGTTTCTGCAGATAAAAAAACCCACAAAACGGAGTTCAAGGAGAGTTTGGACAACGCTCTCAGGCACAGGGTGGGATTGCTGGGGCTGTGCAGGGCCAGGACTTGGACTTGATGGTCCTTTTGGGTCCCTTCCAACTCAGGAGATTCTGTGAGTCTATGAAAAAAAACCCTCCAGAAATCCCATTTTGTGGCTCTGCTCATTTCTGAGTGTGCCTTCAGCCGGCAAGTTTGTCCCCAGTCCCTCTGCAGCTCTCCTGAAGCCCCTTTAGGCCCTGCAAGGGGCTCCGAGCTCTCCCTGGAGCCTTCTCCTCTCCAGGTGAGCACCCCCAGCTCTCCCAGCCTGGCTCCAGAGGGGCTCCAGCCCTGGAGCAGCTCCGGGGCCTCCTCTGGACTCTCTCCAGCAGCTCCAGGTCCTGCTGCTGTTGGAGGCCCCAGAGCACCAACATCAGCATTCCCAGGCCGAGTCTTCCCAATGCGATCCCAACTCATCCTCGTGTTTGGAGCAGTGGTTCTGGTCCTGCTGCTTTTGGCTGCTTTGACCATGGCTTGTCTCTTCCTGAACTTGGGCTCAGTTTCCTTCTGTCCTTGTGGGTTCACAGCCTGGCTGAGGCTGAGGTGGTCTGGATGGGATCTTGGAGATGGTCCGTGTGGGACCTTGGAAGTGGTCTGGTCCAGCCCCTGCCCAGGGCTGGGAGCTTTGATGGTCTCCAGGCCTGGGGTCAGTGGGATCTTTAACACTTGGAAGTGCTGCTTTTTAGTGGTTTGCAAGTAGGTCAATACTTTGCACAGTGGTTCCTGTGCCTGGCATTTGGAATATCTGGGAGTCTTGGAGCAGCCTGGGACAGTGGAAGGTGTCCCTGCCCATGGCAGGGGTGGCACTGGGTGGGCTTTAAGGTCCCTTCCAGCCCAAACCAGTCTGGGATTCCATGATTTTGTCTTTTCCCCAGAAGGCACTGATGGAAAATCTGCTTTAAGGTCTCTTTGAGCTTTGGTGGGTGCAGCCCAGCTCCCCCAGCCCCATCCTGCGTCCTCTCCCTGCTCATTTACCGGGATGTCCCCCCCAGGCCGGGGCCCTCCCCTCGGCCGAGTCCTTGGGGTTTGTTGTGGCGATGGTGAGCCCGAGGGAAGCTGAGGGATCACTTTTCCTTTCCTTTAGCTCCCCGAGCTAAATATACAGAGCAGCAGCTGATCCTGCTGCCGGCGGGAGCTGGAGCGGGGCCGGTGACACCGGTGACATTGCCGCGTTCCCGCTCGGTCACGGCGTCACCCACCGGGGGCACAGCATCGCCTCTCGGCCAGGGACTGGCACAGCTGGAGCCCCGAGTCGCAGCCCCTGCTGAAACCACAAGTTTTCCCCAGTTCTCCCGTTTTCCATGTTTCCTGCTGGGCGGGAAGAGCTGTGGCAGCTTTAGGGCAGCAGAGCGGGGAGCCCCAGCCCGAGCTGCCGGGACCTTCGGTGGCCTCGGCAGCACCTGCGCTGGATTTGCAGGGAGCCTGGAATTCCGAGCTGCCCAGATCTGTGTCCTGCCCTGTCTGATGTTAAAACACCATCTCCAGATCCAGAGATGTTCGTTGGGTGTGGATATAATCCTGGTGCACGTGGAACAGCCCCGGGATGAAGCTGCCTGCGTGGGGATCGTGTCCTGAGGGGTGGGAATGGGGAATTATCCTTTGGTTCCATCTGTTGGGCACTGGAATGCGAGTGGTTCTCCGTCTGCTGGGGGATTTCACACACTGGTTTGGGATGGGGAGGGACCTTAAAGCCCATCCAGTGCCACCCCTGCCATGGCAGGGACACCTCCCACTGTCCCAGGCTGCTCCAAGCCCCAGTGTCCAACCTGGCCTTGGACACTGCCAGGGATCCAGGGGCAGCCACAGCTGCTCTGGGCACCCACTATGATACAGATATTTATCTGTATACAGCTATGATACAGATATTTATCTGTATACAGCTATGATACAGATATTTTCTATATTTCGCAGTGGAACTGCCTCCCCTCCTGCCTGTGGCATTTGTTCCAGCTTGGATTTGAAGGTGCAGATCAAATCCAATAATAATTTTTGGATTCCCACTCCATTGACATAAATCTGGTGCCATTGTGCCATTTAGGTGAATTTTTGGTGATGCTATAATTCAAAGAAAAGTCTGGAATCCCAAGCCCCAGGGTTCTAATTAATTATCCCCTCTCTGTATTAAAATGAATTTAACATATTTACTTACTGAATATTTCCTGGCTGGTCTTCCCAGGAAGAGAAACATTCAGGGGTACAGCAGGGAATATACTTACATCTATATAAAAAATAGATGTGTATATCTGACATATCTAATATATCCTTTATATTTATATTTTTAAATTTATTCAGATTTATTAGGACCTTCCCATCAAAATTATTACTATTCAGAATTTTTTTTAATGCTCCTCATGTCCTTAAAAGGCGAACCAAAGCCTAATCCTGCTGTTAATTCCTCTCCTAGTTCTTGAGGGAAGACCTGAATTACCATGACCCCGCAGTCAAGCACAGCACGTTCCATGGAGAAGACAAGCTCATCAGTGTGGAGGATCTCTGGAAGGCCTGGAAAACATCTGAAGGTAAAAAAAGGGCAAAAGCCAAGAAACCCTTCCCCAGGAGTGCCACAGAGTTTGGATTTCCGATGCCCTGGGCAGAACATGCAGCTCTCAGGAGGAACATGCTGCTTCTCCTGCCTTGTACCAGTCCTTGTGTTCTTCCAGCTCCCTTTTTCAGGTGTGGGTTTCAGGATTTCCTCAGGGTTGGTATTTCCAAATTGTCAGTGCTGCACCTGAGCAGGCCACCAAAGTATCAATTATTGGTTTGTTCCTGTGCCCTAGAAATGTGTGTTCAATGGAGCCAAGTGCTGCCCAGTTCCAGGTTCTCCTTCAAACACCCAGTTTCAGATGGAATTTTAATGGGGTGGTAAGATCCTAAATATTCAGTAGAGCTGCGTGGGAGCTTCCTGCAGGTTGTGTTTTCCTGAGGAGAAACTTTCTGAACCTGAAAAGCTCCTTCACACAGTGAAAAGAAGGGAGAATAAAATCCAGGAAGTGTCAGAAGTACAGTCCATGCAGAAATAACTTTAGGCTGTTCCAAAATGCTCTTACTCATCCCAGCACCCAGGGATGTGGTGGGAGTTCAGCCTCTGGTGAGAAACTTCCTGAAACCTGGGAATCTTGGAGCAAACTTCAAAGTGCTTCCCCAGTGCTTTCACACAGAATTGCACAGAAATTAATACAATTTTTTTCCATGCTCCTTATCTCTAAAAGAGTTCTGTCAGTGTCCATTCCTTGACATACTGGGTGCCCAGAGCAGCTGTGGCTGCCCCTGGATCCCTGGCAGTGTCCAAGGCCAGGCTGGACATTGGGGCTTGGAGCAGCCTGGGACAGTGGAAGGTGTCCCTGCCCATGGCAGAGGGTGGCCCTGGGTGGGCTTTGAGGTCTCTCCCTGTCCAAACCAGTCTGTGATATTCTGTGTGATGATTCCAGAGCTCTGTATCCCAGACCAGACTCTCTTCCCCTTGGAGCTGGACAGGGGTGTGCTGAAAATTCCTGTCCAAGTCACTTAGGAGTGGCACAATTGCCTGGGACAGGGATGGAATCACATCCTGGGGGGATTTTACAGCCCTGTGGATGTGACACTTGGGGACATGGTCAGTGGTGGCCCTGGCAGTGCTGGGGATGGTTGGACTCGGTGGGCTCAGAGGGCTTTTCCAGCCTCAAGGATCCTGTGATTCCATGACTCTGAGTCTCTGTGTCTCCTGTGTCCAAGGAACGCCTCGTGTAAGAAACATTTATCCCATTACAGGGCTGTTTACAGATGGCTTTGCCTGGCATTTATCTTAATGTCAGCTGGGAAAGGGTACAAATCATTAAGGGATGGAGGAGAACATCCCTTGATACTCCCCAGGCCCCTTAATTGCTGAGCTGCCTTGGCTCTGGCCCTGCCCCTGGCACACTCAGGACCTGCCACGTCTCTGGCAGAGCTGCCATGGCACAGTGGGTGTCCCAGTGCTGGATTTAGTGCCTGCTCTCCTTTTCCCTTTCATCATCTTGTAGATCTGGCTGATAGAATAAGTTGCTGGTTTCTGAAGGGTGGTCTGATGTCATGGAATCACGGAGAGCTTGGGATGGGAGGGACCTTAAAGCCCAGCCAGTCACACCCAGTGCCCAGCAGGGAACCTTCCACTGCCCCAGGCTGCTCCCAGCCCCCTCCAACCTGGCCTGGAACACTTCCAGGGATATTTGAAGCCTAATTTTGGAGCTTGAACTGAAGTAATGAAACTGGAGTCAGGCTGGTAGGAAGGGTTTGCTCCTTCCTGTGGGTGTGAGAAGCAGCTGGGAAGGGCCCTGACATCCCACAGGGATGGGTGGCTGGGCCCACTGCATTTGTCTTCAAGCCATTGCTTTTCCTCCCTCCCATTGCTGCTGTTGCTGGTCACATGTGGAAAGTAACCCACCTCTGAGCTCCCTCATCTCCACCAGATCCTTCATCTCTCTCATCTCTTTCATCTCATTTCTCTGAGCTCCATTTCCCTCATCTTTCTCATCTCCCTCAGTTCCCTCAGCTCTGTGAACTCCCTCATCTTTCTCAGCTTCCTCAGCTTCATCAGCTCAATCAGCTGAGCTCCCTCATCTCTCCCAGATCCTTCATCTCTCTCTTCTCTTACATCTCATTTCTCTGAGCTCCAACTCCCTCATCTCTCTCAGCTCCCTCAGCTCTGTGAACTCCCTCATCTTTCTCAGCTTCATCAGCTTCCTCAGCTTCATCAGCTCAATCAGCTCTCTGAGCTCCCTCATCTCCCTCATCTCTCCCAGATCCCTCAGCTCTGTGAACTCCCTCATCTTTCTCAGCTTCATCAGCTCAATCAATTCTCTGAGCTCCCTCATCTCTCCCAGCTCCCTCATCTCTCCCAGCTCCCTCATCCCTCAGCTCCCAGTGGGAGGCACTGGGCTCCCTGGAGCAGGGGAAGGTGTTTCTCATCCTCCTGGGCCGGGTTGGTGTTGGCATTGCAGCCGAGCCGTGCCCGTGGCAGCGATGCCGCCCTCGCAGCCGGGGCAAAGGGGCCTTTTCCTCACCCAGCTGCTGCCCAGGGAGCGAGGGTCCAGGGCTGTGGGCACTGGGCTGTCAGGAGGGGACTGTCACTGATGGGTGGTTCCCAGGGCAGCCCCAGGGCTTGCTGGAGCTGGGGAGGAGAGGCTGGAGCTGAGCAGGGACAGAGGATGGTAAATTAAAGTGTAATAAAGCCCCCTCTGCCCAGTAAAAAACATCTGCTGTGTCCCAGGCCAGGTTGGACACTGGGGCTTGGAGCAGCCTGGGACAGTGGAAGGTGTCCCTGCCCATGGCAGGGGTGGCACTGGATGAGCTTTAAGTCCCTCCCAGTCCAAACCAGTCTGGGGTTCTGGGATTGTCTTCGCCTTCAGAGCATTGCTGGAAGTACAACACAACAAAGTGGCAAAGGCAGGAGCTTGGTTTCCTCACTTATGGCTGTGAAGCTGCGTGACAGCTCCAAAAATAATCCACAGATGCCCAGGGGAGGAGGTTAAGGAGCAAAGTGCACCTGGTTCACTTGGGCTGCAGCACCTGCTCCACCTCCTCCCACAGATCCCTTCTCAAGCTGCTTCCAATCGTTTTTTTCTGGCATTGCTCCACATGTGCTTTTTTTAGTCGAAGCTCAGAGGGAATCCCAGAATCCCAGATTGGTTTGGGTGGGAGGGACCTCAAAGCTCATCCAGTGCCACCCCTGCCATGGGCAGGGACACCTTCCACTGTCCCAGGCTGCTCCAAGCCCCAATGTCCAGCCTGGCCTTGGACACTGCCAGGGATCCAGGGGCAGCCACAGCTGCTCTGGGCACCCTGTGCCAGGGCCTCCCCACCCTCCCAGGGAACAATTCCTTCCCAAGATCCCATCCAGCCCTGCCCTCTGCCACTGGGACACTCCATGGAATCCCGCAGGACCCCAGCCTCTCCCTTGCGGGACTGTTTTTGCCCGTCTGTTCCGTACAGACTCCAGGAACTCCTGAGGTTCTGCTGCACCTGAGCCCCCACAGACCCCACACGCTGTGGGAAGAGCTGCCTGGAGCTCTCCCTGTGACCCCACACCTTTCCTGGGGTTGGTTTTACACTTTGGGATGGGCTTCAAGGTCCTTCCAACCCAAACCTGTGCCTCCCTGATACTTGATGACGATTCCAGTGGCTCAGTGCCCCTAATGAGCTGTGTGTGCTCTCCTCAGTGTACAACTGGACGGTCGACGAGGTGGTTCAGTGGCTCATCTCCTACGTGGAGCTGCCCCAGTACGAGGAGACCTTCCGGAAGCTGCAGCTGAGCGGCCACGCCATGCCCAGGTCAGTGCCATGCCCAGGTCAGTGCCATGCCGGGGTCAGTGCCATGCCGGGGTCAGTGCCATGCCCAGGTCAGTGCCATGCCGGGGTCAGTGCCATGCCGGGGTCAGTGCCATGCCNCAGTGCCGTGCCAGGGTCAGTGCCGTGCCAGGGTCAGTGCCGTGGTAGGGTCAGTGCCATGCCATGGTCAGTGCCATGCCAGGGTCAGTGCCATGCCGTGGTCAGTGCCATGCCCAGGTCAGTGCTGTGCCCAGGTCAGTGCCATGCTGGGGTCAGTGCCGTGCCCGGGGCAGGGCCGTGCCAGGGTCAGTGCGTTGCCAGGGTCAGTGCGTTGCCAGGGTCAGTGCGTTGCCAGGGTCAGTGCGTTGCCAGGGTCAGTGCGTTGCCAGGGTCAGTGCGTTGCCAGGGTCAGTGCGTTGCCAGGGTCAGTGCGTTGCCAGGGTCAGTGCGTTGCCAGGGTCAGTGCGTTGCCAGGGTCAGTGCGTTGCCAGGGTCAGTGCGTTGCCAGGGTCAGTGCGTTGCCAGGGTCAGTGCGTTGCCAGGGTCAGTGCGTTGCCAGGGTCAGTGCGTTGCCAGGGTCAGTGCGTTGCCAGGGTCAGTGCCCATGGTGTCCCTGTGGGACATGTGCAGGGAGAGAACCAGGGCCTGGCAGGAGTGAGCTCCTCTCATCACCTGAAGTTCCTTGGCATGTGCAGTGCCCAGCCTGATTCCTGTTCTGCTCCAGTTGTGAGTGAAAAGAGGGGAAATTTGGGTTAGATATAGGGAAGGAATTGTTCCCTGGGAGGGTGGGGAGGCCCTGGCACAGGGTGCCCAGAGCAGCTGTGGCTGCCCCTGGATCCCTGGCAGTGTCCAAGGCCAGGCTGGACATTGGGGCTTGGAGCAGCCTGGGACAGTGGAAGGTGTCCCTGCCCATGGCACTGGATGGGCTTTGAGGTCCCTCCCCATCAAAACCATTCCATGATTCCATGTAAGAGAAACACTGGCTGGGAGTTGATCTAAACTTGTAACAGGTTTGAAAAATCTCAGTGCAGTTTTTTGGATAAAGGTTCCTGTCACTGGTAAAGGGGCTTTTAAACTGACTGGGAATGAGGGATTAATGGGGATAAAATGAGGATGTTTTTGAGGCAGCACTATGTGTGTCC
>VZTH01016016.1:0-12180 GCA_013397815.1 Aleadryas rufinucha
CTCCAGCACCTCCTTCGGCTGGAGGCAAGTGTCACCTGCCTGGCACAAGCAGCAGCAGGATCCTGCTTGTTTCCAAGCACAGCAAGAAACGGGGAGTTTGACTGTCAGAACCTGGTTTTATTCTGTTTGAACCTCGGCCTTTGCCCTGCAGTTCAAGTCCCAGTTGCTGTTAAAACGAACACTGTTATCTGTACACATTTGTTGGCATGTTTCTGGTTTGTGACAATTGTTTCACAAGCAGGATTTACTCTGTTTCGGACAACAGGAGCCACGACATGACAGACGCCCGCATGTCACTCCACTCACACACGTCACGCATGCAAGTCAGCGGCCCTTGGGTGCCTTCCGTCGCCGGGTCGCGCGTTCGGGTGAAGCCGCGGGGGTTCGGCGGAGACGGCGGCGACCGGGAGAGTCCGCAGCCGGCCGGCGCTCCGCCGGCGAGCGGAGAACACGAAAGCGCAGCCATTTAAAGCGTCATCGGAGGAGAGGTGGTGTAGCGACATCCAGGCTGGCTCTGAACAGTCCGACAGCGAACCCCGAGGACGCCGGGCGCGCGGCCCCGTCCGTCCGTGGCCAGCCGAAGGCTTTCCCGTTTGCATAGTGAGGAGCTGACTCGGGAGCGGACACGGAGAGGGGACGGGGCGGTGTCCGGCGCGCGGGGATCACCCCGGGCTCCGAGCTGCGCTCCCATCCCCGGGACGTGCCCCGGGTGGAGACCACGGGCAGTTTGTGTCTCTCTTGAGGGGTCCAGGCTCTCCCCGTCACGTGTGGGACGAGCTCTTTGCCAACCTTCCGCTGGACAGGTGGGAGGCAGGACAGGGCTGTCGGGAGGGCCCCGGCGCAGCCCTGCCCTCGGAGCATTGCTAAAGGCTTGTTTTCTAAAATCAGTGAGAGTCTTTTAAGGCTTCGATCTCCCCCTTTGCTTTCACTGAGAAAATACAAAGAAGCGCTTGTTCAAGCTACACTTCATGACTACTGTGCACTGCATGTACAATAGCATTGGAAGAGAAATACTGACAATATAGAACAAGGTCATACAATCACCCGGCACGATCCCTTTTGGCACTTTCCTTCATTTATCTGATCTCGCTGACTCCAAGCACGGACCTTTCCGTACGGCTTTTCCCGGGCAGAGAGCCCCAGAGGGTCACAAAGCAACTTTCTGGGAGTCGGTGGCATCTTTGGCAGACACAGTCCTTCCGTCACGGAACCAACCCCAGCCCTTCCGGCTTACACAGCTTCACATTTTGGGAGGACACTCCCACGCCCGTGCTGTCCCACAGCTGGCAAGGGATGCCCCCACCCCGGAGGGAAGGCAGCTGAGGGTCACAAAGGACTTTCAGAGAAGTGTGAATAAATACTTGGTTTCATCTTGTGCTGCATCCACCGTTCAGCAGGAGGTATTTTCCTTCTCAGCTGGCACGATTTCTGGCAAAAAGGTGGCGTCATCCCTGACCTTTACAGGGGAGAGGCTGGGAATTCCTGCTCTTCTGAGTGTAATTATTTACAATTTTTGTTGTTTTGTGCAAGCTTACATAAACTTTGAGAGTGTTAAATTAATGAAACATTCATCCTGGCTTTGCATCGCCGCAACCCTTCCACGACGTGATGGTGATTGCACATCCAAAGGTCTCCTTGAACGCAGATGCCATGGCCTGTGCATGATGCTTGGGGAGTCGGGATCTCTGTTTTGGGGACAGCCAGGAGCACGAGGGGTCCCATGAAGCTTTTTTTGGCTGGGGATAAGCTCCAGCCCGGGCACTGCCTCCTGCACTTCTGCCCAGCCTGGATTTGGAATCAGGAAATTAACGCACAAACCCCTAAATATTTATAACATCTTTTCAAAAGAAGGTATTTAAGACACTGGCCTAGTGCATTGGGCTGTGAAATCTGTTTTAAGAGGGGTAAGAAAAGATACATTCAGCGTGTAAATCTATGTTTTTGTGGTGTAAGCAGCCCAGGCCCAGCTGAACCCCCACAAACACCACGAGAAAAAAGGAAACTGTTTAGGGAAGTCTGTTTGGGGCTCCAGGGACGAGCCGCAGGGAAGGGGGCCTGTAAAAATAATTCTAAATCTAACTGCACCTGGGACGTGCATATTTGAGCTCAAAATGTTGGGAAAACCAGCACGGATTCCGAGTTAAAGCTGTGGCTTTCCCTCCTGAGCGCCGAGGGCAGATCCAGGCCGTCACTACTTCTCTCTGAGCTGTTCTTCTAGGTCCAGCCAAGGCTCTAATTCCTTAATTTCCTTCTAATTCACAGCTGGAAAGAGGAGCAGGATTCGGTTTGGGTCAGAAGCGCCTGCTTCAAGCAGCACTGCAGAGTGCCAGGAAGGCAGAGCAGGCCAGGTCTCACCAGCCCCAGGCACAGCTTTAACCATCCAGTAGTTTGTGTGGCAAGGAGATGCAGAGATAGAGATATATATTATGGAATCATTGCTATAAGATTTCTCAAAACAAAAGTGTCGATCTGTTGAAATATAGTATTTAAAATATATAAATTTTACCCAATAAAATATAAGATTTCTTTTTTTTTCTTTTCTTTTTTTTCTGTTTTTCTTTTTTTTAAATCCAGTTCAATTAGGAAAGGAAAAAAAACCTGCCAGGGTCCTTGCAGTGAAAAAGAAAACCAGTTCCTGTTTTCTTTTTGACCGTTTAAGATGGAGGGAGAAAATCCAACCATTTTTAGACAGAGGAAGTTGGGCAATGCTGTTGTCTTAGATCAGATCCGTCTATTTATGTGCACTGGCTGCCCTCCCTTCACACCATCCCCAGGGAACTCTGCCCCAGCACTGTGCTCATCCCCAAAAACACCCCTGCCACCTGGCACACGGGGGGCAGGGTGGGGGATGCTGCAGCCCCCGCCCCGGACAAAGGTCCCTGCGGGCTCCGAGGGTCCCAGTGAATACTCTGCAAGGCAGCTCTCAAGGACTGAGCTGGAATGGTACTTTTTGAGCTACTTTACTGGAAATAACCCACGGGATTAACCCACGGAAGAGTGTTAGGAACACCCAGAGGGCGGCCTGCCGCATCTGTGCGGGGAACACGCGCTCCACCAAGCCCAGGCTCTGAGCCAGCTCTGCTCCAGGCCCAACCTCACGCCTGGAAGGGGAATTTTTTAGTGCATCGCTCACCTGAGCTGTCTGAGTGGTCTGAACCCGAAGGCAGGGAGCTGGAGCGGGGCAGGGCAGCGCTCGGGGACAGCGGGGCTCCCGTCCCGCCAGGTGCCTGGAGAGCACAGCAACGCGCCGGGATGGCTCGGGATGCTCCTCTGGGACGTGCAGGGACGGCCCTTAGGGGTGCTGAGAGAGCTCTGAGCTGAGCAAGGGACGTGTCGGCTGGGAGCACATCCTGCCTGAAACTCCCTGGCTGGCATTTCCCTTCCTTCAGTGTTATAGGGAAGAACAGGAAACCCTCTTGGTTTGGAAAAGACATGGCCTGGGAGAAAAGCTCCCCGGGTCCCAGTGCTCAGCGTGTGGCTCCAGCTGCTCCACCTGAGCTCTCTCCCCTGTCACGAACGTGACATTACAAGTCCCTACCAGGTTTTTCAGTAAAATCCTTATTTTAGGTCTTTCTTTTCACTGCATCGGGCTTTCTGCTTCAAGAAAGTGACGAATGATCTGTACTGCTGGTGCAGGCAGGGAGATACATTCCTTTGGAAGTACTATGGTGGGGGCTCTGTTTAGGACTTCACAGGAGAAATACGGAGCATGGATAAGAGCCTGACCCCACAACCAGATGCAGCCTGAGGGAGAAAATGGGGCAGGCAGAGAGGAGAAGACTCTCAGACAATTTCCACGAGCAGAGCTCAGATTTCTCTTGGCAAGGGATGGACCTCATACCCCACATTCACAACCCTCCTAGCTGGGGATCCCACGTGTGCCCGACTGGGTGTGGAGGCCTTGCAGTGTATTCACAGGGATGACAGACAATTCCTTCAGACCAACGGGCCAGAGGATTTTTTTTCTCATTCTCTCTTTTTTTTTTAAAATCTGAAAGGACTCTGGCTTCTCTCCGAACTGGACCTAGAAATGTCTTACCACCGAAACGAAAAAAAACCAATTGCATGGGTGGAAGTAGGGCAAAAAATAGTTTTCCTGTAAGATAATCTGATAAACCTCATCGTCCTCTAGAAAGGCAACATCGTCCAGCAGTGCTACTTGGCACCCAGAGTGCTCTTGGACCGCAGCAGATACCGATCCACGCGGACTTTCCGCCTATCCACTGTCCTGTTCTCGCTGTCGAAAATCCGCTGCAGGTGCAGGGCCAGCCTCCTGTCCTCCTCCTCCTGCTGGAGCTTCTGCTCCACGTCCCGAACCTCGGGAGGCAGGCCCACGTCCCCTGCCACGTGCCTCAGTCTCTTGACGGAGCCGTTGTGCTCCAAGTGCTTCGTTTTGCAGCGTCTCTTGCGGCCCCGCCGCAGCAGCGGGGGCTGCTCCCCGATGATGTTCTCCACGGAATTGCAGGTGCTGTTCTGTACGTTGATCAGCTCACTGTTGTTCAGGTACTTCAGCTGCTTTTTCCCCGACGCCTTGACGGGGACGCCGAGCGCGCTGCTGTCGGGCAGCGACGCGCCGACGCCCATGAGTCTTCTGCTCAGCATTTTCGGGCCTAGACTAAGACAGGATTTGTCCATGAACGTATTCACTTTCAGGTCAGGGACTTCAGACACCCGTGTGTTCAGGGAGGTTACGTTTGATCTCACGTCCGGTTCAGCAGCGCCGTCATCTGTGGTTAAGGCCTGTGAACCTCTGTTCTTCTCACTCCCTCTTCCCAGCTTCATTTCACTGACGGAAGGGAAGAAATCCAGCTCAGGGCGAGGCTCTCCTGTGGTGTCAGGTGGAAGGTGATCATCCTGCACTTGTGGCTGCTCTTTAGTGCAGCTGCTGGAGTTGGTGATGTCAGGAACCACGATGTCCTCCCCGGGCTCCGAAGCCAAGGACGTAAGGGTCGCTTTAGAGAGAGTCTTTTTGATCTGACGCTCCTGAAATATCTGCTCCCATTTCTTCAGTATTCGAGGACTGGCCTCGTAGGTGGTTGGCTTCTGCAGGCTCCGGTTCAGGTTTCTGGGGGTGGATTTGATGATGAGGGGGCTCAGCACTCTGCCATCGGGAAGCCTCTTTGGGGGAGTGCACGGGGAGCAGACGATGGGCTTGAAGTGGTTGAGCTCCTCCGAGATGCTGTCGTTGCTCTCGGGGCTGATGGAGCGCTCCGGCCTGTGCAGGGCCGACAGGGAGGACACGGCGTTGAGGACCAGGCGCTTCTCGGCCGTCAGGTCCGGGGCGGACAGGCAGCGGTTGTTCTGCGTGGACGACAGGACCCCGAGCAGCGGCGTGGACGCGCCGGTGACGGGCAGCACCTGCAAGGCAAGGCAGCACAGCTGGGAGAGCCGCTCACGGACAAGCACGCGGACAAACGCCACAGGAGAACGGATGGTGCCGCGCACGGCTGCCCCGACAGCCTCTGCTGGCCACAGCACCTTCCGTGGCTGATGTGGGACATGAGCAGGACACTCCAGAGTCCAGCATGACCTGGGTGTCACAGTGATTTCAGTCTAAGAGCTGCTCTTGCCACAGCTAACAACCACTCCGATGGCAAAATCACACAATCACAGGCTGGTTTGGGCGAGGAGGGACTTTAAAGACCATCTCATTCCACCCTCTGCCACGGGCAGGGACACCTTCCACTAGACCAGGTTCCTAAAAGCCCCGTCCAACCTGGCTTTGAAATGTGTTTACCTGGATGAATCAGCCTGATGAGAACCCTTTCAACCTCCAATTAGCCTCCAGTGCTGCACAAGAACCCTGACACCTGTCTGCTTTTCTCCTTAGTAATTCCTAACCCAGCAGGTTTTATTGGGAGCCGCAAGGAAGCGATTGGCCCATGGCGATAACACGGTGCCACAAAGCCCATATTTTATATCTCCACATTAGTGGTGCTGTGTAACCTCAGATAAGAACATTTACACACAGGAACCTGCTTCCAGATGCTGCCTGTACCTTTGTTTTGGCGGCTGGGGCTGATCTCTGCCTGCTCTTGGATCTCTCCTGAATGGTGTCGTTGCAGCTCCGACTCCTCTCCACCTTGGCGGTTAAATTCCTGAAAAGCAGATGGGTGAGAACAGGAGACTGTTTGTGACCTTGGGAACAACCAGCTCAACAGCCCTGGCAGCAGCTACCTGTGGGAGAGGCATCAGCCTCGGCAGCGCCGGGTTGGCAGAGATATTCCCTATGCCCTGGGGGAAAAGGGATCCAGGAATCTTGGATTTGCGGCAACCCTGGTCTGCGTTCACGGGCTCCGCGCTGAACACACGGACACCTCCGCCCAGGGCTCGTAATTAACCGAGGTCAATGCTAATGAGGAAGCTGGGGAAACCCCTTTGCTTCTCACGTGGAAACACACCTGGTTACTCAGCTGCTTTCACAGCGCCCAGCAACAGCTTTCCAAGGAAAAAGCTGTTTGGGGCTGATGCTATCCCTTCGTGTCTGTGCTGGAGAAGGAACCGGCACTCTCTGAGTTCATCCTGCAGAGTTCTGATTTCTGACTAATGCTTTAAATCTACAGGCAACGATTTTTCTCCTTCATGGGATAAACACTAACTTCCTCAACTTCCAGGCAGGAGGTAATCAGACAGACACCATGTTCCACCAAGGAGTCTGCTCTAAAATTCCGGGGAAAAAAATCACTTATTTTGGATTGGAACCGCCATTTGAATTAGAGCATCTCAGGTGTGTTTAAAACAAGTCGAAAGAGCATCTTAAAATGACATGGAATAAAGTCTCAGCACCTTACCCTGAAAGGAAAGCAAAGGAGTAGGCACTGGTCTTGGAAACAAAAGCTGACCGATGCGTTTGCTTGCCCTGGAATGGTTCCTCATTCTCGGAATCCGAGAGACGTTCAGGAAACTGGAGTCAATCAAGGAAGAGTTAGCTGACATGTACAACAAAAAGAGTAACTTGGAAAATAAAGCTCTTTCTTGCAAAAGTGTTAAAGATCCCCAAATCCCCCATTTCTGATTATACTGAGAGGACATAAGGCATAAATAATACAAAAATAAGCACATAGCTCCTATATTTAGCTGTTAGTCGTTGAATAAAGTTAATTCATTGATCAAGAAAACATGGGAAAATTCTACAATAAAGTTACTACAGGGTGTTGGTTACTCCAACCCCCATGGGTCAGCCTATCACATGGAAATTTTAGGAGTATTTCCTGCAGAGCCTCCCAGATGAAATGGGAAATAGCCAAAAGTCAGCATGAAGAATGAGTTGAACTTTGGTTGCACAACTTCATGGAGAAAAGTTCATGGAAATGCATGCAAAGCCTGAAGACCAAGGATATCCCCAGAGCTGAGGGGATCTGCTGTGTTTGGAAGAGTCACGTAGTAGAGGGTTAAAGGGGGGACAGAAACCTCTAGAAGAACATCTGCAGTCATAACAAACCTTAGAACACAGTTCTCATTAACAAGGATCTTCACAGTCTGACAGCTCATAACCTTCATAAACTACAAAAACTCAATCAAGGAATCCTGGAAAGCCAAAGAATGAAAATTTTGATATATGGGCAGGAAGGAGAAGCATGAGCTTACTTACACACTCTTGGTTCCCTTTCAGCACTACAGATTCATCTTTTTTTTGCTGTTCCTCCATTTTTCTTTTCCCTACATCCGTGTCATCTAGAACGAACTTGTGAATCAGATCCTCAGATGTCTTTTCTTCTTGTAGTTTCTCTTCTCTCAGCTGGAAATCATGACAAAAGAGGTAGTTATAATTTGAAGTCCTACACTTACAGATTGGCAAGACCAAGAGTTGGGTCACATCATTTAGTTTTGTGCCTTCATTCCTCTACTCCAGGGTAGAGCCACTGCCTCTCTCTCTCACAATAATGTGAAGATTGGTTTGCTTCTACACCACATTTGTGTTTTATACACAAATATCGTCGATTTTACCTTCTCTGCAAAACAACAAAGGCACGGTGAGCCCCAGGGCTGGACAATGCCTTCTCTGCCACTGTATTTTCTGACATACAAAAAGCTTTTCTCTACTTGTAGATGATCATACTGCATATAAAAATGTGTAAAACTAGTTTCATGCAAGCTGTGGTATTTCAGTTTTAGCCTTCTGACTGCCTGACATGCAGCACCCAAAATTTGGCTGACACATAAGCAGCATCACCTAAAATAAAAGGTGAGATGCAGCAAGTCCCACGTTGGAAGCTACACGAGAGATGAAATCCCATTGTTTCACCGGTGTGCTGGGATGGAGAAGATCCAGAGAGGCCACCTTACCCCTGACAGCTGACTCCAGGCTCAGAGCTTGAATTCAGTTTCAAACACAGACGATAAGTGCAAGGGAAGGCCAGGATCTGGGACACAAGGCACACGGACTCTGACGGGCTGCCTGTCCTGCTGCTCTGTTTTGCTCCTCACCTAAGGAATCAAACTCCCCTTTTCTGCCAGGACCTCTTTTATTTTTTTTGCAGACTTGCTGTCAAAACCAACAACACCCCTTTTCTCCTTCCCACCACCTTTTCCTGAGGAACAGGCTCGGCAGAACACACTTCAGATAACACCACCTGATTGTCCCTGCCCAGGGTAACACCATCCAGCTCCCCTCTCCCTCCATCACCCAGACATCTTCCCAGCTTGTGTCTTGGCTCCTGCTCAACTTAGACACAGCCCAGGAATAGTCTACATGTATCTGTACGTAGAACAGATCCTCCATCCACCCTCCATGCAGAAGTTATCCGGACCTTTGACTGACACATCCTCACCCTGCTCAGGAACCACAGCACGAGGAATTCAAATCCCCGGGTTCTTCCTCATATTTGGGCATAGGCCTCTCAGGTGCTTGAGAAGCTCCCTAACTCACAAAGGCAGTGGGGGATGTTGCAACAACTCCTCATTCTTCCGAAAATATTTAGTGTTTTTCCTCCCTGCTGGAGGAGGGGAAAACCCCAAAAGTATGGACACATAGATGACAAAGAAAACAGAGGTCACGAGGAATTACACGGAAAGCACGTCGAGATTTTCAAATTGGGAAGGACCCGAATCCTACTGAATCCAAACCCCCAGAGATGAGGAAGAGAGAAACAAGGAGGAAAACAAGGAGGAAACAAGGCAGAAACCAGGAAAAACTCCACTGTTTGGCTGACTGTGGGTGTTCAGCAAATATTTTCAAAGACCGGTTTGACTCCTTGCTTAGAGTTGTTTTAAGATGTATCTTTAAATTCCTCATCTATTAATAATCTCAAGCAATAACTACAACAGTGTCTGACTAACATAGATTGTGACCACATGATGCAGACATGATGAATAGTCTGCTCTAAGTCAACAGTATTTCTGCCTTTTTTGAAGCATCTGAAAAACAAATTCCCATCAAGATTTATCATAAAGATTTTTTTTTTTTGGCTG
Organism: Aleadryas rufinucha; assembly: GCA_013397815.1. Classification (NCBI taxonomy): domain Eukaryota; kingdom Metazoa; phylum Chordata; class Aves; order Passeriformes; genus Aleadryas; species Aleadryas rufinucha. The sequence goes on from VZTH01016016.1 coordinate 9,412, forward strand.
GCTGAAATGCTATCCAACCCTTGTGTCCCTCCTATATTTCTTGAGTGGAAGAAAGTTACGTGGAAATATTCACTTTTCTGGCTAAATTATAAAATTATACTCAGTTCCCAAATCGAAAGACACAAGAATATGTAACAACACACAGGGGTATTTAAGGATTTCAGGCAAACCCATGGCACAATTAGTGTGAGGTGACAACCCAAGGTTTGCTGACAGTGAAGTCAAAAAGGCAACAAGAGGATCCTAATCCTAATTAATAGTATCCAAAAAAGAATTTAGGTCCAGAATTAAGGCTGCAAACAAAAATCAAACTCTAATGGTAAAACCTGTACTAATTACAAAAATTATAATTTGAAGTAGCCTTAATGCAAATTGTCTCCCAGAGAACTTCCTTCCAGACGTGGCAATGCTGTGCTGGGACAGGAGGACGAGAAACTGAAACAATGTCGTGTGAGACATGTACCCTGGGAGAAGCACCTCGTGTTATCTGAGCGGCATCTCTGAAATACTGGATGCAGGACCAGCAGCTGCTGTTAACAGCACAGTTACCAGGGAATGCATTTCAGCCCTTCTGGATACCACAACTGCAGGGGGAAAGTAGTGCTGTAGAAGCACTCGGTAATTTTTCACTCCAGAAACGCCCATTTCAGGCCCACCACTCCTGACACTGACATCTATTTCCAAAAGTTTGGCACACTCACGTTTGCTATCTTCTCTTGTCTCTGTCCAGGTCTGCTCCCTCCTGGAGCCTGCTCCGTGTGCCCTGGCTCTGGGGAGCTGTGTGTCAGCACATGCCTCAGGTAGGAGTTTCCCTCCCACCCCGTGTGCTCACAAGCAGCAGGCTTGCTTGTGACAGAAAGACAGCTGGACAGGACGAGTTGGGGTTTTTAGCACACAGAAATGACAGCCCCCTCCGGGAAAACATAAAATGCAAGAGGCACCAAGGGCACAAAAGAGCAAAACCAATCTCGCTGTCCTGCACAGGCAGCAAATACCTGTCTCCTTCTGAAAGCCAGCTGAGAAAATTAAACTGTGAGATTATCCCCGTCAAATAAAATTTCTTCAGCACAGAATTATGGTACCACTTTGTTCTCAACTGCAAAAGGCTGGGAAGCAGGTCAAGAGTTCGGATTTGTAAAACAACTCACATCTGAGAGATGTAGAAAGGTTTGGAAATGCTCCTCTCCCTTCCTCAGGAAAGCCTGGGTTATCCCCATTCCATGGGCAGGGAAGCTGGGATGAAACCCCGTGTCTTGAGATGTGGAAGGAAACCCAATCACACACAAGCTTAGATTCCCAAACCTGAGTTCCTGTCTCCTCCTGCCTAATTCAGAAGTCCAGAGACACCAAGAAACTCTTGATAAGCAGCAGCAGTCACAATTTTGCTCCCCTACAACTTCCTGACAGGAGGGCAGAGCCAGATGGGAGTCAGTCTCTCATCCCACGTAACAAGTGACAGGACAAGAAGAAATGGTGTCAAGTGGCACCAGGGGAAGTTTAGGCTGGATATCAGGGAAAATTTCTTCCCTGAAAGGGTGGCCAGTCATTGGCACAGCTGCCCAGGGCAGTGGTGGAGTCCCCATTACTNTGGTGGAGTCCCCATGGCTGGAAGGGTTTAAAAGCCATGTGGATATGGCACTGGGGGACATGGGATAGTGGTGGCCTTGGCAGTGCTGGGGGAACAGTTGGGACTCCATCTCAGAGGGCTTTTCCCATCTAAACGATTCTGTGATTCTATTCTGATCCCATGAATAAGGAAACAGTGTGACTGCATCCTCAGTTGTCATTTTACCAGCAAAATTTCACTGCCATTTCCTCTTAGATGACGACTCACAGAATCTCCTCCCACACAGCTCTTTCAGCTGAGCTTCACAAAAAGCGAGTTTTAAGCTGGCAGGGGGAAGAAACCCATCACCCATCTCCCATCTGGCAGTCAGCAGGAAGGGGAAGGCAGCAGGCTGAACAAGAACAAGACAAAAACATGCCAAAATGCCAGAAACACGGTGAAGTGTTTCCTTCCGCCTGGAAGGGAAGGGAGACGTGCTGGCACTGGACTGCACGTGGTATCTTTTTGCTGAAGTCAAGCTGTAGATGTAAAAACCTCTTCAGCTGCAGCCTGACCATGCTGCTTCCTTAAACTTGACAGAGAACTGTGGCTGAAAACGCCACAAGTCCCACAGCTTTGCACACAGAGTGTCCCTGCCTTCCTGGCAAGGCACCTGAACTGGAGAAGAGCTGTCAATTCCTACGGTCAGTCAATGAAACAGTCAGCCAAAGTTATCTTAGCAACCTGCCCATCAGTGTCACTGCTAATTCCACACCAGGAGAAGCAGGAGGCAAGACCCTTCCAAGCTTTTTAACTGTCTCCTCACACATATGCATTTCCCACACTAGTTATTTACCTGAAGTATCACCTAGGCTGCATTTTCCTACTCAAACAAGGCTGCTTTTCTAACTCAATCAGCCTCCCAGCCCTTTTCACTCTTGTTGAGATCTACGAGTGAAAACCCAAAGAAAATTCTTCAACAATGACAAACCCCTCAGGTTCCTTTTCCCCAGCAGGTAAAATAATCAGCGAGGGGCTGGACCCATCTCAAGCGAAAACAAGATCACAAAGATCAAAAGTCTACAAAATATTTTCATGGACTTTAATTCCAAACCAGCTGAAAAGCCTTTATTCTCTTATCAATTTTTTTTTGGTCTTTAAATGACATTTTTTTCTTGGCTAAAAATAAATAGAAAGCTCTAGTTTGGAATAGTTTGTTTCTG
>VZTH01016028.1:0-29802 GCA_013397815.1 Aleadryas rufinucha
CAGGCTGGGCCAGGTTGGATATTAGAGAAAAATATTTCCCTGACAGAGTGGTTAGACATTGGAATGAGTTGCCCAGGGAGGTGGCGGGGTCACCATCTCTGGAAGTGTTCAAGAAACATCTGGATGTGGCCCTTGGGGATGTGGGTTAGGGGGGATTTTGGTGGTGCTGGGGTGATTGGAAGTGGATGAGATGATTTTGAAGGTCTCTCCAGCCTGAAAAATTCTGCGATTCTGTGGGATTCCTTGGGGCCATCACTTCTGCTCTACCCCTCAGTACACAACAAATGCTTTTTTGGGGAGTATCAGCCAAGTCTTGTGTGTTCCAGGCCTTGCCCTGAGTGTGTGACCATGTCTGATGGCAGAGCACCAAAGAATTCAGTTCCTCCAGAGCTCCCAGTGCTGGGATGTGGAGCTAAACCCTCAGAGCTGGGAGCTGTGGGTGTGGGGAGCCCAGTTAGCTGTGATTTCCATGGCCATGGCAGCAGAAAATCACATCCCAGTGCAGCTGCTGGGATGCCCAGCTCTCCAGCAGGGCAGGGCAGAGGCTCAGTGCTGCCTGTGCTTCCCAGCTCGAATTCCTGCCTGCTCATCTGTTGTTGGAAAAATGCCTGAAGCCAAAGGGCCGAGTGCTCCAGTGCCAGCTTCTGTTGCTCCCTGAACCCTTAATGGCCACTTAAGTGGTTTATGGGCAGCTGTAGGGCTCTGACAGGAGCTGCTGTGAGCAGGGCATGGAGTTCTTGCACCTTTGCTGCTCTGCTGCCCACTCAGATGTGACTCCTCAATTCCTGACACGAATGGGCCCCACAGGGAGGCTTTTCCTGGATTAAAAGTTGGCTCATTCCACCTGAGCTCCAGGATCAGGAGTGTGCTCAGGCAGGGAGGGCTGGAGGCAGCACAGGAGGCTGGGATGTGACACTGCTCTGGGTCAGGCACAGGGAAGAGCAGCTGGAGCAACAGCTCCATATCTGAAATGCCTCTGACTTGGCTCCATTGGATTTTATGGGGATAGAAAATCATTTCCAGACAATTACAGAGAGCGTTTGCATCTCCTGAGCCTCAGGCTGGGAGAGATCAGAGAATCATAAAATCCCTGAGTGGGAAGGGACCCACAGGGATCATCCAGCCCAGCGCCTGGCCCTGCACAGACACCCCAACAATCCCGTCCTGGGCATCCCTGGCAGCGCTGTCCAAATGCTCCTGGAGCTCTGGCAGCCTCGGAGCCGTGCCCATTCCCCGGGGAGCCTGAGCAGTGCCCAGCACTCTCTGGGGGAAGAACCTTTTCCTGATCTCCAGCCTGAGCCTGCCCTGGCCCAGCTCCAGCCGTTCCCTGGGTGCTGTCCCTGTCCCAGGGAGCAGAGATCGGAGCTGCCCTTGGGACGAGCTGCAGCCCCCAACTGAAGGATGGTCCGTGACCTCCTTGTCCTAAAAAAATGCAAATCATGGAACTGTCCAATGGTTTGTGTTGAAAGGAACCTTAAAGATCCTCAAATGCAGAACTGAGGTTTGTGGAGGCTGAGGGGAGCAGGAGCTGGGCACAGTCAGAAATGCTCCTGCACATTCCTGCTCTTCCAGGCCCTCATTGAGCCCAGCTCTAGTTTTCCTCACCTCTTTCTCATCCTTTTCTCCCTTTGGTCCAGAACAAGCTGTGGAGCTTCACATTTTCCTCAGAGATGACAGAACATCCCTAAGATTTGATTGGAAAGACTTTTCTGTGGATGGTGGTAGAAGCTGGTGCCACAGCCAGGCTGCTGTTCCCTCCAGCAGCATTCCAACAGCACCTGGAGCCCTCACACAGCAGTGCAGAGTAGGAAAAGGAGATCTCTGTGCAAATCCCTGCTCCCTTTTCCCTGTTTCCCTTGTCAGGTTTGCCAAGAACCAGTTTAGGGACGTGAATGGAGCAATTCCCATTAAAATCATCAGTACGGAGGGAATCTCTCCCTGCAATGTTCCCATTGCCATGTGGAGATTGGGACCTGCCACAGAGCTGGAATTCCAGCAGATCTCCCCCCTGGCAGCCAGGGAATGTCCAGCCTGTCCCCAGCAACACTCCAGGATCTGCTCCATGACCTGCTCATTGATCCCAGACTGGCTGCTCCCCATCACTGCCTTTCATCTCCCTGAACATTTGTCTTCTCCCATGTCCAGCCCTGCCTGTATCGATGACACCCAAGTGACAAAATCAAATAGAAATTATTAATTTCAAGCTCTGCTGGTAGAAGGAAAAGAAAATCAATGCTTGGCAAATGGAATGAGGAGAAACTGGAAGAAAAACTCAGCTGTCTGCTGGCTTCACTTGGCTGTGACAAGTGACAAAGGCAGGGGACTGTAAATAAAGGGCAGGAGTGTGTTGGTGGTTCAGCCACTGGATTTTAAAGGTGGAGTTTTGCATTTTAAAGGAAAATAATTCACCTGTTTGCTTAAGCAGCTGTTGCCATTGACTAAGGAGTGGGACAGGAGCTGCTGCTCCAGCACCACGTCCCTGGTTTTGTTTGGAGCCAGGTGTGGGAGCCCTGCAGGAGCAGATGGGAGGGCCCAGGGCCCAGGAGAGCTTTTCCTGGTGTTCTCCCTTGGGTGGACACCCCAGAGACCCCCAGGGCTGATCCCCAGGGGGACCCAGCAGCTGCAGCCACACGTGGGAGGGTCCCAGCAAAGCCAAGAGGAGGAGAAGAGAAAGCACCTGGAATATAAAAGTGTTCTCCAGTTCAAGCCAGGACTTGGTCCTGCACTGGAGTATTTGGTTCTGGGCAGGGCCAGGAGTTGGACTGGATGATCCTTGCGAGTCCTTTGCAACCCAGGATGTTCTGTGATCCCAGGGTTTGAAGGAACTCATGGAATTTACAAACACCAATAGTCCAAGAGGGTGCTGGGAGTTGGACACAGATCCAGAGCCAAATTTGAAGGGCACAGCTCTTGTCTAGAGACCCAAAATAGGAGCAGATGTTTGAAAAGGCCTTGGTCTTGTGGCTTTTGTTGTAACAGGATTCTTAAAAGGCTTCGGGTCCAGGTGACACAAATGTGACCAAGGGCTGGAAAAACTCCCCCTGGAAGAGGCTGGAGAGGATCAGGAATGACTCCTCAGGTGAGCAGAAGAATAACAAAAGGTATTTTAACTGTCTGTAAAACAGACAGGTACAGATAAGTCCTCTCTTGCTCCTGACATAGGCAGCAGCAGATTTTTCAATTAAACTGAGAGGTGGCAAATCCAGAATTGATGAAATGACATTTTTTTCTGCATGGTGAGACAGAACTCAGCCTCACCAACAAGACAGACACAAAACACAGACACCTGCTCCCAAAACAGCTCTTCCAGGCTTCTCTGGAGGGAGGAGAAAAGGGCCCTTTCAGGGAGAAAATCCATCTGCCCAAATCCAAATATCCATTTGTGGGATGGGGAAAAGGGCCCTTTCAAGGAGCAAATCCTGCCCAAATCCAAATATTCATTTGTGGGATGGGTAACTCCCCTCCCATGCTCTGCTGATGAGATCCCCACTGATATTAAGACTGACAATGAGCCAGCCCAGAAAAAAATGGGCTTAGTCAGGTGAACTGTTTCCTTGGAGTGTTAAACTGTGGAACTCAGTTCCACAAGAGGTTATGGAAGGCAAAAGATAAACTGCATTCAAAACCTGGAATAAATAAGAAAAAAATAAGAATAACCCCAGTTATCACAGCTGGTGTTAAGAGCATTTTGGACTGGCTATAAAACTGCTTGCTCCAAGGCTTAAATCCATTTGAAACTCTCAGGATTAGGATTAAGATCTTCACATTGGGCCATTTTATTTCCTATCTACCTGCTGGGGATCACAGGTTGGCTGCTTAGCTGGAGGGACATGAAGCTGCTTTACACTGTCAATATTTTCCCTGCACGAAGCCTCCCAAGATTTCTTGAAAATCTGGCAGCTTGTGCTGAATCACAAGCAGTGGGAAATCGGAATTTTCATGGAATAGTCCCGTTTACAATGGAGTACAGCAGAACAGAGCAGAGTGGGAGAGAGCAGAACTAAAAAATCCAAAGAGATGTGGAAAGATTTCAAAAAGCAAATAAAAAAGGATGTTTTGAATACAAGCTCCAAGTGCAGGGCATGGCAAACCTCAGGCAGAGAGCTCGTTGATGCTCTTGGTCTCACAGCTGTTTTTTTGGGAAAACAGCAGAGTTTCTGTGGGATCAGTTACAGGTTGGGCTGTGTGACCTGTCTGCAGTGGGAGATTTATGGATATCCCAAGGGAATAAACAACCAGTCAGCATGGAATGCGCCCCCAGCACATCTGTCTGAGGCAGGAGAGCAGAGGAGATGCAGCAGAGGGAAGGGGGCGGATTTAGACACCACCTGCCACCACTGTGACAGATTTGGGGGGTCTGGGCTGGGCTGCAGGGAGGTTCAGAGCCTCTGAACGAACTGGGTTTGTTTTTTTGAGCTGGAACTGTGGTGATTTGTCTTAAAAAAAGAGAGCAGCACCTCTGTGCTGAGGAGAAGGATTGGTTGTGCCCCAGGTGCCGGGAGAGCACTGGGGAGATCAGCCAAAATCTGGATCCAGAGGAGAGGAACAGCTTCATCACTTCCTCACTAATTAGGAACTGCCCCATTGCAGAAGTGCAGAACAGACACTGCAGAGGTGCTGCCCTCCCTCTGAGCACAGCAGGAGTGAACATCGGCCTGGCTGCTCTGTGCTCACCCCAAACCAGTCTCATTTCATCACTGCAGCCGGAGCAGGCTATGGGAAAAACCCCCAGATTGCTGAGAATTCCCATTGTCCAAATGCTCCGGGTGGGAATCCAGTGGCACATTCCACAGGAGAGAGGGTGCCCAGGAGCTCTCAATCCCATTTTCAGGCAGGTTTTGCTCCCAGTCCATCTCCACTCCTGAGTGTAAACCCTGTAAGTGAAATTAGAGTTGGCTGGGTGAGTTATAACCCTCCTAAAGCACAGCCCGGGCATGTGGAATCTCGTTCCCAAACTGCAGCAATCCCATGTTTAATCAGAAAAGGTTATAAGGATCCACATTCCCAAGGCATAAATAAAGGAGCTGTGGCAGAAACTGCTTTGGGGTGATTGGATACAGGGCTTGGGGGCTGGAAAACCACAGGGAGGGCACTGGGGAGAGTCCAAACCCCTGCTCACAGAAAATCCAACTGCTCCAACAAAAAACCTGCTTAGAAAAGTCCAAATGTATATCCAGCCCCAGCCTGATCCCTGGGGATAGAAGGAACAGATACAGATCCAAAGATGATGGAATAACCCCAAAGGCTGAGGCCTGGCCGAGGTTTCTAACTGAGGAATGTCTGATATGGTGGAAGGTTCAGGGGCCATCTGTTCTCCCTGGCCGAGCAAAACCTTATCCTGCAGCAGGAATGGAGTTAATGACGGATCATGTGGCACTGGAAGCAACAGAAATCCATGGATATGAGCAGGAAAATGTGGCATGGAGTTGTTCTAAGTCCATGTCTGGAAAAGCAGCAAAACTGGGCTTGCCAGCCTGGGGAAGGACTCTGAGAACACCAGGATGTATTTAAGGAAAAAGCTGGAAGAACCAAGCACTTCTTCTGTTTCAGAGAACTGGTTTAACAACAGGAGTGGCCTTAGCTGAAGGAAGGAAGGAATTTTGGGGAATGAAAAGGAAATGGCCTTAGCTGAAGGAAGGAATTTTGGGGAATGAATGTGCAACAGAGATCCAGCAATGAAGGCTTGGACACATCCTGAACTTGGGAACTGTGCAACTTCCTCCTTGTTGGGGTCTCCTGGTCATTCCTTGAGCCCCAAGAGCTTCCAAGCAGTCCCTACCTGTCCCAGGAATTCCCTCTCCCCCTTTTCCTGGGGCTGCAGCTCAAGGAAAGCAATCATCACCTTCCATATGTGCCTATGGAATAGCTGGGCCCGAAGCTTCGCCTCTGAAGCACTGGGAAAAAAGCAGCCACTTCCCTCCAGGAAGCCTCATCCCACAGGGCAGGCCAGCTTTTGGATTCTCCAGGAATTCATTATTAATGCAATTTGGATGCTTTAAAGCCTTTACCACAGGGCTTCCAGGCTGGGGTTCTCCTGGCCCTTCCCAGCCATCTGGAAGTCTCATTTTGGTACCAGGGAATTCTGTCTGGAGCCCGGCGTCGCTCTGTGAACCTAGCAGGTGTTGGATGTGCTCTGCTCCTGCTTTTCCTGATGGCAGCTTCTGTGCAACGCTGACAATCCAGAACTTAATCCCAGCAGTGAGCAGGAGAGGAGGGAGCTGGGATCAGGGTCCCAGAGGGCTCCCAATCCCTCTCTGCTCCCAGGTTTCCCCTGTGGCACCGTTGTTGTGTTGGGGAGCAGGAGGGAAGGATTTGCTGGGCCTTATCTCCGCTCAGACGCTCCTGATAAGTCCCTAATCCCCCCAGATAAGAGCCCTATGAGCAGGCTGGGAACCTTTAGCATGAAATGTGTGCAGGGATTTGTGTGGTTCTGGCAAACAGTGAAATCATTTTGCTGTGGGAGCCCCAAACTCGGTGTCACTGCAGCAATCATCTCCCAGGACTGGGCTGATTTCAAACAGCATCGAGCACACCAGCAGGAAAAGTGCTACAATAAATTAAAAAACAAGATCAGATGAACCAGACTTTTAATGAAACATTGCTTACATCACTTCAAACGAGAGAAAACTGAGTTATAAAATATGGATTTTTGGGTTTCTTTTCTATCAGAGTTGGTTTTTTTGGCCGCAGTTTGGTGGTGGTGGTGAGGGTGAGGAAGAGAACAACAAGGCACTGGAAAAATCTCCAGGTTCTCAGGGGATTAATGTGTGACACAGATGTTGCACATGAATAATCCCTGAGAAGTGATAGCTCTGGATATCGGGGATTCATCCTCAAAAGGCTTTCAGGGCTGAATAATATCCCAGAATTACAATATCCCAGAATCCCAGAATGGTTTGGGTGGGAAAGGACCTTAAAGCTCCTCATGTTCCACTCCTGCCATGGGTAGGGACACCTTCCACTGTCCCAGGGTCCTGTCCAGCCTGGCCTTGGGCACGACCTCCCCTCTGCCTCTGCAGCCAGAAATCCTGTGGCTCATTGAAGCTCCTTGAGGGAGGTCTTATCTCTTATCTGCTACAACCATGGCTACTCTTCGGGTTATTTTTATGCAGTTGGGTTTTTCGGTGGTTTGGGGGTTTTGGTTTGGTTTAATTTGTTGGTTCTTTTCAGTTCCAGTTCCTTAGATCTCGTGGTGTGAGCTGTCTCTGACTCAGACCTTTGCTGTGCTGCCATTCTGCCTTTTAGTTCCCAGGAGCTGTCCACTCACCAAAACTTCATTTCCTTGCCTGACACCCCCCCTCCCAGAGATGCTTCTTTCCCACCTGGAATGGTACTGGGAGGTTCTTGATGCAATTAAACTCATTCAGCACCTCTAGAGAGCATCAGGGGTTGGGATGAAAACAGCTTTGTTCAATTCTATTTTCTCCTTACAGGCAATTAGGTGATTTTATGGGACCTAAAACAGGATTTAAAGGTAAGAAAAGACAGTTAAATATGTCCAAGGCCTCACTGACCGAAACCTGTGGCTCCTAAAGGCTGTGGTTTAAAGAGCCAATGATGGAGCAAAAAAAAAGAAGTTGGCCAGCAAATCTTCCTGGAATCATTAAGGTTGGAAAAGCCCTCTAAGATTAAGTCAAAACCATTAATTCAGCACTGCCAGATCCCACATCCCCAACACCACTCTACACATTTTTTTGACACTCCCAGGGATGGCAATTCTGCCCTGGACAGGCTGTTCCCAATGGCAGCAGGATATTCTTCATGGCAGCAGCTTCCCTAAGGATTTCCTCTGAAGTCCAGGGCTGGTGCAGCTTCTCCCAGTCCAGAGCCCAGAAACATCATCTGCCTCCAAAAGAGCTTTGTCTGAGAGGGAGAGGAACCTTTGCAGATGGCCCTAGGGGCAGTTTGGGTGCCAGAAAATCCGAAAGAGCTGAAGCTGTTGGAGAGAGACCAAAGGAGGGACAGGAAGAGGGTGAAGGGTCTGGAGGGGCCACAGCTGAGGGCACTTGGAATGTTCAGCCTGGAGGAGTCTGAGCTTGGACCTCACCTCAGCTCCTCCCGAGGGCAGCTGTGATCTCTGCTCCCTGGGACAGGGACAGCACCCAGGGAACGGCTGGAGCTGGGCCAGGGCAGGCTCAGACTGGAGAGCAGGGAAAGGTTCTTCCCCCAGAGGGAATTTCCCATCCAGAGCCTACCCAGGCTCCCCAGGGAATGGGCACAGCCCCGAGGCTGCCAGAGCTCCAGGAGCGTTTGGACAGCGCTGTCAGGGATGCCCAGGGTGGGATTGTTGGGGTGTCCTGGGCAGGGCTGGGAGCTGGGCTGGGTGATCCCTGTGGGTCCCTTCTAACTCAGGATATTCCATGATTCAATAAAAATATACTACAAATCCCTCTGGGTTTTTACTCACTGAAGAATACCAGGATTTATCCCATTTTGCATTCCAGCAGCTCTGCCCAGGGGGGTTTGCAAAGGTGGCTCCAGCAGAGATCCCATGGAATCAGCAGTGCATGATCCACTGGGATGGAAAGGGAGAGACAAATGGCATTAAAGGCAGGAGTGCAGTAAGAGGATAGAGAGCTTTGAGAATTAGTTATTTGAGTATTTTTAACCCAAATCTCCAGTTTAATAAAGCAAAGTCCTTCCACATGATGCTCGGTAAAGTCCTGGAACAGAAGGTTTGGGCAGCCTGAGCTCAGCAGAGGACACGACTTCCTAAATCCAGCAGCTGGACTCAAGAGGGGTGGTGGAACCAGGGCCTCCTCCTGTTGTGCACATCCCAAGGACCCCCTGCTCAGCATTGTTCAGTTCCTGTCACCTTCACAGGCACAGGAAAAGGGGACACCTGGCTGAGACCAGGAATTCATTCCCAGAGAGGATGAAGCAGGACAGCACTTCTGGATCATTGTACACAATGAAAAGGAAGGGGCTGCTGAGGTGGGGGGGTTGAGCTGAATCACGTCCATCCTTGAAGGTTGGACTTGATGGTCCTCAAGGTCTTTTCCAACTTTAATCACTCTATGATTCCATGATAACACCCAATCCTCCAGCCAGATTCACCCTCTGCTTGAGCCAGTCCTTGTTTGGAATTGTCTAAGTGATGGCAAGGAAACCCCTTCACCCCCTCCCCTGAATGTGGTCACTCCTGAAATGTGTCACGGAGTCACAGAGTCATGGAATGTCCTGAGCTGGAAGGGACCCACCAGGACCATCCAGCCCAGCTCCTGGCCCTGCACAGACACCCCAACAATCCCACCCTGGGCATCCCTGGCAGCGCTGTCCAAACGCTCCTGGAGCTCTGGCAGCCTCGGGGCCGTGCCCATTCCCTGGGGAGCCTGGGCAGTGCCCAGCACCCTCTGGGGGAAGGACCTTTTCCTGCTCTCCAGCCTGAGCATGCCCTGGGCCAGCTCCAGCCATTCCCTGGGTGCTGTCCCTGTCCCAAGGAGCAGAGATCAGAGCTGCCCTCAGGAGGAGCTGCAGCCCCCAGGAGCTCTGCCCTCAGCCTCCTCTGTTCCAGCTGAACATTCCAAGTACCTCAACCCCTCCTCATTCTGCTTCCCCTCCAGGCCTTTCCCCATCCTCGTGGCCTCCTTTGGACACTCTCCAATGGCTTAGTGTCTTTTTTTATACTGTAGTACCCAAAACTGCCCCCAGCACTGGAACTCCATTGAATAGAACCATGGAAATGCAGTGCCACAATGGCACTGGAGTTTCCATGAACTATTCCCCATCTCCCCTAAGAAAACCAGTGTGGAAAATCTCCAGGTAAAGTGTAGATTGGACTAGCCTGTGCTTTTTAGCAGCTTGAAGCAAACCGTGCCATTCCTAGTGAGCATGGAACAGCTTGGAAGGGAGGCCCCAGGGACTCAGAAATCCATTCCAAAGGTCTCTCTGATTCCCAGCTCTCCCACTTTCTCCAACATCGCTCTGTGGCAAAGTCCCCCCCAGCCAGTGGTGGTGCCTGTGCCATTTCTGACCCAGTCCCCAAGTTCTCCGACTTCCCAACCTGCTGATGGAAATCCCAGTGTTTTCCCAGTTTCTCCAGCCTGCAAACGGCTGCAGTGTCCCCAGGCACTGACCTCTCTGTTCAGGGGGTCACTTCGGCTGCTCTGGGCTTTGTGGGGCTCTGGCAGCTTTAATTTCCTGGGAGTTCAGGGCGAGGGGAGGGCTGGCTTTAGCCTTAGGAATAAAGAGCAGACCCGGGGCCTGTTGAATTAAAGGCTAAGCAGCAGCTTCTCTAATCACTCAGTGGATTCCCTGGGATCTTCCCTCATTTAGGGAGTGATTTTCCCCTTTAACTCACTGCCTGCTGTCAATTAATCCCACTCTGCCCAAGTCCTGTCAGCATCTGGCCCAAAGTTCCTGGCCTGGTGACTCCAAGAGCTCCTAATCCAACATTTGCCAGCTGCTCCATCCCTGTGCTCTTTTGTGCATCCCAGTAATAACTTTAATCACCCCAAAGTGTTCCTGCTGTCTGCTGGGATGCTTTGCTCCTCCTCACAGATGCCTGGTGCTCCTGTGGGAGGCAGGATTTAGAGAAGGAGGCACTGACACTGCCAGGACCAGGATATCCCAGTTTAGGAGTCCCCCAGGTGAGGGAGGGGACTGGTGTGCAGGAGAACAGCTCAGGTGACAGTGACACCTGCCTGGGGAGCCCAGGATGGCGTGAGGAGGTCCAAAAGTGTCACACGTCATCCTAAGCTTCAGCTCATCGGAGCAATGTGGCCCAGGCTCGGGATTCCCAATCTATAATATGTCAAAAAAGAGGCAAAGGATCGGGATTCCCAATCCCTAACAGGTTCAAAAAGAGGCCCAGGCTCAGGATTCCCAATTCAAAAGTCAATTCCCAATTCCCAAGTCAAAAAAGACTCACAGGATCAGGATTTCCAATCCATAATAAGTTGAAAAAGAGGCCCAGGCTCTTTTTGAATTCATTATTTTTATGTCTCCCTAGCCTCTCCAGGCTCTTCCTGTGATTCTCCTGGATGCACTGGGAATATTGGCTATCCCAATCCTGGGCCTGTTTGTCAGGGATTCCCAATCCATAGTAAATTCAAAAAGAGGCCTAGATTTGGGATTCCCAATCCATAACAGGTTCAAAAAGAGCCCCCAGTTTGGGGCCTGAGGAATTCTGGGCATTAGAAGATCCTCAGTCAGCCTGGAGGGATGTGTGGGACTGCAGATCCAGAGCTCTGCATCCCAGAATATGCTGGAATAGGCTCTCATCCTCAGGATTAGGACAGAGCTTTCCTCAGCATGGCAGCACCACAGGTTTCCATGGAGAACCTGGTTTTGCACAATATTCCAACCTGGACATTGCTGGGGTAGTGTGAGGATGTTCGCGGCTTGTGCTGTGGAGAGAATTCAGCTGGAATGTTGTAATTCCCGCTTCTGCTTTTGCCAGTGCCCTTCTCCCAGGATTCCTGGTCTCCTTTCCCTGTTTACAAGATGCAGCTGGAATCTCCCTTGGCTGAAAACCAGGGAATTCACTCCCCTCTGTTTGCTCAGTAGCTGAGTCCTCTCAGGAAGCAGTGGAATGGAATTTATCCAGGGTGATGAGCCTGGCAAAGAGTGTACAGGTTTGAAAGCAAACCAGTGAGAGACTCCAAGTCAGAAATACAATTTAATGGGAAAAATGNCCATTCCAGGGCCATTATCCCTTGGATGGGAGGAGAAGGAGACATCCATGGGTGTGAAAATCTTGGAGGAGATGCTGGACAACAGGAGGCATCATCCTCAGAGGCAGGAGTGGGATGCAGTGCTGAGGACCATGGATTGAGGTTGGGATGAGCAGAGTTCCTGATTCAGGAAGCATTCCTGATTCCTGAGGGCAGCAGGGTTGGAGTATCCTGAAGATCCAGACATTCTCCAGCTTCTGCTCCTTATGAGATTTTCCTTTAAATGCTATAAAATCCCTTCCACCACCTTGGATTGAATCCAGGGGGGTTTGGAAGAGAAACGTTTATTTTCCTTGGACACTGTTTGAAATGCATCCTGCTCCATGAGGGAGCTGCAATTTCCAAGGAATATCAAAGTCCAGGCAGTCTCTTTTACAGGGATGTGTCCTTATCTTGCCTGGAATTACAGGGACTCACAGAACACAATGCCAGGAACCTCCTACAAGGAATACGAACACTTCCACTCTGATTTCCTGGCCCTAAACTTTTCTTCAGTTTCTGGAATAACCCAATCCATAGGGATAAACCAATAGGGATAAATAAACAAATTGCTTTTTTTACTGGTTTCCAGTTCAGCTGTCTCTTGCTAGTGCCATTCCTAGGGGTCTGGAGAATGAAAGAATGGTTGGGATTGTTTGGAAGAAGAAAAGCAGCTCATGTAGTATTGGAAACCTCTTTGTCTCTCCTCTTGGCAGAGAAGATGAATAATTCAGCGGCTCCTTCATGAGTTCCAGGGCTGCTGCCTCAGCGGAGCCCTCCAGGTGCTGGGAATTCACATCCTGGAGGGGAGGTGCTGGAGTGGACACAGCCAGGTCCTGTCTCCAGCAGCTCCATTAGATAAACCCAGTAAATCAAAAGGCTGCAGGAGATCGATGCCCCTGGCAGGGAGACCTTGCAGGAGAAGTGGCACCAGTTCAGAACATGATCCATCATTCCTGAGGAATGGGATTGAGAGGGACTCCAGGAGCTGTGTGACCTCCCAGGGACAGGTCCTGCATGTGAGCACAGTGCACTGAGAGGGAATTACAGCCAGGATTCCCAACTCTGGCTTTGCTTTGCCCCAGCCCTGGAGTGGCAGCAGGACCAGGGCGGTGCCTGTCCCCTTTCACTCACCTCAGATCTTGGGGTCAGTTTTGGGTCCCTCATGACAAGAGAGACCTGGAGAGGCTGGAGCATGTCCAGGGAAGGGAACGGAGCTGGGCAAGGGGCTGGAGCCCCAGGAGAGCTGAGGGAGCTGGGAAAGGGGCTCAGCCTGGAGAAAAGGAGGCTCAGGGGGGACCTTGTGGCTCTGCACAACTCCCTGACAAGAGGGGGCAGCCGGGGTGGGGGTCGGGCTCTGCTTGCAGGGAACAGGGACAGGAGGAGAGGGAACGGCCTCAGGCTGGGCCAGGAGACATTTAAATTGGATATCAGGAAAAATTCTTCATGGAAAGCTGGTCAGGCCATGGCACAGCTGCCCAGGGCAGTGGTGGAGTCCCCATCCCTGGAGATGTTCCAAAAAACAGGAAAATGTGGCCCTTTGTGATGTGCTTTAGTGGGCATGGTGATATTTTGATGAAGATTGGACTGGATGATCTTGATCTCCTCCAACCTTAACAATTCCATGATTCTGACACACCCAAACCCCCGAGGTTTCTTTCCCCCAGTGTTTTGGCCATTGTTGTTGTGGCCAGCCTGATGTTTTCCACCATTTCCCTGGATGCAATAGGCTGGAGTGACAGGGAGATGAAAAATCGGGAAGTGGGGTTCATACATCTTAAACCAAGGGCTGAGTGCTGGAACCACACTGGGACTGAGACTCGGGCCTGGGCCTTTGTCAGGGCTGATGAAGTTTCCAGCTGATAAACTCAGCCCAGCTCAGCTCTCCCTTCCCGAATAAAGGATTTTCCTGCCTGGCCATCCTTCCTGCCCTTGGATAATCCTCCAGAAGTGCAGTGCAGGATGGACTGGGAGAGGTGTTGGTTAAGCTCCTGGGACTCTCCAACCCCCCTCAAACTTCCCAGTGCCCCCAGACCTAGGACCCCTCAAATCCCAGAGCCCCCAGAGTCTCCTCCCCACCAAGTTCTGGGAGTCCCCCAAAAGGTGGGATCCCCCAAAACTTCTGCCCTGCCCCCAAACCCTCACAAACCTCCCAGTATCCCCCAGTCCAGGGACTCCTCAAATTCCAGGACCCCCTAAACCCCCCCAAACCTTCCAGTCCCCCCAGTCACTCTGTGATCTGCTAAAATGTCACTGCTTATGGAAAAAAATCCACTGGTGCACCCAACATCCATCTTTTTTTCTGTCTCCCCAGCCTCTCCAGGCTCTTCCTGTGATTCTCCTGGATGCACTGGGAATATTGGCTATTCCAGGTACCTTTGGTGTCTGGAAGGATGCAGAGAAGGGAGGAAGATGCAGGTGCAATCCCAGTGTTGGATAAAAACCCTTTGTGCAGGAGCCTCTGGACGAGCACCGGGAGCCCTGCCAGGTTTTTCTGAAGGGGATTTTAAAAGCTCCAAAGCTCCTCCTCTAAAATGGGATTGATTTGTTGGTTGGGTCATCCCTGGAGGATGTTCAGTGGAAGAGAGGGAAGAAGTTTGATGTTAAAAAATTTAGTGGGGGTGTGTGATGGGAACCGGGGTCAATCAGAGCTTGCAGATGGATCTATCTGAAGCATCTCCTGCAAACAAACAGGCCCCAAACACCAACAGGCTCCAGAGGGAAGGAAAAAACCCTCAAACAATGAATGTTTTAAAACCAGAGTGAGACAGAACAAAAGAGAGAACATTTGGAACAAATCTCCCTCCTCCCCTCTGCTTTCTTTCTTTGTTTCAGGTTTGCTCTCATACCACAAGGCTTTGAGGCCTGCATGTAAACAGACCCCATTTTGTGTTGCCTGATCCCAAGGAAAAGTTCTTCTTTTTAGATGTGAACTTGTGCCCGCTTCCTGTTCTTGGGACTTCCTTTCCCTGGATCTGATCCCAGGATCATGGAATTGTTAAGGCTGGAAAAGACCTTTAAGATAATCCAGTGCAACCTCTTAACCAACTACTGGCATCTTTCGTTTTCTTCCATTCATATTCCAATATTCCACGTTATATTCCTACAAACTGTGGGGAATTCCACACAGAATTTCCAGACTCTTTGGAGACACCATTTCTTTCTGCTGGTTCTGAACTTTCCCCCTGATGGATGGAGGATTCTCCTTGGGGAAATGACCAACCACTGTCACATTTCTCTTATGCTGCAGATTTTTGATCTATTTATCTCTTTTCCTCACACAGATGTCATTTCACACCTCTCATCAGCTTTTCTATGTTTTATTGCCATTCTATAAAAGTCTTTCTGAGACCAGGATATCAGGATTGCAGACAACATTCCAGAAGGGAAAACACTGTGGATTTACACAGTAGAACGAGGTGATTCTCTGTGCCGTTCTCCATTTGTTTCTTAGCAGGATCTCCTTTTTTTCTGGTCAAAAATCGGGGAAAATAATGAGTTTTAATCTGTCACTGAATTCTCCTCTTGAAGTATGTTCAATCTTCATTGCTCAGGGCAATGCAATGATCAGCCAAGGGTATTGTAACCATTTATTTATTTCATGGAATCACAGAATCATGGAATAGGTTGGGTTGGAAAGGACCTTAAAGCTCATCCCATCCCACCTCTGCCAGGGGCAGGGACACCTTCCACTGTCCCAGGCTGCTCCAAGCCCCACCCAACCTGGCCTTGGACACTGCCAGGGATCCAGGGGCAGCCACAGCTTCTCTGGGCACCCTGGGCCAGGGCCTCCCCACCCTCCCAGGGAACAATTCCTTCCCAATATTTATTAGGACCACATTGACTTGAGAAAGATCCATGAGATGATTTTTAATAGGCAATCACAGACAAGGCCACTGAATATTGGTGATTTAAACTTCATTATCATCTTCCTTATCTCCCTCCATGTTCAAGGCCTGATAGGAGCTCCCTGTCCTGCTGTTTTCCCTGCAGAGATCCACATTATTTAACAATATGAGGAATCTTCACAATTATCCCAGGGTAATTATCTGTAGCAAAGATACGTTTGGAGAGGGAGGAGGGATGAGTAGTTAGTGCCACAAATCCATTGTAATTAGAATTCAATTCTGGGAGTATTGGATTCCCCTCAGTGGCCAGGTCATTGATCCCCTCCTGGTGGCACTTGGAATATTTTTTATTGTTAACTTCCCTTTGGGAGTTTTGTTGGGGTTTCTTTTTACATTTCATTCAGAAAATTCAGCCCCTCCCTACCCTAAAGTTCATGTGCAACTAAAACTTCAAAATGTGCATTTTCTCTTCAAGATTTTACTGGTTATTTCTGAACAATTTAAACAATTTAATGGCTTTGAACTGAAGGAGGGAAATCCTTCCCTGGGAGGGTGGGGAGGCCCTGGCCCAGGGTGCCCAGAGAAGCTGTGGCTGCCCCTGGATCCCTGGCAGTGTCCAAGATCAGGTTGGACAGGGCTTGGAGCAGCCTGGGATAGTGGAAGGTGTCCCTGCCCATGGCAGGGGGGGGAATGAGATGGTCCTTAAGGTCCTTTCCCACCCAAAGCTTTCCATGACTCTCTGAACTCATGATCACCAGGATTTTTCCTGAATTTAGGGAAATAATGGGATTTTGTGCTGATTTCCTGCGCTGTGGGAATGCTCTGAGTGCTCCCATGGTGCCAAGGCCTCCACCAAGCCTCGCCTTCAAAATTCTCTGTAGATTTATCCAGCCTGTCTTTGCTTGGAATCTGTGCTGATCTTTTGTTCATGGGGAGCTGAATCCATCTCATCCCCAGCCACACCTCAGAACTGGGGAGAATCTGGAATGCAGGCATCACTTTTCAAATAAAGAATTGCTTGTGCTCGGAATGTAGATCGAAGAACTTGGATAATGCCGCACCCAGGAGCAGCCTGTGGGGAACTTTTCAAGAAAGGACCAATCCTTCAAAGATTTTGTTTCTTTCTGGTAGAATAAATCTCAATAATGTCCTTCCAGCTTCAGTATTTTAAACTAAAGTGAGGCATTCCCTGGAATATTCAGATTTTTTGGGTAGATTATCTTAATGAATTTATTTGTGTGTTCATGCATCTCAAAAGCACCCCCAGAAAGCCTCAGACGTGGGGAAATGACATTAAATTAGCAGTTTAATGTTTGGAGACTGAGTTTCTTAACATTGTTTAGCCAAGCATATCCTGGAGATTGTGGCCAGGGCTTTAATCTGCAGCACACAGCAGCTCCCGAGGGATTAGCAGCAGCCCTGATATGGTAATATCAGGAAAAATGGATGATCCAATTAAGTTCTGCTAAACCATGGCAGGATCTGAGGTCCATATGTTGGTTTATCCTTATGGCTTGTGTATTAGGCTGGAATTGCTCAGCAGCCTGTGCTCAGAATCGCTGCATTCTGAGATTTCATCCTGGCTGGAGAGAGAGAAAAATGCGGCTTTTGTCATCCCCTTGTCATTCCCTCACCCCCAGGGCAATTTTCCAAGACGAGACACATCTTTCATTGGAACCGTGACCAACTCATTTTTTTGCTGCTGCCCAGTGAAGCAAAAGTTTCTCTCTGTGCTTCCTGATCCAAAGGGCAGCTAAGGATGGGGAATTCTTCCCAGCAGCAGGTGGGAAAGGTCCTTGATAACCTTGATAACCCCACTAAAGGGAGCACGGACCTTTTTCTGACTCTGGAATCACCCGGGATCCAGGTGGTTGCATAGGACTGAGCTGCTCATGGCCAGGGCACGTGGAAGCCTCTGGGTAGATAAAGAAATTGGGAAGAAAAGTGAAGGATTGAAGATGTCTGGGAAATTCTTTAATGTTCAGGTGCTTGAATTAAAATTCGAAAATACACATTTTAATTTCATTTAAATTGTGAGCTCTTGGCTAATGTGCAGCTTATCCCAATGGCTGGAATGATGGAATGGCTGGAATGTTGTCCTGAGGGCATTTAAAAATGGGAATGAGGGAAGAATGGGGCCATTTCCTCAGTCCACACACTCTCATCATTTACATGCAGCACTGCAGGCAGGGTAGGGAACATTCCTGGTTTTCAAGGGAATTGTGGCTCCCACTGCATGGTGGGGCAGAGAAAATTCCCGGTTTTCATGGAATCATGGCTCCGTCATCCTGGGAGGTGAGACTTTCACAGGAATATCAAGACCTCCAGGCAGGAAGAGCTGCAGTCCTCAGGCTCCATAAGATGTTTGTGAATCTCTCCTTTTCCTTCCTAAATAAATCAACCATTCCATTTGGGATTGGATGGAATATTTCACGCCAAACGGAACAATGTAGTTGGTTTAGCAACAAAAATAATATTCCAGCATGACCCAAGCAAAATGGGGGTTTTTTCCACTTGATTTTTCAATTTTGCTGTCAAACTGAAAAATCAGCTCTTCCCCCAGACCGGTATCAGGGAGCTCTGTTTTCCTGCACGGAACAGCAGATCCCTGATGCTCCACACAGGAATATTTCCTGGCAGCATCATTTATTGTAAGGGTGAAAAGATGCTTTGATCCCCAGAAAAAGTGGAGCAGACTCCAGCCTTTCATCCCTAGCAGCAATTCCAAGAGGCAGCAGCAGCAGGAGCTCCTTTCCCTGCCTCGGGATCTTCAAAACATCCTAAGGAAAAGTTGTTTTATCCCTGTTTTTAGCTTGCAGGCTTTTAAAACAAAGGAAATTTCCCATCAGGAGCTCTGAAAAAGGTGTTTGAAACATGAAAATGGGAAAGGGGCATTCTCTAAGCTCTGTGGAGTTGTGGGGAACATCTGAGAGGTCTGATGCCATGGAGCAGGGATTCCTATGGAAAAAAAGGACCAGTGCTAAAAGAAACATTCCATGAGCTGTGGGTCATCCAGGATCTGCTTCCCAGGCCCTTTGGTGGCAGGGAAAACTCCAGGCCCTGGTTATCAGTGGTGACTTTTGGAAAATCATGGGAGCAGCCGAGATCCCGCTGGCCATTCCCATGTTCCAGTGGCACTGGAGGAGTTTTAAGGTCCCTTCCCACCCCAACAATCCTGGGATGCTGTGATGTTTGTCCTTCCCAGAGCTCAGGCATGCACAGGGTGCCTGTTCAGGTTTGTAAGATTCTAGCATGACTCCTTGCCTTCCAGTTCTTTTTCCTTCTGTAGGAGCCTCCAGCCACTCATTCCCATTTTTTTTAGCAATTAATCTGTTTTTCCTTAGCTTTATAAGCGTGCCTCTGGCCTTCCTGAAACCCATCCTTCTCTTCCCTGTTCCTCCAATATCTCGAGACCATTCTGAATTTTTTTTTCTACCCAAGATGCTCCCAGCTCCTTTCATCTCCTGTGCAAACAACAACCCCACGTTCCATCCCATTATCTCAGCTTGCAATAACAATATTCAATAACAATGACAATTCCCAGATCCAGGCCAGGTGTTCCCAGGATCTCACCTGAACCGGAGCTCCGGATGTTATAAATGACCAAGGGGGTTGGCTTCTGTAGGCCTGAGCAGTTAAGGGTTTGATTGTTTGCAGTTAATAAGGGGTTGTAGTTCGTCGTTAATTGAAAGTCATGATTAATTGGAAATAATGATTAATTGTTGAAAGGCTAGAGAAAATATTGTTGAAATTGGTTGTGCGCTAATGAAGTTTGGGGGGTGGGTAGTGTCGGGTTCATTCTCTGTATTAGGGGTAGCTTATCTGTAGCTTTAGGGGTGGGATGATTGACAGGAGCAAGGGGAACCTTCTGGAAAAAGGTGACATCGGGAAATTGTAATGAAGGGATAAACCAGGAGCTCGGTTGGACGAGAAGGACAACCAATCACTTGACACCCAGATGTCATCCCACCTGAATGAACCAATCACCCGGACAAGGAGCCACCAACAACCTATCAGAACATCTAAAGGGGTGGGACTCTGGGGAGGAGGGTGGTGCCCTCGGGAGGGGTATAAAAGACAAACCCCTTTGACAGGCAGTGTCTCTGACTCCTCTGCTCGACAGTGCTGAGGCACTCAGCGTGGTCCTCCCTTTCCTGTGGGGAATTGGCTAGCCCACCGTGGAGACCCTAATTGCTCCCATTTTAATAAACTCATTAATTTAAAGAATTGGCAGCTGTTTCTCTCACCAGACTAATGGGGAGCTGTTGATGAGTGGCCCCTGGGAGCAGCCTGGAAACTCCTCAGCAGAGCTTTCACCTCACCTGCATTCGCTCAGCTCCCTGACAAGTGCGACAGAAACCTTCCCCAAAATCCGACCTTTGCGCTTCTCCCGTCTCCTCAGAGCCTGTGGCTCTGTCAGGGATGGAAATAGCTCTGCTTTGACAGGATTAGTTCTTTACAAATCTGTTGGTTGTTCTTTTTTCCTCATTGTGTTCTGGCTGTACAAAACCGGGGTGGTTTTGTATTTGGATCCGTGTGGAAGTTTGTAATTCTCTGATTTATCTTTCTTCCCTGTGCCTGTAATTTTTCATCCTTCTGGAAAACACCTCATCCCACTCTCAAAAACACCCACAGAAGTGTGCTGAGGTTGGAGAACTGGCTGGAGCAGAGGGAATTCCCTTAGGACAGGATAATTGGAGAGTATTTATGGACAATCCGCTGATAACGAACTTTCCTGTGGGTGATCCCAATTAACCCTGTTTCTAACTGGAGCCTTCTCTCCCTTTGACTGGTGCTTCCCAAGGCCTGACTCCTCTTCCTGGAACACTTGAAATTTGTCTCCTCCCAACTCCTGATCTCCCTTCCTTGTAGTATTTAATTGGTGTCTTGATCCCTGTTTTTCTCTCTGATAATCTGTTTTATTCCACAGTTTTCTCCTCAGGAATGACCTGGTTTTCCCTTTTTTTCTTTTTTACCTGATTTAGCTAAGCTGGTCATTCCTGGTTCTCCTCCTCCATTTCTTTCCAAACAAATTTCCCTCTCACCCTTGCTATCAGTTGATTTAAGAAGCCTTTATTCCTCTGGAGCTCCCTATCCTGTTCCAGGGCTTTGATTAGGAGCCCTAATCAGCTCCCTGAAGTTCCTGGAGTCTGTTTCCCAAAACCTCCAGGTCTTTTTACTTTGCATTCCTCCTTCCTTCCTTGCTCGTCAAAGTATCATTAACTGCTGCCATCCTTGATCACTCTTTGAGTGGAGTTCTCGCCTTCTTTCCTTGATAGGATCAAACACCATCCCAGTGTCCTTCCTGTGGCTTTTCCTACACCTCAGTGGAATTATTTTGCATTAAAACAATCTCTGGAGAACTGAGACCCACAACCCCTGGAGAACTGAGACCCGTGACCTCTGGAAAACTGAGACCCACAACCCCTGGAGAATTTAGACCCACAACCCCTGGAGAACTGAGACCCTGCTGCAGCCTTTGCCCAGAATTGATCAGGGTGTTTTAAGCCCCCTTAAAACATCAACTTCAGGTTTCGGGGGTTTTTTTTGTGGTGTGGAGGAACAGAGGATTTTGTACCCTGATCTCTCTGTGAGGGGAGTGTGGAAGTGCAAAGTGCGGTATCACAAATCCGGGAGCACATTTGCTTCTGCGCTTGGAGGTTTTTAATATTCCTGCACTTTCCCACCTTCTGGGTTCCTCTCCAGCCTCATGGCAGCACTAATTCTTTTTCCCATCTGTGTGACTTTCACAAAAAAGTGACTTTCCAAAATTAAATCGTATTTTTGGGCACCACTTGAGACTCGGAGTTCCTTCTATTTATTCCCCTCTCCTTTCGAACTGCTATGAAGACGTTTATCAGGCTGGCCCGTCCTCTCCCATTGCTCCAGTTCTGATCTGTGTCCAGGTTTCCATCCCCCAGGAAGGCTCCTGGCAGACCCTCAGAGGGATAAACACTTTTCGAATCCCAGCCTGGCTTCCCACATGGCTCCACGGAGATGCAGCGATGCTGCCGTGCCATGGCCTCTCCTGGGAAAATACCAGCCTATCCCAAGTCACCTGCTCCCTTGGGATGGAGCATTGTCCAGAGGGCACATCTGGAGGAGCTGTTTGGAATTCCTGCCGTGGACACCTCTCCAGGATGCACCTGTGGGACTCTTTGAAGGAGGGTGAGGCCCTTCCCGTGAGGATTGGTTTTGAAAGGCAAAATTCTGGAGGTTGCCCTGCCCCTCTAATTTCCATCTGATATTTTCAGTCATTTTGAGCTTTTCCGGAGCATTTCCTTGCTGATTGTCCCACTGCTGATGTGATTCCAGCTGCCCAGGGAAAGCTGAGTCCATTTAGAGAGCGGAAGGTCTGCTCCAAAGGGTTTTCCTGGGGATCCCCCACATCACTGCACTGCGTCTGCAGGATGATTCCAGGGATAATTTGGTGTTGGGAATCTGCAAGGGATTTAATCCTATGGTGATCCAACATTTCCCGATTTTGGGAAGAGGGCTGAGCTCAGCTCCTGCTGCTGGTGGCTCCCTGGGAGCAGCAGGAATCCTTGCCCAGCACGTGGATCCCAAATCCCGCATCCTTTGGGCTCAGCTGGGCTGGAGGACATCGGACACTGGGGTTGGAGCCACGTAATGGAGCAAAAATGAGCTCAGGAGGGGCTAAAATCAGTGCAGGGTTTGGACCCTCAGGTCCACAGGCAGTCAAATATCTTGAATATGTTTAAGGTTTTTATGGAAAATGTTAGAAATGTGGAGGTTTGGGGAATTTGTCTTCTGAACAACCCAACAGGTTCAGGTTTTAGAGCTTAGAGAACAGCAGGCTGCTTGTCTGGAAATGGATTTTTTCTGTTTCTCAGGTTATTTTTATGCCTTTTCTTTTTATTTTGGTGTTATTTTTGCACCAAAGCCATCCTGCCTGTCTGTGTATTTGTATCCATGTCCACGGAGCCCCTGGAATATTGAGGCTCCAATCCCACAGACATTCCTGATGCCAAAACATTTTTATTACTCCTATTTTATTCTATCAAATAAAGCCCTACCAGGACAATTATTTTTATTTTATTTACAGAAAAGTGTGGGATTTCTTTAAGAAAAAACATTTCTCTCTTCCACTGAGGTTCTGCCCTTTTTTTTTGCTGTAGAATACCTTTGGAATATCTCATAGAATTTAGGAAAACTGGGAGCCAGCTCTCTCAGGAGCTTAATTACTTCCTGGGCCTAATCCTTCACAAGTTTATTGCTAAAAGCCTTAATTAACAAGAAATACCTGGAGAAGTTGAGCACAGGGAGCTCTAGGGAAGGGAATTCATTCCTCTGGAAAACCTGGAGGTGTTAAATCCCAGGATTTACTCCGTACTCAGTGTGTAGTGTGGACTTTAGGTGTAAACTTGTGCAAGGGGAGTGGAGACAACTGCAAATCCCTGTTAAAAGCAGCAGGAATTTTGGGGTTGCTGTTTTGGGGATGACTTTGTGGCTTTGTGAAGAACCCCCTCCCTCCTGTGGGAAGAAATTCTCCCAATTTTCTGGGACGTGATTGTCTTGCACTAAGGAATAAAGAGCTTTTCTCCTTCCATCTGAGCCATGAGGGGGAAAATATGGAACAGGCAAGTTCTTGACCTTTCCACTTCTCCAGGAGAGGTCACATCCATCTCCTGTGTCTCACATTCCCTATTTTTAAACGGAGCAGAGAATGCTGCATTTTCCACTGAGAAAGCTCTGGAGGAGTGACCGAGAGCTCCCATTATTCCAACAAACAGGAAATATCCACTTGTGGGGCTGGAGAGTTGGAAATGGCTGAAAACAAAGCATGGAAACACAATTCTGTGTGCTCGTGCTCCTTGGAAACTGAGGGATCTTGCAGAGGGCTGTGCTGGATCTGCCTTATGTGTTCAAGGTTTTGCTGATCCAAATTCAGGCCAGGAAATAATTTTCCCCGTTCCCTTTTTTTTCCCCTGTTTGTTTGGCTTCCTGCTTCTGGGATGAGGTGTTGGAATTACCTCTGTCCCCACCTTTCTTTTCCTAGAGGACACAACTGCTTTGTGTCTTTATCTTGGGTGTGTTNAAACACAATTCTGTGTGCTCGTGCTCCTTGGAAACTGAGGGATCTTGCAGAGGGCTGTGCTGGATCTGCCTTATGTGTTCAAGGTTTTGCTGATCCAAATTCAGGCCAGGAAATAATTTTCCCCGTTCCTTTTTTTTCCCCTGTTTGTTTGGCTTCCTGCTTCTGGGATGAGGTGTTGGAATTACCTCTGTCCCCACCTTTCTTTTCCTAGAGGACACAACTGCTTTGTGTCTTTATCTTGGGTGTGTTCCACGGAGTTGGGAATTCCGTGCTCCCAGGATATCTCTTACCTGAGGTTTGGAGCTGTGTCAGTCTTGGCTGGGTTTTCCTGTCCTGTCTTTCCCACTGATTTTTCCCTGTGGATGATGCACCTGCATATGGAATCAAGGAATCCTGAAACTACAAAATCATGGAGTCACAGAATGGTTTGGGATGGAAGAGACCTTAAAGCCCATCCAGTGCCACCCCTGCCATGGGCAGGGATGCCTTCCACTGTCCCAGGCTGCTCCAAGCCCCGTCCAACCTGGCCTTGGACACTGCCAGGGATCCAGGGGCAGCCACAGCTTCTCTGGGCACCCTGGGCCAGGGCCTCCCCATCCTCCCAGGGAACAATTCCTTCCCAATATCCCATCCATCCCTGCTTTCTGGCAGTGGGAAGCCATTCCCTGTGTTCTGGTGCTCCAGACCCTTGTAAATCACCCCTCTCTATCTTTCCTGTCAGGCACTGCAAGGCCACAATGAGGTCACCTTGAAGCTTCTTTTCTCCAGGCTGAACAATCCCAATTTTCCCAGCTTTTCCTCCCAGCAGAGCTGCTCCATCCCTGAGCATGGCTATGCACAGCAGGGAGAGCGGACCTGAGGATATTCATTATTTCTCCCTGCCTTCCCTTGCTCATCCTCACAGGACAGGTTAATCCCAGGCCAACTTTGCTTTAAATGGATTTTCCCAAACTCCAGGGTAAGTGATCACAGCTCATGGATTTGTACAAGTTTGGGCTCCAGTTCCTGCTGTTCCAAAGGCTTTCCAACCCTCCTGAAGCTGTTCCTCATCCCCTCAGAGCCTGACAGTCACACTGATGTCGGTAACTCCACCAGGTCACCCGGAGCAGCACCTGGAACCGGATTGGATCTGTTGGCAGCTTGAGCAGAGTAAATGGCAGAGCTCAGAAATCAATTAAAGACATCAAGATCCATTTGAAAATGATTTTGTTGCCTCCTCCATCCAGGGAGTTGGGGCTGTGCGAGGTGGGCTTCCCATGTCACCCACAATTATTCAAGGCTGGGAGCTCCGTGTCAACTCATTGATTTTCCCCCTTTGTTGGAGAGATCCAGACTTCCCTTCACTTGGGAATGGCTCCCAGAGAGCACAGTCACCAAATTGATGGAGCAGGATTTTGGATAAGAACCTATTGGATCAAGTCCAGAGGAGGCACCAGGATGAGCAGAGGGATGGAGCAGCTCTGCTGGGAGGAAAGCCTGGGAGAGTTGGGATTGTCCAGCCTGGAGAAGAGAAGGCTCCAGGGTGACCTCATTGTGGCCTTGCAGTGCCTGAGGGGAGCCTACAGGAAAGATGGAGAGGGACAACTGACAAGGGATGGAGAGACATGACACAGGGAATGGCTTCCCAGTACCAGAGGGCAGGGATAGACAGGATATTGGGAAGGAATTGTTCCCTGGGAGAGTGGGAAGGCCCTGGCACAGGGTACCCAGAGAAGCTGTGGCTGCCCCTGGATCCCTGGCAGTGCCCAAGGCCAGGTTGGACGGGGCTTGGAGCAGCCTGGGACCGTGGAAGGTGTCCCTGCCCATGGCAGGGGATGGTACTGGATGAGTTTTAATGTCCCTTCCCACCCAAACCGTTCCATGATTCAGTGATTTTGGATGCAGCCCTTATCTGTACAAACCAGGCACTTCTGTGTGTCCCTCTTTAACCACTGCTGAGATCATCAGTAATTCCTGAAAACCGGAGCCAGGAAAGCCAAGGAGCTTTTTCCAAGTTCAGGGCAAGCTTTAACCATTCTGATGTAGGAATCCAAGTGCCTGAACCTATTGGCACAATAGATATGGAAAGCACAATGGCCTTTCCTTGGAATGTAGGGAAAGAGGTGCCAAATCCTTCACTGGGGAAAATTATTCCCCAAATCCATCAGCTCCTCTAACTCCTGTTTATCAGCCTCCAGCAGCTCCCAATCCACTTCCACTCTGGGCTCCACCAGGGAGCTGTGGCTGGGCAGATAACCCGGGGATGGCTTTCCATGATGGAGTGGCTGCACAAGCACTTCCAGCACGGAATCCTCCATGGGATGCAGCTGAATAAAATCCTCTGGAATATTCGGGTAGGAAATTCAGAACTTCCCTTTTCTGTGCACTGGGGGTGCTCATCTGAACGTTTTTGGAGCAATGGGCACCCAGCACCTTCCCCAGAAATGGGGTTTCCTGCAGGAATGGGAGACTTGAGAATAGTTTCCCTTTTAATCAGTGTAAAGGTGTCAGGTGACAGATTCCTGGGATTGCCCCATCCCAGTGCTTTGTGCAGCTCCTTCCTTGCCCAGTTCTGCCTTCCTGGCCATCGTGGGGGCTCATCCTCATCCCACTGTAAGGAATGAAATCCCACCAGGACGAGCCTGGGAGTTGCAGTTCTTTGGGCATTGCTGACTCTGTCCAATCTCACTGGAATGACTTCCCTCAAATTCACTGGAACCAGGAAAACCCCTGGTGCATCCAGAGCTCCCAGATTCAGGGGAGATCCCACCCCAGTGTGTGTCAGTCCTGGGAGCTGCTGTGCCAGTCAGGACACGGCTGCTTTTTCCCTGTGTTATTCAGGGAAGGCAAAATTAAGATGTAGACTTAGTTCCAGAGTTAAGCCAGAGTGGAGAGCGTGCATGTCCTAATTAGTCTAATGACTTCAGAGAGAGCAGTTTTTCCCAGGAATTTTCATTCAGTCACTTGGCAAAGTAAACATGTGGTGAACTCAGGTCCTGTGGCTGAGCAGGGACATTCTCAGGAGCTGCTGGGAGGGAGAAGGAAAGCAGGATGGATCCCCAAGATTTAACTCCCCCCTCTCCAGCAGGGCTGTGAAAGGGGTTTAAATCCAGAGCATTTGTGCAGAGGAGGAGGAGACACTAAAACATCACCATTCCTGAGGAGTCCACAGTGAGCAACTGAGCTCCCACCCTGCTCCCGTATCTGGGAATGCTTTCCCTGCCCTCCCACCCTGCTCCCATATCTGGGAATGCTTTCCCTGCCCTCCCACCCTGCCTGTGCTCTGCTAATTCCATTCAGGACACTGGGATTCTCCTCCTTTACAGATGTTCCATTTCCAAGAACTTTCCAGGTTGTTACTCCTAAAGGGGCAGCCAGAGTCAGCTCCCATCATCAGGCACCACTGGGCTGGAATCATGGCATCATGGACTGGTTTGGGGGGGAAGGGACCTTAAAACCCATCCAGTGCCACCCCTGCCATGGGCAGGGACACCTTCCACTATCCCAGGCTGCTCCAAGCCCTGTCCAACCTGGCCTTGGACACTGCCAGGGATCCAGGGGCAGCCACAGCTTCTCTGGGCACCCTGGGCCAGGGCCTCCCCACCCTCCCAGGGAACAATTCCTTCCCAATATCCCATCCATCCCTGCCCTCTGGCACTGGGAAGCCATTCCCCCTTGTTCTGGCACTCCAGGCCCTTGTCAGTTGTCCCTCTCCAGCTCTCCTGGAGCCCCTTTAGGCCCCGGAAGGGACTCTGAGGTCTCCCTGGAGCCTTCTCTTCTCCAGGTGAACACCCCCAGCTCTCCCAGCCTGGCTCCAGAGCAGAGGGGCTCCAGGCCTTGGAGCATCTCCGTGGCCTCCTCTGGACTCTCTCCAGCAGCTCCAGGTCCTTCCTGTGCTGGGCCCCAGGGCTGAGGCAGCTCTGCAGGTGGGGTCTCACCTGAGTGGGGCAGAGGGGCAGAATCCCCCCTCCCCTGCTGCCCACGCTGGGGATCAGCCCAGGCTCAGGGATTTCAGGGCTGGGGCAGCTCCAGCCCTCACCCACCAACATCCCCATGTCCTTCTCCCAGGGCTGCTCCATCTGCTCATCCCAAGCCTGGGTTGATCCCAGGGTTGCCCAGAGCGCAGCACCAGCACTTAGTCCTGTTAAACCCCAGGAGATTCCCAAGGGTCACTTCTGGAGCTTGCCCAGGTCCCCCTGTGTGGCCCCATCCTTCAGGTTTGGCAACCTCACAACTGAGGAGTTGTTTCTCCCATGAGAAATTTGGGCTACATCCCTTTTTCCACCCTGCCCATGTTTGGACCAGATATATTTTCAACACGTGCCACACTGGGTTTGGGTTTTTAGGTTTTTTTTCTTCCTCCTTTTCGTGAAGAATACAAAGTGTGATTTTTGCCTTTCCCCCCCTTTTCTACTTTGTAACTTTACAAATGTTTTCAATACATGAAAGTGACACTGTGACAAATTCACTTTTCTTTTTCAGCTCTGTCACTTTTACAAAGTTGAAAAAGTTCTGAGAAGCTGCAAGGGAAAAAGAGGAAAAAAGAAAGGAAAGGGCAAAGAAAAAATACTGATTTTTCTGGCATTCATCTGTAAAAACAAGAAAGGATAAAACTCCTGTCCCACCACAGCTTGACGTTGGAATCTGAGGGGACAGAAGATGCTCAGAAAACACCAGCTGGGGCTGCTGATTTTGTCATGGAATCATGGAATGGTTTGGGATGGAAGAGACCTTGGAGCCCATCCAGTGCCACCCCTGCCATGGGCAGGGACTCCTTCCACTATCCCAGGCTGCTCCAAGCCCCGTCCAGCCTGGCCTTGGACACTGCCAGGGATCCAGGGGCAGCCACAGCTTCTCTGGGCACCCTGGGCCAGGGCCTCCCCACCTTCCCAGGGAACAATTCCTTCCCAATATCCCATCTATCCCTGCCCTCTGGCAGTGGGAAGCCATTCCCTGTGTCCTGTCCTAGCAGCCCTTGTCCCAAGTCCCTCTCCATCTTTCTTGTCGGCCCTTTCAGGCACTGGAACCCTGGAGCTTCTCTTTTCCAGGCTGGGCAATCCCAGCTCTCTCAGAGCCTCACCCAGGTCCCACAGTCTCCTTCCTCGTTTCTGCCACCATTCCCAGATCTGTGTCCAGCTCCCACCAGGGCTCAGCATGGAAGCAGCAGCCAGGAGCTGGAAGGTGAAGAGGAGCATCCCTCATCTCCTTGCCCTTGACCCTGCCCCAGTGAGCAGAGCCAGCAGGGCCCAGTCAACCACTCCGGATTTATTTCCCTGCACTTCCAAACATTCCCACTGTTCTACCCCAGTGCAGCATCAGCCCAGGGCAGTGAAATCATTCCTGACTGGAGCAGATGTGGAACATGCAGCGGGTCAGGAGCTGCTGGGCTGGGGTTTAAAAGCTCCTTCTCACCCTGCAGCTCTTTGATTTTTCAAGCAGCACCAGCCTGCCTGGAGAAGGTGCTGCCTCTGCCCTGGTTTGATGTTCTGGGTGTTTTCCAGCTGGAGTAGAGGGGTGCCAGCAGCAACACCTGCCAGATTCCCACAAATTGAAGACCACAGCCCAGATGAGAACATGGATTTACCTGCCAAGGTATCAGTTCCTGCAGGGCTGTTCCCTGTTTCTGGAGGTGTTTGTCTTGTGCTGTGCAGCCTTTCTCCCTCCTGAAACTCTGCCAGTTTGGGTCTGTCACTGCCAATTTTTCCTCATGCAAACAGCCCCTCTTGCCTTCCTGTCTTCCCTGTTATTCCCGTTTTCCCCTCATTTGGCTGCCTGCTGGATCCATGCACTGGAGACTCCTGCAAAGAAACCCTTCAGCCCCCCAATTTAATAATCCCCTGGAATATGCAGAGGATTCTGCCTGGGCAGCCTTGCAGATCTGCTTATGAATAAATTAGCTCTGCTTTGTGGGACTAAACACATCTGCACGCTCTGGGAACATTTGTAATTCCATTGGAAATGGAATCACGTTGTAGGGATGGCAGGGTGGTTGTTGCCATTGGGATTTGTTTTTCTCTGTTTTATTAAAAAGATGAAGTTTTGTACCACCCTGTCAGAGCTGATGCTGGGCAGTGGGAGTCTCCCAGATGGTTCCTGGAAAACTCTGTTCCTGCTGGCTCCGCTGAAATCAGCATTTCCCTGGCCTTGTCGCCAGCAGGCAAGCTGGAGTAGTGAGAGCTGCAGTTACTACGAGCTGTAGTTACTAGGGGTTGTAGTTACTAACAGCTGTAGTTTACAACTGTTATGAGTAACTGTGGGGGGT
>VZTH01016047.1:0-10256 GCA_013397815.1 Aleadryas rufinucha
AGCTGTGACAGAACAGGACACAGAACTCTGTGTACACTGCACATCCCAGCAGGGGCTGCCAGGCCAAACAGGGACTGGGACTCACCCCTCAAACACACCCAGCTTTCCTACCCAAATTTTACCACTGCAGCATTTTCTAAGGCAGAGCAGTGGGCTTTGTCTACCTCGGCTGTCTCTCACACCCTTCTGAGCAAACCCAGGCAGTGTGGGATGAGTGGGCAGAGGGATGGATTGGGAGCTGGCAGATCCCAGAGGGTCCTGGTCAGTGGCACAGGGTCAGGCTGGAGTTCTGTCACTGCTGGTGTCCCCAGGGCTCAGTGCTGTTTAACTTACCCATGGATGACTGGATGGGGGGTTCCCTGCTGACACAGAGCTGGGAGGAGCAGCCATCCCCCCGAGGGCCGTGCTGCCCTCTCAAAGGGCCTGGACAGTGTGGAGAGATGGGCAAAGAACTGCCTGAAATTCACCCAGGCCAAATGCAGGTCCTGCAGCTGGGGAGGAACAACCCCCTGTACCAGCACAGGCTGGGGGGACCTGCTGGAGCAGCTCTGTGGGGAAGGACCTGGGGGGTCTGGGGGCCAAGGAGCTGTCCCTGAGCCAGCAGAGTGTCCTGGGGGCCCTGAGGGCTGTGGGGGTCTCCTCCCTGGGGATATTCCAGAGCCCTCTGGACACACTCCTGTGCCCTGTGCTCTGGGATGGCCCTGCAGGAGCGAGAAGTGGCACCAGTGACCCACTGAGGTCCCTCCCAACCTCCCCCATCCTGGGATTTCATGATCAAGCACTTGTCCGACAACAAAAAACCCATAAATCTCATCTTTTAATTGTGCTGAAGAAACCCCAATGATTTTACCAGATTTGACAGAAAGTTCTCACGCTAACAAATCTCCAGTGACAATAAGGCACATTAACAATTAAAAATAACAATGGATCCAGCTCAGACAGGACGGGGCAAGGGAGAGCCACCACCACGCAGAGGATGGACACAGGACTGAGGGCAGGACACGAGCCTGACAAAATCAAATTTCCCCTACAAACGTTTGGTTGGTGAGCCCAGCACTGAGGGAGGGGGTGGTGGCAGCACCTCTGTCCCCACGCTGGGCACGGGGACGGTCCCTGGCAGCACGGAGTGACACAGCTCCCCCAGCACCCTGTGCTCCACCACCCACCTGGGGGGGTTCACACCGTATTTCTACTGCACAGACAAGTCACAGCAAAAAATAAAGTGATTTTTTCTACCCACTACACAGTTTCCCCACATTTTGCTCCAACCACACAGAAATGATTTTGTAAACAGGTCAGATCTGCTGTCCAGTGGGATCTGTTCCAGTCCTGAGGTCCTGCTTGGTTCAACTGATTCTCCAACAAACTCCAGGCACAGTTTGCCATTTTGTTTGTTCTGCAGAGGATTATTCACAACTATTTAAAATTATTCTGAATTTTAAATTACTCAAAAAATCATTCCCCAGAACGTACCAAGGCACTAGAGGTGGTCAGGAACAAAAAACTAAAGACTCAAAGCATCACGTGCGTATCAGAAAAAAGCAAGATTTTACCCCTGCTTAACCATGTTTCAAATGTACATAAAATTAACTTCTTTAAGTAAAAAATCAGACATAAAAAATTGGACCCAAGTTCAACAAAATGCTTCCTACCTCCATGTGGAGTCTTTAGATCATTTGGGAGCTGGACTAAATGCTGTCAGAGCTGGAATTCAAATATTTTAGCAGTGATTTTACCTCAATGGAGATTTGATTCTCCATCCAATGCTGAAATATTTAATGAATTTGCACATCAAAGAATACCATTATGCCTTAGCTTATAGAATCTCTAGAAAACAAAATAGACAGGTACTAATTATGCTATGAACCAAATATATATATTAAATATTTGCCATTTTACCCAACCAGAGGCCTTGCTTTTAGCAGTGCAATGATCTCAAAAGAAAAAGCAAGGCTCAGAATTATTTCCACTTCAGATAGAATTTGACTGAAATAGGAAAGATCAGGTTGATTTTCACATGAGCAGTTGATCCTACAAAGGCTTATAAAGATGATGACCCAGTGTAATTAATTCTTGGGACTTAACGAGGTCATTCCCAGTGCAAAGCCTGCACTAAAGACAGGATTCCTCTCGTCTGTGCCAGCAGGGAAGTGCAAACCCTTCTGGTGTGGAGAAACACACCAATATTGGAGTTACATCACCATTGGAGCCCCACAGCATCATCCTACCCCCAGCAGAACAAACCAGCACCACAAACACAAAGCCCCTGCACAGCACGAGCAGCACAGGAGCATTTGCATCACAGCTGCAGCAGCTTAGCTGTGGTAATTTGAAAAAAAATATTTTAAAAGTGTGAATTACCTCAAGCATTTAATCACTTTTCCAAAGCAGGTGGAAAAAACCCAACCCACAGCAGAAGATAATGGCCTGAGACAGATTTTTGCCCAAAGAGTTTCACCCTCAGCTGGACTGAGCACAGGCTGAGTTCACCAACCCCAGCACAAGGCCCTGGGCATGGACTGGCTTCAACCCAGGACGTTTCCCTGCCTGCAGTTCTCACCAGCAGCGGATTTTAACCTCTTGGCAAAAGGCAGAAGAAATGAGCAGAGACAAAAGAGTGGCTGTGACTTCTCCCAGGAGGGAGCACCCTCCACGGCTGCAGCTCTGCTGGCCCGGCTGGGACAGCCAGGTGTGGACTGAGATTAAAATCAGACAGAAATAAAGAAGCACAAGCCCAGAAATCCCTGACACGCAGCACTCAGCAGGGAGGACAAAGGCACCACACCAAGCCACAGTAATCCCATAATAAAGACACCTCCCGGTTCATCTGAGGTTCCTGGGCAGCACAAACCCTCTGCCAGCCCCAAACCTGGCTGAGGCTCCTGGTGGGGCCCCTCACCCAGCAGAGCCCCCAGCCCTTGTTGGCCCAGAGGACTGGGGAGGATTTGGGTTGTTTTACACTCACTTTACTGCTCAGGAGCTTTGGTCTTATCAAAAGATCTGAAAAAAACCTGAAAACTGAGCAGCAGGTCACATGGAACACCAACACACACAGAGCCTTCTGCTTACAGTCAATATTCAGTGTCTTGCAGCAAAACACAAACAAGTATCAGGAGGGGGGAGGTTGGTCCTGCAGTGAATTTGGAGCAGGTGGAGCTGCAATGGCTTAAATGAAATCAGCATCACTAAATGACAGGCGGGCAGTGTCAGTACAAACCCCAAATAAGCACCCTGTGCCCACTGCAGTGCCTGTCCCTGTTTTGGGAAGGGGACTCAAAGTGGTTTCCGTGTCAAAGCACTCAGATAAGTGAAACATTTATTAGTACAGCTGCCACGTCAGGAGGAGCTGACACCACTCAGCCACAGCAGCAACTTCCCATCTTCCCGCGGCAAAAACAGAGCCTGGCATTCAGCAGGAGAGTGCTAAAGACATACTCAGCCCAGCTGAGACTGAGAGTGTTCATTTCCATAACGCTCTGTTGTCGTTAATGAACGCGTTAATGATCTCTTAGTTTTTCATCCAGACTGATAATTGCTGATTGGGACATTTGGGAATAGAGAGGAACTGATTTACACCATCTTCCAGTCTGGCCTGGGGTGCTGAAGGTTGCACCTGGGAGGAACATCCCTGCTCCAGACATGAATAACCCAAACCCAACTGTTCTGAGGGTCCCTCTCCCCATAATTCACGAATTCAGGGGATGAGGGAAGGCACAGAGAGCAGTGAGTATGGCAGATTTCCCCTTAAAATACCTGGCACATGCCTTCCACTGTTCATTTAAAACAGCAGAAGGCAGGAGAGCCCTTTCCAGGACAGGACAGGAGTATCACAAAAGCATAAATGGAGATATCCAGCTGCTGCATCCATCACACAGCAGCAAATACATAAATATATAATATACAAATATATGGAATTCCTTTAGAAAACAAATTCTTTAGAGCAAAAGTTTCCAAGCAGTGATCCCCAATTCCTAAAGATAAAACTGGATTGCTTTAAAAGGTCCATAAACAAATTCAAGCAAAATGTGCTTCTTGCCAGCAGGCTCAAATCAGATCCATGTCACTGCTAAAAAATTATTCCAGGCCTAAAAGGAAAAGGGCTGAAACCCACTGCTCTAAGAAATTCCAGCCATAACAAGCTCTAATCTCCAGTTAATTCCCAAGAACTCCCTATTGCACTGAACTCTCTGGCAAATGGCATTTATTTCAGTTCCCTTTTAACCAGGGCAGCGTGCATTAATACAGACTTATTAATGCTATGACCCCTGGATGT
Organism: Aleadryas rufinucha; assembly: GCA_013397815.1. NCBI lineage: Eukaryota > Metazoa > Chordata > Aves > Passeriformes > Aleadryas > Aleadryas rufinucha. The sequence continues at coordinate 4,274 of VZTH01016047.1, forward strand.
TACTTTAAATAAGAACATTAGAAGTATTTCTTTTGGTTAAAGAAATACTTTTAAAGCAGCCTGGCTGCTTTTGCTGTTGCATTTTAATAGTTCCTTGTGTTTTGCTTGAAATGGAATTTGGAGGCTGCACAAACACACTGAGGCCAAATGCAACATGCTCCAGGTAAGCATAAATCACTGCAGTACATCTTTTAGCTACAATCTAATTTAATTACCTGAAAAATCATTTTATGGCTGTTTTATTGCACTTTTATGTAAATAAATACCCAAGAGCCACAAATACACATCCCACTGGCTGTGGGAAGAGTGTCCTTCTTGGAGTTAACATTGCTATTCCTCCTTTCATTCCTGGCACAGGCAGGGATGGATTTGCAAAGCCATCTTTTAATAAATAAACGTTTAGAATTTGGCTACACAAATGGCATGGTCACAGGTGAAAAAAATCTCCACCTGGGCAGCATGGAAAGAACACGGGAGAGAGGGAAAGAGGAAAGAATCACCCAGAGCAGTTTTTATTTGACTTTTGTCGTACTCGTGGCTGAGCTGCCCTGAAGTCTCCTGGCCAGCTGCTCCTTCCTCCTCTCCTGTGTCCTGCCCATGCCCCAGGGCAAAGGGGTGAGAACAAGCAGCTGCAGGAAGGCAGGAACATTTGCAATAACAAAAATAACATTTGCAACAACAAAAATAACATTTGCAACAACCACGCTGCTGTCGTTTTTCATCAGCACTTTCAGTGCTCCCAGCGCTGCTCTGCCCCCTGGCAAAACAGGAGTTAAAAATCAGCATTTCAAAACTGCAACGAGGTTTTTGTTCAAAGTTCCAGAGATTCTTTCTGATCCTGTGAACGAAATGTGCAGCACAGGGCCTCCCCCAGGCCGTGGCACTGCCATCCCTGTGGGGACAAACCTTCCCACCCAGGGGCTCCGAGTGGCAGCTCCACACAAAACAGGTTTGGTTAAAAATGAAAATAGAACTTCCACCCTGCCCTCCCCACCCAGGCACTGCCCCTGCTCACTGCTTTTATACAGCTCAGCCCAATCCTCTCTGGCAATGCCAATTCAGCGATTGCAGCTCCCCAAACCACACAGAGGATCCTCGGCCCAGAATAAAAACGTTCCTGCAGGAGGTTACGGCAGCAAAGGAAAAATTCAGCAGAATTTGGGATTCATCCCCTTGCATAAACAAGCCTCGAGGCTGGGGCAGAACAGTATCTGTGGGGTTTGAACACTGCAGACTTTTCTCTGTGACAGAGGCTCCTTTCCTCGCCAGTGCCAGTTCTAGGACGTGGAATGTGTGATCTCAGTGAGGTTCTCCTTTCCAAGATGTGCTACAGCCACCCCCCACCTCCCCCAGTACTTCTATGCTGCTCTGGTGTCCTAAAAGTGTAGTAAAAGTTCAGTCAACACAGAAAGGACTCATCTTCCTGCTGCCTCATCCTTCTCTGAGGCTCCCAGAATGAAGTGATCCGTGGCATTCAGCTTTCACAGGAAGAAGAGAACAGTTACTGGTCCTCGATCAGGAAAAAAACCCCACCAAAACAGTTTAAACTCAAAATATCTATTTAGTAAACATGTCACAATTCATATTGAATTTTATGCCTTTTTTGACTCCTGACTCATTACTTTTGAATTATTAAGGATGAGAATATCGTCTGTACACAGCACCTTTCCCTTTTAAAAGCTGTGAAGCACCTGCAATTCACAGTGTAAACTCCTCTGGGAGGAAAGCACCCTCTTCCAGGGATGTGTGCTATGGATAGCTGGCACTCAGGAAAAACTCTTCATCTCTCAATTCTGCCTTCACAATTGTATTCTACTGCTGTGAGGACAGAGAACCTCTTCCTACCCTTGTATTTGAGCATGAAGAACAGGCATTCTTCACTTCCACATCACTTAAAATCAAAGTAAAAAGTTCTATTTACACTGATCTGGTGAAATGAAGTTCAGCAAAGAATTTTCCTGGCTCCTTTTCCAATGGTCTGTGCACTCCCATTGCATAAAGTCCAGGCCAGAGCAAAGGGTTTATAGCCAATAAATCCTGCATTCATGCACAAAGTCTGTGTGACATGGGCACATCTGGGCAGATGTTGGATAATCTGTTCGTCCCTTTTCACTTTGGTACCTGTGATTCTGTCTGCCTGGCACAAAAAACTGCCTAGAAGGGACTTTTTTTGGTTAAAATTAAAGAACTAGATATTTTCCATATCTAATGTTCGCAATTCTAAAGGGTTCCTAAACATTAGGAAAACAACTGACCATAAGCATGAACCAGATTTCTAAAGAGCCATCTATGAAAAAAGAAATCATTAAAATCAAGCTGGAGAGGCAACATTTCCATGGGCACAGGCAGGTAAAGGCCTGTGGAGAAGTGAGATAACCATGCCCTTGTGGCCTGGCTGAATTAGGAGGCAATGCCAAAACCTCAGGAGGTGAGAGGTGCTTGGTCAGAAGATATTCATTAAGATATTTTCCTGCATGTTTAGATTTGATTTCTCTACCTGTCTCAGGTTCAGGGAGGTTCCAAAACCAAACACTGCCCAGTAAAGACCAGAGCAAACAGTCCCTGGCAGCCATTCCTTGGCAAACACAAGGGTGTGGTGATGGAAAGCAATGCCAGAATGAGGGATGAGAAATGAGTTGCCTCATTCTTCAGCTGCACAGCATGTCCAGAACACTCCAAAATCCCACCCCATCCACCAGGACAGGGTTGCAAAAAAGACTCGATCACAACTTAAGAGTGGAACTGAGACACAGAAAGCTCCAGAGAGGAGACATGAGATGAACAACCCTAAGAAAACTCAGATTCACAGATTGGCCACAATCAAGTAAAGAACTGCCTTCATTCAGTACCTCCCGTGGAATCACCACACCTGGCACGTAAATCCAGAGAGATTGCACAGCACCAGCGTGCTGACACCACCCTCCCTGCTATCTGAGCACACAGAAATCGATTGCATAGACACACAGACACGTTTTCCCAGCCTTTGTTCCAGCCTCTATCTTTCCAAGCTAGTTCTTAGAAGCACCGTGCCCCTGCGTGCCCAGGGCAAAGTCCACGGCCTGGTGCACGCTGTGGAAGAGCAGGTGGTCCTCCCCCTCTCTGAAGAACTCCCCTCGGAGCAGGGAGCTCCTGACGGAAGGGTTGCACTGGGCCAGCAGCACGCGGACACCGATGTCCTCGTAGTCCTTGCAGACCTCCTTGAGCGTGCGGATCCCGGCCGTGTCCAGGAACTGCACTGCGCAGCAGTCGATCACTACGGTGTGAAACCCCACGGGTTCCGACCCAAAATCCACGGCGATGCTGCTCTGGTTGTCCCCAGACCCCGTCTCCTTCTCCCTGAGCATTTTTTTCGCTGCTTTCTTCTTGGCTGCCTTCACCCACACGGGGTTCACCCCGGTTTGCTTGTAGAGGGTGGATTTGAAGCACTCCTTGTTGATGTAGTACAGGGGGGCTTCAAAACGAAACACCACGACCCCGGGCTTGGTTTGCAGGTTCTTGTAGGCAGAGAGGGACTCGTAGGTCTCCGACTCGGCCACCCAGCCCAGCAGCGGCGCCTCCGGCCGCTGGGTGCGGAAGATCACGCAGAGCATGGAGAAGCAAACCCCCACCAGGAGCCCGATCTCGGTGCTGATGAGCGCCGTGGCTGCCATGGTGACCCCCCAGATCACCGTGTCCACCCTGCTCAGGCGCCACATTTTGGGCAGGTCCCTGAACTTCCGCAGGGCCCCGCGGAGGTTGACGATGGTTATGACGGCGAGGACGCATTTCTGCAGGGAGTAAAACAAAGGCGCAATCACGAGGAGGACTAAGAGGATCACCAAACTGGTCACCATGCCGGACATTTGGGTCCTACAGCCCGTGGACTCCTTGACCAGGGTCTTGGCAAGAGCTGCGCTGGTTGTGAAGCAGTGGAAGAAGGAGGGGATGATGTTGCAGAAGCCAATGGCGTACATCTCCTGGTTGGCCCTCACGGAGTAGCCGTGCTTCTTGGCAAACATCTCCGAGAGGGACACGGTGATGGCAAAGCCAATAATGGCAATGGGGATGGCATCCAACGCCACGTTGGGAAGCAGGGTCCAGTCTGGGGGGCGCGGCGGCAGAAACCCAGTGGGGATGTGCCCGGAAACGCTGGAGCCGTAAGTCTCCTTCAGCTTCCCAAAGTGAGATGCCAGAGTGGCTGCCACGACCACGAAGAGTTCCACTGGAATTGGAGCCTTGAGCTTGGATTTGAAGTGTTCGTTAAGCTCTTTGGTTGGGATGAGCACCAGGAAGCACAAGGAGCTGGTGATGAGGTCACAGATGTTGGTCCTGTGGATGTTTCTGAAGATGTTTATCCAGGTGGTGATGAAGGAGCCGATGCCCCCGCTCCGAGGAATGTCCAGGCCCAGCAGGTACTTGACTTGGGAGGTCAGGACAGTGAAGGAGGCCCCTGTGACAAATCCACTCAGCAGCGAATCCGAGAGGTACACGGAGACAAAGCCCACTTGGAAGAAACCCATGGCCACCTGGAAGGAATCAACCACACACAGCACGTCAGGACACAAATCCTGCAGATTCTGTCAGCTGGGATAAAAAACCCAACGTTGTGCACGGCCCTGGAGGACAAGGCACGGTCTGAGCACGGAGAAAAGTCTCCAGCATTCAAATCGGGCTTTCTGGGGGTCTTCACACCCTCAACAAATGTTTATTGTTTGCTCTGCTAATTGCCCTGGTGAGGAAAAAAGGAAAGAAGGAAACCTGGGAAAAAAAATCCCAAACCCACGTTTGAAATGCTGTCTGCTTTTGCCGTTTCTCTTTCAGTTCCTACAAACCCTGTGAACTTTGCAGGCATCTAAAAAGTTTCTGGTGGCCTTGTTCTGCCTTACATTGGAGTTCAGAACCTGCAATAAAGCCACAGCTTGGGTGTAACAACTGTCCTTTGCACTGCAGAGTTCGGTGCCTCTGACTCAGTCTGTGAGCTGCAAACTCCTGGGCTGCAGATCCTATAAACAGAGATAACTGGGAACTCCATGAGAATCTCAAAGTGTTACTGAAGAGAAGGAAGGTTTAAGACCTAGACTGGCTGAAATCAGCTCAGAGTTCTAAAAAAGGCTCCCTCACAGCCTTGGTAATTAATTCAAGGTTGTTCTAAGTGCAAAACATTAATAATAATTAGCTTACCTAGTTAGGCTGTATTAACTGGCGTGAGTAGATTTGCTTTTTAGGATTTTATTGTAAAGTTTCTGATACAAAGAATATGTGATTTTGGTTGAAAAAAATAAGTTTGAGGGTGTTGGCCTGTAGAGAATATGCCTAATATTCAGAGGCACTGAAGATAAACTGATCTGATTTCTTCAAATAAAGAAATGTAATTGTATTTGTACTTGCAAGGAATATTAAGAGCAATTCACAACTCCAAAACTGCATCCATCCCAGAGGGATAAAACCCAAAATCCAGGGTACCTTGGGAGGCCCAGAATATTTCTGAAATAACTCAACATGAACTCGCAGTACAAAAAGTCCCAGGTTGTGCCTGAAACCTGTGTTTTAAGGTATCACAAACATGGTTTTTTTCCCCTCTTATACATTTTGATTGGTTGTCACCCTGGACAGATGAGAACAAATGAATGTGAACTCACAAACTCAAATACCACAGCTCAGCAGTACTGCTAAAAATAATCCCACTCTGGTTAATGCCTAACACTCTAAAAACAAGGATACCTGCTTCAATTTAGGCAAGCAGCGAATTCTAGAGAATAGAGATATATAAATATAAAATATATTTTATCCTCTCAGTAGTATCCTTTCCATAAGATGGCATTGTTTTGACTTGAAATGGGCCAACAGCAAATTTTTAAAAGCACAATTACAAATAAAAAGAAAGTGGGGATACTTTTACTGTGCTAATTTTTCTTTGTTAAAGGCAAATGATTAAAGACTGGAATTAGGAGCTGATGCACCACATTTTGGCCCATTGAAATGGGGTCTAATGCAAAAAAAAAAA
>VZTH01016055.1:0-69193 GCA_013397815.1 Aleadryas rufinucha
AAATCAAACCCAAAACCAACCAACCACTCAAACACTCAAGTGATTATTATAAATTTTGTTTTACAGTGACCGTAAAAGGTAAGAGAAAAAATTCAGACAATCCTCTCTTTTCCGTGTTTTTCCTGCACATAATCTATGAAACACATAGGATCGCTGTAGATCATATGAGTAGGCAGGAAGCTTTCCTGGACAGTCCTGCATAACCTGTTATCTGTTCCCATTAGGGGCTCTAATGAGTGTTTATTTCTCAATTACTAGTTCTCACCCTGTCTTCTTTCTCCTGTTTGTCACAGCAATTTATTCTATTTTTTTTCCTGTTACAGAAGAGATGGTGGAAGGAAAGAGTGCTATTCTTATAGGCATGAGCCAGTGGAACTCAAATGACCTTGTTGAGCAGATAGAAACAATTGGGAAGCTTGAAGGAAATCAAGGTAATGTTTAGCTTGTAATACATAGTTCTTTAGAGTTAACAAGAACATCTGACTATGGGAGCAATTAGTTTTTAGATACTATGTAAATGCTCTACAGAAGTAATGTCATTTTACAGCATCCCGTAGTTAAAAGATTTACATAGATGTATAAGTAGCATTTTAGTGCTGAGAAATTACTAGCGATGATCTCTTTCAGGAGAAAACTTTGTCAGACCAGGTAATACAAATTTATTGGCTTCAGTGGGAAGTCAGTGTTGGACTCAGCTGAACAACTACGAGATGGATTACAAGACTAAAACTTATTTTTTCTTGTATTCACCATGGGAGAGACTTCTTGTCACCAGGTTATTTTGCTCCTTAAAGTCAACAAATCCTTATCTGGAACTTCTATGGAGGCACATACTTTCAGGTGTATTTGGGGCCATTTTTATGTAAACGTGTGTAACTATGTACCACTGAAAGGAGTGGGAAATGGGCAGTGATACACCAGTAAGAATCTGGGACTTAGGATAAAGGCCTGAGCACTTCATAGTTATGCATTTAAATTCACTCCTGGTGCAAAGTATTCTGTCCGTTACATGAGGGGAAAATTGCACCACTAGGAATGAATTCGGCCTGGTGGATTTCAGTCCTCCAGCTATCTTGAGATTATATCCTTACTTTAAATATATATTGGTAGTGTTTCTAAGGGTGAGTTATTGTTGGTTTGGTTTTGTATAGTGCAGTGAAGATAAGTTGAGGTAAGGTGAAGAAGACTTTTCGTATACTTTGAGTTTAGTATGTGCTTTATATTGCATTACTTGAGTTTTTTATGGTGGGAAATGAGATTACTATACATGTTAACTTGCAAACCAGACAAATACTTGTTACAGAAGAAAATGTCGTTCAATTCAAGCTAGTAATTGACATGTAAACTTAAACTGATGTCAGCATTTTAAAGGGTGAAATCCTGAGGAAAAATGCTGGAGTATGCATTATCCATGAAGTCAAGACGTGTTTGTGACCAAACCTACATAGGACTTCAAATAAGGTCACGTGAATACTAGGGTTGTCCTCTCTCCCTCAACTGGTATCTCTTGTTATATTGGCCTTTTGTAAATGTGGGCTTGAGAGATGGAAAGTATTGGAGCTGGGAGGTGCTACTGTTGTGCAAGTTGCATTTGGTCTGTGTACGGAAACCTGCAATTCCTTCCCTTTCTGCACCTCCTAGGATTGAGCTTTTTGATTTCTATTGATTTTTTTTTTTCTTAATTACAAGCTTTATGTTTCTCAGTGGACCATAAAATGCTGTTGAATTCATGATATGCACTATGACTCCCCAATACTCTAGCTGCTCTTTGTAACTTCCCTTTAAAAAAATATTTCCTGAGATTTTAAGTGCAGTAAATGCATCACTGAGTGATCTTTTTTTTTTTTCTCTAATATCATATCTTTTGGATCTCATTTTTTCCCCATCTAGAGTAAGGGGAAAAAAACGTTGGTTTATATGTGCAGCAGCCAGTTTGTATGAGTGTCAGGGACAATTTCTTGTTGATTCCTTCAACTGCCCTTTCTGTTCTCCTGTTATAATATCCACAAGGCACTGAACAGAACTGGAAGGCTAGAATAATGTTTTTGGTTAAGATTAAGTTTGATACACATCTGTGTAGTAAGCTAATTTATAAAATCATAGAATATCTCGAATTGCAAGGGACCCATAAGGGTCAAGTCCAACTCCCTGCTCCTCACAGGACTACCTAAAGCTAAACTATATGACTACATGACAGGAAGTTGGAATTCGTGTTTTCTGTTGTCTTGTGTGCACAAGGCTGCTAGAAAGACTTACATCAATGACAGTGATTCTTCTGTTTTGAGAAAGTTTGTTTTTGTTGTGAGCAGACTGCATGAGGAGTAGCTTTTCAGAGTGCACTAAGCTCCCAGAAATTGTATTGGGCATTCCAGAGCATTAAGCGTGTATGAAAATGCCTTTGTGTTGTCCCAGACTTCTTGAATTTCTGGTTAGGCCAAAGTAATGCACGAGGTAAGGCAATACCAGTCAGAAGGGTAGGATGCACTGACAGCTGCTACAAAAATTTACCGCGATCTTGCCATGTAGAGGAAGGTAGAGATAGGAAAGCAAATGACAAAGTAATTGTTATTTTATTACTTTGTAGCACATAAACAGTTTTTAATTTGTCTGTGGAGCAGTATTGCTTTTTCTTTCCATCAAGGTAAGAGTCTAACTAGTCTGGTATTATGAAGAAACATTACTGTGGGAGAGAAGTAATTAACCAACTTCAGGAGATTATTCTTCATCAAATATTCAGCTGGGTTGTTGCACAAGAGGTACAAATCTTACATGTAAGAGGAAAGTTTAGCTACATCATTCTTCAGGTTGATGTTTTTGCAGAAGGAGAAAGACTGTAGTCTTTCTGAAAACCGTCTATTGTTTCTTGTGAAATAAAAATTAATCCCAGTTTAAGTCAATAATAAAGGCTGTACAGTGTTTAAACATTTACATATAGTGCTTGGTTAGGAGCAAAGCAGAGCCTGCAGCTCCCTGTGCAGTGGTTAAATGCACTTTTGGCAAGGAGCGATGCTAAGGTGCTAGCAATCAGCCCTGAGTTAACTGCAAAGTACAACAAAAATGCAGCTGTTAAATGGATCTTTAAGGTCAACTTTTTCAGGCGAGATTGGATTTTATCTCTCTTGTTCTTCTTCCTTGTATACTTTGTATATTTGTATAATTTTCCTGTATAACAATGGGAATTTTATGTATTTATTTCTCACTTGATTCTTTCCTGAGTATAAAATAATTTAGCATAATTCTATGTTGGTCTTGTTTTGTTGAATTTTGCAATTGTCATGTTTAAAAAAAAGTTAATTACTAGGTCAAGGCAATAAAAAGAAAATATTTCAGATACACCAACTTGGCTGTGAATTAGCATTCCCCACTTTAATAAGAATGGTTAATTTTTTTCCACTGCACAGTTTAGACATTTTGTTAAGTGACTTGTCAGTTGTGATGTGGATACTAACCCATAGTATCTGAAATTCTGAGCTATGTTGAGTTGGATCCGTTAAGCTCCACAGGAAACCACTGTTTCTGTGCAAGACTGGTGCAGATTAAGGTGTCTTTAGCGAGTTCATCTGGTCTCATTTTTCATTAGCTCCCTCATTCAGTCCCCTTTGTTACACCTGCTATGCATTTCAGAGATTCTCCAACATTTATACAATAGTCAAAACACTCAATACAATAGAAAAATCTCTACACCCTCATGTGTAGAGGTGTACCTCTATAGTGGTACCTATAGTGGTACCTCATCCTCACCCTATAGTGAGTTTTACCTTGTATTAGTGTTTCTCCCTCTGTCTCTCTCCTCTGAGGGCTGCCTTGCCTAATTTTGTCCATAGTGAATGTTCTGTGTAAACGAACTGCTCTCTTCCTTCCCTCTGGCAGCATGTGATCTACCCCTCCCCGTCATGCCTTCCTGGAGTCACATAATTAATTAAACGGCATTTTTACACAGCTGACTGTGATGTTTATGCTGCTATTAAATTTATTTCAATAGCATCTGCTGCGGCCTATTAATATGAAGAGTGGCAAACAGAAAATTTGGCTTAGTGAACAGTAGAAGGGAAATAATGGAAACTACAGTAGTCATCAGCATTCCAAAACACATCAGATTGCTCATATAAAGAACAGATTTTACTTCTAGCTGCAGGTTTTGGAGAGAAGCAGTGGATTGGATTTCTGCAAATCACTACTGTTAGCAGTTTATAGTAGGGCAGGTTACTAATGTTGTGCAGCTGCCGTCATTTAATTTTGTGATGCTGTTATGTTCTAGAATACAGCTCAGAAAATGCATGCAAAATGGAGGAAGCTTAATCTACCTGCTAAGATATTTTTTATCTGAGATCTGAGTGCTGCTGCAGAGAGCATTGCTTTCCTTGCAGTCTCTCCCTTTTCATTTTTTAATCTGTATTAAGATCCGGTGCACATGCTGAAATCAGCATGTGTTCTTGCATCATTTTCACTGGGCCTAGAGTTTCCCTGGCTGCCATTCCCATGGAGAGGATCATGCCATCTGTAGGTATATTGCCTCCTTTCCTTTCCCTCTGTTTTCCCAAGTTTGACATGTCTATGCTCACACTAGTGTTACATTTGCTACGGCATTAAAATAAAAAATTAACAAAACAGATTTTTCTATTCAGAAGTTAATTTTCACAGTATTCTTGCTGAGGTGAAAGTCATGTTCTAAAAAGGAGCATCGATGTTTTTTGTTCCAGTGGTATGGTTTTGTTGTTACACGAATTCAGATTATTGGAACGCAGAAAGTCATGTATACCGTACATGGCACCTTTTTGGCCAGTATTGCAGCATTGGATGTGTGTGGGAAGAAAGATGGGACTAATTCCCCTGATATCTCCTTGGTGCTGAGGTGCATAACCCTGTTCTGCTGTGCTGTCCTCTAACGCTGAACCCATTATTGATGTAATCCCAGGTGAGAGCAAAACAAGAGGCAAGAATTGTACAAAATGCCCTCTGACATCTTAGGAGCACAGCTACATGTATACGTAATGGCTACAGTCTACAAATCTAATGTATGTGTAATGGCTGTGTGCCACAGCATGACACTAAAGGTAATTTTGTGAATGTTATTTTTACATGCAGCTGCTTTCTCTGAAGAATAGATATGGTTATTTCTACTGGTGTTACCAGTCTTTTGTGGGACAATAAGGTGGCTTCTATTCTGGTTTCAACAGTGCCCAAAAAGCACTTTCCTGATTTTTTTTAATTTTATTTTTTTAGTAGCATGCAAGTAAGAGTAATTGCAGATCATCCTTCAATTCTGGGACAGAGAAGTGGCATTTTTTTCAGAATTTGTTAAATTTACTGTGTGATGAAAAATAAAGTAACTGTCTGTTTCTTAAACTTACCAAATAAAAATTAATTTTAGTTCTGTAGTGGACGTGTCTTCAGTTTCTATCGAGAATTGTTCTTTTGCAATGGAGAGTTTCTATCTGCACAGCCATTCAAAGCTGCCATGGTGTCCTAGGTTACAGTGTAAGATGTGCCCAAAAGCATGTATTCTATCACCATCTTCATAAGCTGTTGAAACCAGGTGCGGCAGTGTTTTCTTGTCTCCTCCCTCCAGGAGCTATCTCTGTTTAATGGACAATTGTTTTCAAACCGGTACACTTGGGAAGGAATTTTCTTCATGAAACCCGTTGTTTTACGTGTTTTAATTTGTGGAATTGTGTATACAAGCACTTCAGAAGGCTGGTTTGTGGTCTTGGCATGGATGTCTGGTTTTTGCTTTTAGCTCTCACATTCCTGAGAGCTTCACACATTGTTCCCAAGGGAGTGACTGAAGGCTGCTTTGCCTCAGCAATGACTCTCTATGAGCTATTGCAGTTAATATTTCTTCCCTGATAAGCTGAAAGAAGGTAACATTTGTGACCCAAGCTCTTAGGCAGAATAATAGTCTGTGAATTGTCCTGGAAAGGAACTGAAAATGAAACAGATTGTATGTGAAGTTTGAAAATAGCTAATTCAAATGATTTTCATTCCTCAAAGGTGAGGTACAGCAGTGTACTGCAAGTATAGCTTGCACAAAGCATGGACTAAAGGAGATTTCTTTGCTGTGTATTGAAAGCCTGTCATTTTTTCTGGTTTTTTTATTCTCTTCAAAACCAATCTGTCGACTGTGATAGTTGGGGCACCTGAAAAAATAGAGAATAGTTGCAGAGCTCTTACTTCGTACTGCTGCATCCATCAGAGGAGTTAAACATTACTATTGGTCTTTATGTATTAACCTTAGTTGGATTTAGTATAACAGTGTTTTTAATTTGTGAGATTGAGAAACAGTGTGGACAAGTTCTATAGTCTTAAGCACTGGGCAGAGGCTTTCGTTGAACACAAGAAAATCAGTGGGCAGGCAGCAGCAGCACGTGCCGTTTTATTCGCATATCGCAGAGGGCCACCAGCTTCCCTGGTCCTTGTCATTTGCCATTCTGTTCTTTGATGCCAAACACATGCAACAGGATGGTGCCTCTGTTGTTGAGTCAGGCTGTGCCCCAGGAGCAGAGTGCTGCGTCTGTCGCATGTGTGAACGTACTCAAGTGGTAGGGTGGCTCTGGGAAAAAAAAGTAAATGTTGCCTGGGCCTCTGAAGAAAGAACCTAGAGAAGGGATTGAGAGACCTATGTTCTCATCCCAGCTCTGATGGTAGATGTAGGTAGAGGTACGCTGATACCTTTGGGTTTTGTCATGGTCAAATGATGGCAAAGGTGTTTACCCTCCATGGTAGTAATGGCCAGAGTGCTGTAGGAGCACTTCATCTGTAGGAAGGGTCTTTATTCCCATATCCTTGTGTCTCTGTATATTAGGGTTTTGTATTTAAATCTGAGAAAATCCCTCTGTACTTACAACTTTCCTTGGACGAGGGGACTGTGGGAGGGAATGGAAGGACAGAAATATTCTTTAAACAGCTGCTAATTAACTGTTTGTAATAAGAATCTGGTTTGTATTGCTAGGTAAGTTATGACAGTTCCTAGTTATTAAGAGATTCAGTGGCTAACGCTGCAGGTTATCAAATGGATTCCTACCTACATTCCTCTATCAAATAGATTCCTCCCTATGTACCAAGAAGTCTCATTTTTTATGATGCCTTTCTTGAAATGAAGAGTAAAATCTAGCTTCTAGCATAACCATTTTGATTAATAGATTCCAGCAGTTATCAAGTGTGTCATATGCTGATCTATTCCCACGGAAGCCAATGGGGATTTTGGAAATCAGCGTAGTAGTAGTCAGTTGCAAAATATTTACAGCAACACAGGAGGAAAAGTAAAGAACTTGATGTTCATGTAAGACAATTTTGGTTTACATTGTGGTTTCTTTCTTTTGCAGGTGAAGAATCTGCATTTTGCTCATCTGGCTTTCTACAGGAAAAACAACGTGAGTTGAAGTTGTTCTCATTTTCCTTTGTACCAAAGCTATTCAACAAGTAGAGATAGTAATAGAGTAGACTTGTTAACTAGCACAGGCCTTGTGGTATGTTACACTGAGAAGAGAAATGCATGTGGAGGGATCATGATTCTTTTAAATTTTCTTTGAAATTTAATTATTTTCAACATGGATTATTAAAATGTACCAGGAAAGTGCCTGTGAGATTATTTAGTGCATTATTGTCTTATAGTGTTGGCTGGAGTGGTAGAGGTAGAGCACTGGAGAGTGAAGCTGCTGGTGTACACAATAGCTCACACAGGACAGTACAACATGGCTCGATTTGGAGTGTAGGAGCCCTCAGTGCTTTGTGCTCTGGACTTCCTTCTTCCGTCTCTGCTTAGGGAGGTGCAAGAAGTGTTGCTGTTAAAATTTCTGGGTGCTGTAAGAATGAAAAGTAGTGTCAAGCCTGGCATTGCTCGGGTTCCTTTGCTGCTGGTGCCCAACTTCAAGGAGTGTATTTACATTGTGGCTCTGCTTTTGATCTTTCTATGCTTTTGCATTGCTTGCTAAAGAGCAGGAATTGACTTACAGAAGTGTGTGGTGTTAATGAGGGTGTTTTCTTTCATCGCAGTTCTCTCTGGAGACATTGTCCGTTACCTTCCTGGAGTTCACAGTGAAATGTCGGTTCTTTATTCCTGCAGCTGTGTTCGTAAGCACATGCTGTCACTAGGTGCCAACCCCTTCCCTTTTGGAAATCATAGTTTTCCCATCTGGCCTGGTCTGGTAACTGGAGCTGTGGAGCGTTTCAAGTCGAGATCCTCAGCTAAACCCTATGTATTTCTTCTTCTCCTGTGCTCTATAGTAGTCATTTACGAGATCTGGTAGCATGTATATGCGTAAGACTCATTCAGTGAGGAAACTGTGGAAGTTAACACAGGAACTATCTCATGTTGTGGTTTTCAGAGCAGGATTGGGCTCAGTGATGCATGCCATTATTTTCCTATAAACAGTGCAGTTTGCAAAACTGCATCTGCAGTATATTTACAGTATTCTTTCTCATTTGTTAATAGAAAGCATATGTCACAGCCTTCATATGAACATATTTCTTATGATGGATTTGTCATTATAAAGGGCTAGCAATAGTGCAGCAGATGGCAAGAAACAGCATCATTTCTCACGAGAGCGTGATAATGGAAATAGCAGTTTTCTTTTGGGACTATCACCACTTTATGCTTTGTAGCCAACACAAGTTCTCTTTTTTTTTCTTCCTCTAAATTAACATGGCAAAGTATTAGGGATATTTGAAATGGTCTGTGTAATAAAAAAAAGAGGACCTGGCTTGATTCTTAGTATGGGTTTGAACTTTACCTCATGATCTCAGAAGTCTGGGAATGAGCATACACATTCTCTTCTCCTAGATTAGGGGTACTAACTTATTTTTTTGGTCATGTATCAAACCCGTGCCTTTCATGCCTGCTTTGGGGTGTTGAATCACTCAACATTTTTCCTTTCACCTGGCTTTCTTCTCGTGGCAATCTTGAGATCTGATGTACTCCACATGAAGAGACAGGGCAACGAGTTACTTCAGGCAAAGCTAGAGATGCAGAACTTGCTTAGTGCCTCTCTAAATCATTGGTGAACATGTATGTGTGTGTATATATGTATATTTATATACCAGTTCCAATGGGAGTTTGAGTCTAAAACAATCCCTGCCAGACACACTGGCTCACTGGTATCTGTGGTAGCAGTATATGTTTCTGTCTGCAGAAATACTTGGTGTATCACTCATTAAATAAATTGGTTTAGATGGTAGCCACTGTTCCTGACTGTTGACTGCTAGACTGAAAAGCAATTTCTCTATTAGGGTTGCATTTATTTTAGGACTGTGTGCTGTCTTCCTTATAGTTCAGCATCTGGTAAACAATAGGCAAGTGTCACTTTCTGTTTTGACTCACCTACTTCACTTAAGTTTGTTTTGGTACCACATGTTACTAAGAGCCATTTAACTACTAGGGAAGTTCTCAACGGGCTGATACATGGTCCTGACAAAAAATGCTCAATAGTTCCTGCTGTTTTTTATAATGAAGACTTAAGTTTTAAATTGCTTTAGCTTAATTTAAATGTTTTTAAATTGCTGATCTCCCCAAAAATGGAACTTGTAAATTTCATATTGTTGACATAGTTGTTTAATAATGAGGTCAGCATTAAATTGCAGAGAATTTCACAAAGCAGTTGCATTTGGTGGAATTTCTGGGCTTATGATGTTTCTGTTTGATTTGCTTTCTGATACTCTGGGTTTTGTTGTTGTACTCTTTTGTTTTATACAAATATTAAATTACTAATGCATTAAATCCTTGCCTGTCAGAAAGGCAAGAATAATTGCCTCAATTTTAAATACAGAGAGGTGTAGACACAGGGGCTAAATAAATTTCCAGTGGCTATGAGGGATAATATTGGTAGAATCTGCTGTAGAATTCACTCTCAGTCCTAATGCAGAAGAGCAGAATGTTCAAAATGTATTTTGGACTAAATTCAGTGCTTTTAGAATAATTTGGCCAGACCTCGCTTAAGCAGTGTTCTTGGTGAGGTGAAAATTACATTCCACTCTCTTAAGGTCTGGCAGACTGCCTGTAGACAAATGGCATGGAACCTCAGAGAAGGTGTGAACTCCTAATGCCAAGAAAAAGTAAACTGAGCCAACTATATCATTATGTGGTGTATTTATTTTCTACTGGCATGCTGGAAGAAACAGAGGTAAATGTGTCTAAATCCTGAAAGCTGCCTGTTACCTATTTTGGTATTATTATTTGGTACAATCATCTCTCTTTAACTCCTAAAGCTTGTGTCTGTCATGGAGGGAGGAAGGCTTCCTAGTTTCTCTAGGAACAGCTAACATGAGAGATGAGTGGAATTTTAAGACGGCAACACTCAATCAGCTGAAATTTTAAATTACAAATTTCTAGCATCGTCACTCAGGAGGGTTTGAAAGCCTCCTCCTCCCCTCCCGTAAGAGGGAGGAGTTGTTACAGGGATAGGATTCACATCTTGTCTGGAATTTCATCACTGTCAGAGGGAAAAGCACATTTGCCCTTCCCAAAGAACTAACCACAACATTTGCTAAGCAAATTTCATCTTACAGCTGTTTCCCAGGTAACTAAGATGCAGCAGTAGAAAAAAAAAAATACTGCATTACGAAGAGACCAGAAAGAGCCTGTAGCAATTTTCTTCAATGAAGAAACAGTGCAAAAAAGAAGTAGTGGATAGTGCTATAGCATCTTTTTCTCTGACCTTAAGGCCAGAGAAGATTTGTTCAGAGATCAAGCTTCTTCACAGCCAGCTGTAAAAGTAGAATAGAATAGAATAGAATATAGAATATTTTCGGTTGGAAGGAACCTGTAATGATCACGTAGTCCAATTTCCTGACCACTTCAGGGCTGAACAAAAGTTAAAGCATGTTGTTAAGGGCAATGTCTAAATGTTTCTTAAACACCAACAGGCTTGGGGCATTGACAGCTCTCTAGGAAACCTGTTCCAGTGTTTGATCACGCTTTCTGCAAAGAAAAACTTTTTAAGTGTTGTTTCCCAAGGCAAGACAGTGGACAGTCTCATGGCTTTAAAGCTAATATCAGGAATTTTCCATCATTTACATCAGTCTGCTGCCCAGCCAGACTGCCTAAAGAGCAGACAAGTAGGTCTTCGAGTCTGTTCGGTCATTCTCCAAAGTCAATGCAGAAGCTTCCATTGTTGTGTTTATAATTGAAGATGTTGGATGCATGATCCTGTTATGAAAAGGTATTGGCAAAGCAGTGTGTTTCTGTGCAATGTCACTTCCTATTTTTCGGCTTACAAGACATACCAAAGTATCTAAGATATCTTTATGGGATAAGCAGAGTGATGTAGAACCTCAGGTGACCTTTTCTGCTGCTGCTTCAGAAAGGCAGAGATGATGAACAGCAGCTGTACTGGCACTACATGCCTCTGTATAAGGACCTGAATCCTGTTCTGTATGTCGCTATTAAGAATAGAAGAGCCTCTAATATGTAGGCCTACAAGAAACCTTGTGTATTGTTCTGTTTGTCTACAGCATTTCATGTGAACAGAATTTCTCTCTTAAAATTAAAAATGTGCCTTATCTCCATAGATGTCTGTCAAAGATGTAGCAGACAAATATTTATATGACTAATATGTCTCTTTTCCTTTCAGGTGAACTATATAGAGCCTCTTTAAGAAAACAAAGGTTCCCTGCACAAGGCAGTATTGAAATACATGAGGACAGTGAGGTGAGATTGTTTCCTAAAACAAGCTGTGCTGATTTGCAAGTAGACATGTGAAAATACTGTCATATTGTATTATGTAATTGTAAACTCATTTGATGGCTTAATGTGTTTTTCCCTTGTTTAGTAGGTGCACATGCAATTGCTGAAAATCATCACAAGATTTTTAGACATTGCATACTTAGGTGGAAATAGAACTCGGTTTTCTGAAGAGAAATTGTTATGTCTGCTTAGTACTTGACTGGAAGTGCAGGTTTTGTGAAGCAGATTCAGCAGCAGTCATGAAATTGATAATAACAGAATTGCCTTTTTTTAGAAGCAGGAAAGAATCTCAACACTTTGTGGTCCCTCCAGCAAACTGATTAAGGTCCTCTGTCCACACATAGGATAGGTAATGGAAACGTCTACTTTACCGTTTTTGAAGAACTCAGTCCTACAACCCCCTGAAAATGATAACAGTCATTGATTGACTTCAGATGTCCAGTCAATTAGTCCTTGAGCACCTTGTCTAAGTCATGGCTGAGCTACTGCTGAGAGGCAAATCAATTTTATTCCCTCTGAGTCTTCCTGTGAAAGATACCAGTTAAATCCGGCTGAGAGACTTCTCATACCAGTGACTTCAGCAATATTGACCCACTTGAAGTTTTGCTTTTTGAAGCATTCAGTTCCACCAACTCCTCAGCAGTGCTGCTTATTTACAAGCAGGCATTGTCCATGGAAGGGACTACATTTAACTTCTAAAGGGAATTAAATTTCTCTTCTGAAAACTGGAATGAAACCTTTTGGAGAAGGAAATTGTAAGTCAGTGTATGGAAAAGTGGAGCCTGAAAAATGCTTCTATGATTCTCCCACATTTAAGCAGATACAAGTCAGGTCAGCAAAATGCCTTCACAATGAATAGTTCTACTGGATAGTAAAATTCATGGGCTGAACAGAGATAGTGGAATAACCTAAAGTTCTCTCATTTTCAGCCATTTCTCTGTCACCATTATACAAGTGCTAAAGCTACCCATTTCCCTTCACTCCAGAACTTAAGAATAAACTGTCCAGAACATTGCCTGATTCTGAGTAAATCACTCAGTCTAGCATTTGACAATCCTTAGACAAAAAATATTACAGTTGTTTTTACTGTGTGTTCATATTTGGTCAGGAACTAGAAATCTTCAGGAATCATGTCATCCAAAGTGAAGAAGAAAATAGCAGTCAAGATTTAACAACAAAAAATCTAATCTTTTAATGTATTACTGAGTTCTTTGAGTGCACATGAGTCTCAAGGGGTAAAGAGGAAAAAAAAGGTGAAATTGTGAGACATTCAAAATGCTTTTCCAGTTTCAAGTCGGAAATATCTTGGTTAGTCTACAAAGCGTGCTGATTATTGTCTGTGTATGCGCCTTTTTACATATTCATAAATTTGTTTGTGAGTTTTATGGATATCAGCAATGATGCTTTTTTTTTTTACTTTTTCATTAAGTATCTGGGTAAATTACCCCCATCTTTCATTTTACTAAGAAGCTGCCAGTCTCAAAAGTCTGAGATAACTGTATCATCTGCTTTTGCTGAATGTTTTCATTGGCAGAGAAATTTGTCTTTTTTGGACTTGTGATGATTTGAATGAGAACCTTGCCAGTAAATGAAGCAATCATTAGGATACTTAGACAGATGATTGCTTACACTGCCTGTGGAGGTTGGAATTTTTCTCCAGTCTCAGAGTATTTAAAGTAACTTCTGATGTACACAAAGCTGTCTTAATCTTTGTTGATCTGAAACCTACATCTGTGCTGCACAGGGTTTGTGTCAGAGCATAGTGGGCTCTATATGATTCAGATGTACTTGAATTAAATGGAACACAGGACATGCGCACATGCACACGCCCCCACCCACTCCAGTGAAAGCAAATATCACAAAATTATCACAGTGGAGGTGGGAGAAAAAAAAAAAAATCACTGCTAATGTTGACACCAAGTAAACTAACAAAGTCCATGAAAATGCCTCCTCCTTTCTTATTTCCTGTTTTTCTCACAGGAAGGAGTTCAACATCAGAACTGCAAAACTCATGTGTTAATTTTGATCCTACATGGGGGGAACATATTAGACACTGGAAGTGGAGACCACAGCAGCAAGCTGGCAGACATCAACACCTTCAGTTCTGTGTTTGAGAAAGTGACCCGAGCCCATTTCCCTGCCTCTTTGGGCCACATCTTAATGAGACTTGTTCCCTGCCCAGCAATCTGTTCAGCAGCTTTCTCTCTTGTCTCCAGGCAAGTTGATTTGCATTTCCTGGTGTTTGGTTTTGCATTGTGGTTTTGAATAGCTTTCTGTGACCCATATATTTCATAATGAAATTTTGTCAATCATTCTTAATCTTTTACTGACTGCAAGACTTGCAACGATCTTTCATCCTTTTCTAAGTGGATGAATTTGTTCTAAAAAACATTTCTATTGGATGTATCCCCTTCAGTAGCTGCTCTTCCTCAGCTGCTTTTTCAGTCTTTAAATTCACTCATTGAATGAGAGAATGTTTTCAAGTAACATTACTTTCCGTGACATAAATATTTTAAATGGCACGATGGAGAAAGGAGAAAGAAACACATACTCATGGGACTGCTGCAACTCTCTACAAATGCAAACCAGGATTAACTGTTGAACTCTGGTGAGGGGAGGAGAGAATCAGATTTTCTTGATTTCTGCTTTTCTAAGCATGAAAATGTTGCATTTTCAATCAAGTAGCCTCCTTTTTGCCAAATGTTACTATGCAAATATTTACTGTGATTTCAGAATGTGTGCGGCTCCGTTTCATCTTTTTGAAAAGATTGGACACTGGGAAAAATGTCTTTACATGCTTTTGAACAATACACCTGTCCCAGTTGTGTTCTAGGAAACTTTCGTTGCGATGGTTGGATCCTGCTCTCTGGTGTAGTGAGTTATTATACAGGCGGAAAACAAAAGCTGAAATGTAATCATGTCATTGCCATTCAAAACTATGTCTAGTTGTGTGTAGAACAATTGCACCAAGTACGTTTAACTACAGAAATGCCTTCTAGTGTGATCCCATTCACCTAAAGCAGTAATGCCTTGGTTTTTTGAAGCAATTGAATTCTATGAGAAAATGATCCTTCCCGTGTTTGCTCATTATGATCTGCAACAGCCCAACCCCTTTCTGTTAGTAACTGCTCATTCTCTAATGCTGTGTGCTGCCTCTTGCAGTTTTCCTGATGATAACATGTCCTTTTCTAGCCTAAATCCCTACAGCTATGATGAGAGCTGTCTCAGCAGCAGTGAAGACCACATCCCATTGGCTGCCTTGCCTTTGCTGGCTGTTTCATCTCCTCAGTACCAGGATGCAGTTGCCATGGTGATCAGTAGAGCAAATCAAGTTTACAATGAGTTTCTCAAATCTACTGATGGGGCTGGTTTTAATGGACAGGTAGGACTATTTTCTCTTACATCAAAGTAAAATTCCTTCAGCTGAAAAAAATGCCACTTCTCTGTCCCAGAATTGAAGGATGATCTGCAATTACTTTTACTTGCATGCTACTAAAAAAAAATAAAATTAAGAAAAATCAGCTGCAATATAAACCAAAGTGTAAAAACCAGTAACAAGGGTATGAAGTAAGACAGAAACTCCTCTGCAGTGCTGTAATGCTTTTTGTCTCTTTTAAAAATACTTGCTACATCTCCCCAAAAATTTTTTTTTTCTCAGGTGTGTCTCATAGGTGACTGCATTGGAGGAATTTTGGGCTTTGATGCCATCTGCTATAATTCTAATACAGCTTACGAGAGTCGGAACAGTAGCAGGAGAGGAAGCATCAGCAGCATCCAGGTGAGGAGAAAAAAATACACACAGCCGAAACCCTGTAGATTCATTCCATGGAGGAAATCAGCTCATATAAGCCAGAGAAAATTTGAGGATTTGGTAAATTGCCATGACAGAATGGGATTCTGCCCATGTATCAAAAATTTACTGTTAAAAATTAAGCTGTCAGCTTCAGTTTTATGATATACAGAAATCAGTAGTGAAGGCTTTATCTGTTAGCCTTCAAAGTAGGGTTACCAAGTGCCCTTTATTTTTTCCCTAAGTGTAGATGCAAACATGTCCTTGCTCAGAAATCTCTAGTAGGCTGCCATTTTTGTCAAAATATCCCTCCTTTCCCTCCTTTCCTTTTCCCTCTTTTCCTTTTTTTATTTGTTCACCTGGGGTCTGGAATTCCTTATACTGCTGCCTGGGGGTAGTCTAGCATTGAGACATAAGTTTTAGTGACTAGTGAAAGAATGCCTCTTTCTTCATAAGGAATGCAAATCACGTGCAGATCTATGAATGGACTGCTGAGTAGCTATACAAGTGCTGCATTTGCACAGAAGAAAGGATTCGTTCTACTTGTGATCCAGGAAAGATTTTATGATAGTAAAAGTACAGGTTTCTAAAGTAATACTAGCATGTAAACTTCATTTTTGTATGCAACACATTAAAGAAAGAAAATCGAAGTTCAACTGATCGTATGGACTTCAGGCTCAAGTGGGTGTGATGAATTAGAGTTGACACTGTGTGAGGTGCTCTGTTCTTTGGCTTTGTGACCCTGGCTTCATCTCTTTAATTGCCTCCCCTCAAAAATGGGCTCAGTGGTACCAACCTTCTTGGTTCAGTTGAAAGCTATGTGTGGTGGGAGTACTCTCAAGCAAAGAGACATCCTCTGAATTTTTCCAGGAAGGAGAATTACCATTAATAACATGGCTTTTGGGAATAAGACTATTCACTTGCCACAGAAGCCAGGAGATCCTCTTGGCTGTTGGAGACTGTAGGTAGAACTGTGTTGGAAGATTTGTCTCATGGCTCGTATGCCCTATGAACTTGTTCTTTCTGTAGGTTTGGAGAAACAGATTCAGTTGGCATGTTTTCCATGGTCTGTCTGCATGTCTTTGGCCAAGTCTCTTAAGCTATCATGTCCCAGACAGACCTCATCTGTAAGCCTTGCACTCTTTCTCCTCTGTCTTGTCTAGTTGGAGTTTTACACTTTCTGCAAGTTGCTTAGAAGTACTGACCGTGACAGTGTAATTGTACTCAGGGCGCTTGATGTTACGGATTGTGAAGAGTGTTCCAGTGACACTTCAACAGTATAATGCAGTGGCATAATGCTGTGTCCAGGAAGACAGGAGCAGAGAGTGGTGGTAGAGAAAATGTAAATGAATGTTGGGAGACAGATGTATGCAAGAAGGAAGAGAACAACTTTGCATCCTGCTCTCTTGTACAATGCCAAGCCAACTTTCCAGTGACCTTCTCTAGGGTCATCTCACAGAGATCTAATCCCATGTCCTAAAACTAATTTTTCTTTTGTCATTGAATTTGCCTGTGCCTGCCCCTCCACTTACTCTCATGAAGATGTTACAGACTGCTATGAGGTCTCCCCTCATTCCCCTTTTCTCCAGCCTGAACAAGCCATGAAACCTCAACTGCTCGTCATGTGGCTTCCCCTCCAGACCCTTCACCATCTTTGTAGCCCTCCTTTGGGCACTCTCTAATAGCTTTTTTATCTTTCTTGTATTGTGGTGCCCAAAACTGCACACAGGACTCAAAGTGAGGCCACACTGGAGCTCAGTCACGTTCCCTAGACTGGCTGGCAATGCTGTGCCTGATGCGCCTCAAGAAGCAATTGGTTCCTCTGGCTGCCAGGGCACACCACTGATTCATATTTAACTTGCTGTTCACCACGACAGCCTTTCTGTGTGGCTGCTCTCCAGCCTCTCGTTCCCCAGGCTTTGTGCACACTCATAAAAAAACAGATCTCGCATGCCTCATGCACACAGATCTCTTGCACGAATGAGGTGCGGGGTTCAGTCCAATGGCATTTATTTTGAAAAGCAGCATCTGCAGCATCAGGGAGGATGCTGGTGCAAGCTGCAGAAGTGCTGGAGGAAATGAAAAATAATACAATAATGAACAATAAATAAATAACCTTAAGGATATGGTACCACTGGTCTCCTCTTGCATCCTGCAGAAGCTAGCATTCTCAAGAAGTCAGATCCCGTATCCATGGAACATGATTAGCAAGACCATTAATGTTGTAATGTGCATTTTGTGCACTTGGGTAAGAACCCTTCTGATTACCTTACGATATTTACAGTTCTTGAAGAATGATGAAGTCGTGAGGGATAAAGCTTTTGTGTTACTCCTCCTTTCCACCCCTCGCACCCCGCTCCACCCTCAGTATTCCTGATTCTCCTTCCAGCTTTTAGGCTATTTATCTTGAAGGCAAATTTAGTCTTCATCTCTTTCCTTCTACTGCAAAGAGTAATTTTTAGTCCCTTCCACACTTTTTTGGATAAAGTGAGGTCATATCTATAAATGCAGGCATTTCATATAAGCTCTTTCATATTTTGTTATCTGTCTAAATCTTCCCTTTGCTCCCTTCATTTTCTGAAGGATAATCCACTCTTAACAGAGGACTCCAGTCTGGGTGACAGCAAACGCCTGAGCAAAAGCGATATTGACATCTCGGGACTCATGGAGGATGAGAAGCAAAGGCAGCTGCTGCCTCGGAAACAGAGTGACTCATCCACTTACGACTGTGACACTATAACCCAGCATCATGCGTTCCTGTCCAGGTAACTCGTGATCGATGACCGAGTAAAAGAAATGGGCTCACCATTGAACGGAGCCTGTTAGCACCAGAGCACAGAGGCATTGTTATTGTTTCTGTTCTGTCTCATGGGTGAACAGCAGGTTCATAGGCTACTTTTCTGCTTCTGAGTGTAGGTATTTCATCTCCAGCAGAACTAAATGATAGATGAGTCTTTTGGTGTCAGTAAGAAATAAGTGGTCTGTATTTACTTCATGCATACAAAGTAAATGGATGTGTTTTAAATCACTTAAAAGGTTAAAAGCTGTCTGTAAGTATCATTGATTTTGACCTGTTAAAAACAGTTGAAAAATAGTGAAATTCTAGGTCATAGCTCAGGGAGCAGATTCCAACAATGGTTTTTATGTACCCAGATCACATACTTTACCTGTAACCTTTTAATACCATTGTCCTTACACAGCTTTAGTAGGTTAGACTTTGCAGCAGAAGTTTCAGAATGAACTTGCATACATTTGTACTGCTGAAAGGGAGGGGAGGTAAACTTGAATATTCATGGTCCTTGGAAAACTTTACCAAGTGTTCTGTGGAATGACTGTAGGCAACTCTTGCATGTTGAAGGTAGTAAATATACCGAATAGCCGCACTGAAAATCATGGCTGCTATACTGCAGTCATTCTACAGTTTTAACGTGTATTGCTTGGATCTAAATGCCAGTTCTAGAGCTTTCTAAGCATCCTGTTTTGGGAATGTTCTTTTTTTCTGAATGCCCTCTTTATTATTTTTGATTCAGTATTCTCTTTGTTCAGCATCCACTCAAGCGTGTTGAAAGATGGTGCAGACCTTCCTCCTGTGGATTCCAGTCTCTCAGAAGTAAATCTGGGCCGATTTGAATTTGAGGTGTCTGATTTCTTCCTTTTTGGATCACCGCTTGGTTTGGTGCTGGCCATGAGGAGCACTGTTCTGCCTGGTCTGGATGGTAAGCTCTTCTTGGGGTTAAAATACGGGATGCGTAATGACTTTTGTAAACAAAGAGGCTCACACAAAAAGGAGGTAAATAAAGGAGCGTGGTTAAAGATCAGGGAGTGAGGTAAGTTTTTTCCTTTAAGAAATGGGAACATTAATGTTGGTAGGTACTGAGGTGATGAGGATTGTTCCAGGGATGTCACTGCTCACACTTCACCAAGGATCAGTCCTTGAAAACAATACGAAAAATAACATCTCTGCTTGGTTCAGCATTACCTCTTGTTCATGTGTGGCTTCATGGATGGATTTGGCCCTCGGGTGTGTTGCTTGTGAGCCATTCTTCCTCTCTAGTAACAGAGCCTAGTGATCAGACACAGGAATTTTTAGTTTTATTTCTAATGCATCTGGATTTTTTAAGTTTTTCAATTAAAAACTTACTTTACTTTTCATTATTCAGCACATGCTTTGTGTCTTCGCATGATATGAACTTTGGATAGCACAGCATCTTTATAGGAAATGATGCATTCATTTATCAGGTGAGGGAGAAAATCTGTTGCAATAATGAGAAGGGATAACAATTCACTACTCCAAGGGGTTTTTTTTCCTAGCCAGTATACCTTTCCTACCAGTCTCTGCTCTGCTACCCTCCAGACGCTTTGACGGGAAAATTTTGTGTTAATTACTAGTATTTTAAACTATTTTCTTCAAATTTATTCTCACTTCCATCCTTCCCCTGGTATCCTGCAAAGGAATATGGTTTGAGAGCAGCTCAACTGATGGGCATTTCAAACACATTCTGAGGTGGGCAGTGTCTGCTTGAAACATAATTAGTCTTTAGAAGTGCATATGATAGAAGAATCTCATTTTAAAGTGATAATTGTGACACAGCTGAGAGGAAAACAGACAAATTGAAACCTATCACGCAGACAGTTGGAAATTAGTTGAGAAGAGTCAGGTGCACTCTTTACTGAAATGAGAGGTAGAAAGCTACCTGAAAATGTGACAAGTAAAATTCAGGTGTATTTATTTGTTTTGTTAGAATCAGTTTTTAAAATATAAGGGAGGTTTCTGCTGTCACTTAGGTTTAAGTCCTCTGGATGTCACAGGCCCATCAGACCATTTTGCTGGTAAATACTTGAAGTGCTGAGCATCACAGCTGTAATGCTCAATAATATATTTACAAGATTTTTAACTTCTTTTTCCTTCCTTGCTTCCATTTCTCTTCTGCTCCTCTTCACATCTCCTATGTGCCTGCATCTCAGATTGTGATGTCTCTGTAAACTCCTGTGCAGTGAAGTGTTCTTTGTATATGAAATAGGAAACAATTCAGTTAAATTTCTTTAGGCCGGGTGTGTGCTAATCAGGAGTTTGCAGAAGACCATATTAACTATGTTTCTGTACAGACTCCTTGAAAATTGTAAAGCAGCAGTCCTGACCTCTCTTTCTCTGTCTCATTCTCATCCAAGTATGCCAGGTCCGACCAGCCTGCAGCCAAGTGTACAGTTTCTTTCACTCTGCTGACCCCTCTGCCTGCAGACTTGAACCATTGTTGGAGAAAAGATTCCATCTTCTTCCTCCATTCAGTGTCCCACGGTACCAGAGATACCCACTAGGGGACGGAAGATCTCACCAGTTAGGTACAGTGCCTGTTTTCATAGCTCTCATTGCCTGTTGTTCTCTTAAGTGTTCTCTCCTTATACAGCTTGAGAACTCGAAATAGCAATGTGCTAACATGCTAAAACCAAGTCATCTGGGACTGAGTAGCACAGACATACTCAGCAAGTGTGGAACCAAAGAAGATTACTAAGAAAAAAATTATTCTTATGCATGAGGTTTGTGATACTAGTTGTGTTAAAGAGGAATTGGAAGGCAATACCACTGTTCTAGTTGAAGTGTCACTTGGAAAATTCCATGTCTTCAACTGTCATTTTAAACGGTTTATTTTTACAATTAGTTGACCTTTGGCTAGATCTTCACACGTTGTTTCTTTTGGTCACTTGTGGTTGGTTTGTTGTAGATATCTACTAGGACAAATCAGACCACTGAGCAGTCTTGATTGCTCTTCTCCTAGGTGGGCTACTAAACAATAGTTATGTTGGTAATAAAGATTTGAATCCAGAAAAAAAAAGCAGAAATAGATTGATTTCTGGGGAAGAAAGAGGAAGGTGTGGATGAGCAAGGTGCTAGTAGAAGGAATTGTGCTTTTTTGACTTCATAGAAAATAAGGTAAAATCATATAGGCATGAAGTATCTTTGACTTGTGACGTTATGCAAAAAAGGGCTTTGACAGTCCGTGTCTGTACGTGCTTGCTTACTGGATTAATTCTTTTTGCTACAGATTCAGACATGAATTCAAGCTTCAGCAGGATATTTGAAAAGGTTTCTCAAGATTCAGAGTTTAAGATTGGAGGCTAATACAATAAAATGGCAATGTCTTCTATTCGTTGGAGCTAGGAGAAGTGTATTTGGGAGCCAGTTCTGTGCAGTGGGGTACACACAACTCCTTTCTTTTATCTGCTCATATATGGCATACACTGGATGCAAATCAGTTTGAAAAGCGACAGTTGACCTCGAGTTGCTGAAGGCTTGTTTCTAGGTGTTGGCTTCACCGAAATATGTAAAGATCTGGCTGTTCTTCATGGATTGATTTAGGGAATAGCTAAGGTGAGAAACAGTTCAGACTAGGGAATGTGTGCTTTCTCCTCATTGAATTTTCTTGCAATGGAAATACATACCTTGCTTTGCTTTCTGACTTGGAGTTACTGTAAAACCTGACTGATCAGTTCTGATGAGACCTAGTTACACCAAACCTTAATTATTATGCACTGCCCAAACCAGCAGTACTCAATAATTGTCACTAATCAGTTTGTAATAATTGTGGTATTATTTTGTGTGTGAAGGATTGATCTATTAAGTGCTTAATGAGGATGAAAGCTGACTCTTACCAGGTTTGATTTTGACTTTTACAGAGACTGGACTAGCCCAAAGAATTATTCCTCTTTCTGTCAATGACTTGGTCAGTTGCAGCTCCATCTCCTGTTGCCACAATTACTGATGTGGACATGATGCCAATATTTGGCAACTGGTGAAATAGCTTAGTAAAATAAAATTATTTGAGGCATAATTTAAGTTCATTTTTTTTGAGTGTGATATACAGACACTGCACTATAAAAGTAAAAGTAAGAGACTGGATTGAAAGCACTGCCAGGCATGTAGAGCAAGGGGGGGAAGACGTTTCCCTTCCTACTCTTTTATCTGCGGTGATTGCTGACGGAAGACATTATAGGAGGTAATGGTTCAGACGAAAGTGTGATCTATTAACTGGTGGGGTTCTTCACTGTAAGGGCAAGGTACAAGTTCAGGTTGTGTTGTAGCCCAGAGAAAGCCGCACTGTCGTGACCTTTCATTAAACAGCAGCTTTCTTAGCTGCTGCCTAACTGACATTTTGTAATCGAGAAGCTTTTGTAGCTGTTATAAGTAAGCTTTAGCTTTGTAACAGGTCTCTGATTTACCACCCTTCATGCTTTTGATACTTACTAACGTGTGATTTAATTCCTTTCTTTTGCTTTCCTGCTTATGACAAGATGCATTATATCTACCAGGGTGTTAAAAACATGGTTGTTATATATTAATTCAAACACCTGGTTTCAACATAGCCTACTTTTTAGACATTTGACATAGCAGGAGGTAGATAATCATTATCTTTATTGTTCGAGCTTCAACCTCACATTTTGCTTTGCAACGCAATTGAAATAATTGCAAAATTTTTCTCTTGAGAGGTTTCCTTTATAAGGAATATGCAGGGTTGCCAGTCCAGACTATGACTGATCCAACTGGTCTGCTTCATTATGGGTAGATGGAAGTAAACATCTAAAAGCTCAGTACTCCTCCAGCTGTATATGCATGAAATAAAGTATTGTTAATTTTGTCTGGAGATAGTTACTGTGACTTTGAGGAAGTTTGCTTTGTCTCTTTGTATTGGCTGTAACGATCATAATTATCCAAGATGAGACTTGGTAAAATGATCTGTCTTTAATTTATTTCTTATCAAGCATGATGGTAAATTTAGATTAGTGGGACAAATGATAACTTCTGGTCACTCTCAGAGCCATGAGAAAGGTTGCTTCTTTCAGTACAAAAAGCATAATAATACTGCCTTGTCTTGTGAGATAAGTAATAGGAAAGTAGCATTGTGTTTTCTTTTCAGTTGACTGTGTTGTGTTAGTTTGCCTGAGACAAAATTATCCTTCCATTCTTTTCACCTCCATCGAGCGCTCCTGTAGCAACATTTAGCTACGCTACATGTCAACAAGATTTCTTTGAAAGAACAGTACACTGCAGTTTTTTGATGAAAAACTACATGTTCCCATGGAAACTGCAGTTGAACATGTTCTGTCCCAACTACATACCCACCACAAAGTGTTAGAATTAAATTGTTTCTCTCATTCAGTTGCAGGGCAGATCTCTGTATCGTTTCTTGCAGCTGAGATATTCAGGCTTATGTAAAACAAGCCAGAATCTTTCTGACCAAGTCTCCATTTGGAAGGGAGGAAATTTTAGGGAGCTGTACTGCTATTCCTGTTCATTTAACGATAAATTGTTTTGCCGGTTCTGATAAGCTGTAGACACTTATGCTTCCAGTGGTTTGTTGGGTTTTTTTTGAATGGTGTCCTTGAAAGCAGCAACATGTTATTGTGTTCTCCTTTGTGCACCATTGAGGTATTCATTGCATTGAGAATTGGTAAGACTTGAAAAGTTGCCGCGAAACTTATTTCAGACCTCCAGCACATAAAGAATCATACGACATGTTCCCCAACCCAAGACCACGTGAATGATGAGCGCAGCATGACTGCAATTATTTGTCTGAATGGAACTGAAATATGCTCAAAAATAGAGCAATACATCGTCAAGGGTCATCTCCTTTCTTTTGTGTTATGTGCCTTGAATCGGGTCTCCTTTTTTTTGTTAACTATTTTTATGTTTCCAAGAGGTTTATTCTCTGAGGAACAACACTGAAGAGTCAGCTGCTTTTGATATGCACTTTCCTGTGTAACCCGTGTCTAAGTTGAGATTCTGCCTTTCCTGGCTATGAGGAATGCGGCTGCTTCAAGCAAAGATATCAGTAATGTTTTTATTTAAGTGCATGTCTGTTCTTACATATTTCAGGAGACCTCGGAAGGAAGGCTGTGTTTCTTTTCATTGAGGTATTACTCTGGCTTTGTCAGAATGGCATGAATAAATGAGAATTCTATTCCATTCTATTCCATTTGGGAAATGCAAACCAGTAGATAGCCTTGCTGAAAGTTCTCTTTCTAGTCATTTTGCTCATGTCAGAGAAAGGACCGGAGAAGTATCACAGACTTCCAGGGCTGTGTAGTTCTTCTCAGAAAATTACTTTAAAATGAGTAGGGTTGAGTGTGAAATAAAATAGCCTCCCAGCATCACTACCCAGTTTGGAAGCTCCTGGCCAAGAGCACCCAGCTGCCATTGCACGTTCATGGCAGTAGGGTGTGCTTTTTCCATATAGTCATGCTGTGTCATGCTGTCCTCACTCTGAAGGAGGAAGTTTCATCCATGGGCATTAAATGTGATATTATTCAGGAAAACGCTCATTAGGCCTGTATTTAAAAATAGATGAATAAATAAACAAATAAGTTATACACACAAACACTAGTTTCAAAACCATGGTGTGCATCCTTTTTTTTTTAATGTTATTTTCATTTTTGTAACCTGCAGGTGATGCTCTCCACAATCACAGCGGTCTGTTCCTTGAGAATAGCTCTTTGAACATACCTTTCTCTCAGGAGAGTCCTGGATCTCCAAATACATCTGATCAACTGCAAGGGAAAACGAGAAAGTTGAGCTTGGGCAGCACAAACAGTGAAAACTCGGGGTCAACTGAAAGCTTGCCATCAGCATGCCTCACCAACAGTGAGTGAAGCCTGATGCCATGTGCTATTGGATATGGCAACAGTCTTTCCCTTCACATTGTTTCTGTGAAAAAGCTGATTATGAAAAGAAAAGGTATCTGCTTGGAATTTGGGGAGAATGAGAATAGCCCAAGTTTCTGCAATTTTACATAACACAAGTTATCTTCCTTTTCTGTTTGTAATTAGATAGATAAAGTAATAGAAAAGAAGTCACAGTTTTATATTAAGGTGCCACTCATAAATAGCTACAAGAGTTTTATAGTAGCAGGGGTTTATGATCATGTTCCAGGCATGAAGCAGTATAGATAGGTAAGATTTGTTACTCATAATTAAAAGTGCTATAAATCATTATATTGTCCTGCTACGGACTATAGTTGTGTGTACGTGTGTTTGTATATGTTATCTGTATATCTCAATATTTGCTTAACTGTTTGGGAAGCATTTGCAGTTCTTACCCTGTAGCGTGATCGTAAAAGTACTAGTCTTTCACTGCACATTTTCCGTGGACCAGAAAGCAGTGGGAATCATGCTGAGGTGATTTCTGCTTCCCAAAAGTTGGACCCAGAAGAACTCTGTAGATGGCAGGCAGTTAAGTGATGATGCAGTCAGTAAAAACAGTACTTTCATGAATGATACATACCTTTAACAGACTCAAAATGTCAAGATTAAGAAAGCAGAAGACTTAATTCCATTATCTAGCTTAAAAATGAAGACAGCAAAGAAATTTATTGATATAGAAATGTTATGCTATTTTGTTTCATTTTTTGTAGTTACTGCAAAGTGGTGGGGAACAAAACGAATAGATTACGCCTTGTATTGTCCAGATGTGCTGACAGCCTTTCCAACGGTGGCCCTGCCGCATCTCTTTCATGCCAGCTACTGGGAATCAACCGACGTTGTGGCCTTCATTTTAAGACAGGTAATTGATTTTTTTTTTCTCTCTCTGCAACAGATAACCTTGTGATTGTTAATTGCATCTTCCAAGGGTCAGTCTTCACATTTGTGCAATTAATGTGAACATATGGCTTTACCTCTCTCTGCTTCCATTGTGCTTTTGGCTCTGCAGTGTCATTCAACTGGGGCAGCAGTGTAATTTCTCTTTCTTTGCCAAGTACCAGGACTCCCCAGGTCATACACTTATTTATTAAAATATTAATATAATTTCAGGTGATGAGGTATGAAAATGTAAATTTCAAGGAAAATGACAACCTGGATCCAGAAACACTAAGTCCATCCAATCCACGAGAAAAATGGCTACGCAAGAGGACGCATGTCAAATTGAGGGTGAGTTTAAGTCTGAATATATATGGCAGCTGTGGAACATGGGTTTGGCAGAAATTTAAATGGAGTTCAATCTCCTTAAGAGTTTACATAGCTGAATATCACTAAAGAGCTGAAAACTGCGAACTTAATCCAGAGGCAGGCAGATTAATGGTTAGGGAATGGGAGCAGTTTCTTGTTGGTTTATCACTACGTGTTGGGAGAAAGTGTATTTCTTTCTTTAAATAACAGCTAGGCCCTAAGTTTCCATTGTGCAAAGAAGTTTCTTTTATGCTAGACAAATCCATAAGACAAGCAAAAATATTTCCTCTGTTCTTCAGGTGCTAAGTCAGTTAGTAATGTCAGTTAAAATGCGTGTGCCCTGCACATAATGATGTGGCTCTGTGGCACCACTTGAAGTGAAAAATAATTGTGTTTGCCTTAAATGTTCTCCCTTACTTGGTCATCTTGAACACTCTGTCTAGAAAGTCTATTCAGGAACCCACCATTAGTGGAAATAAGGCTCCAGCTGAAATGGGAATGCAGTGCACTTGACATACCTCAGACACACTGTCCAGGACTGTGTTTCTGTGTCACTGTTCATAACATAATAGAGACAGTACCTCATGACAAAAACAAGCAGTACCCTTCCCATCTTCTGCTCTTATTTCAGAATGTGACTGCTAATCACCGAGCTAATGATGTCATTGCAGCAGAAGATGGTCCTCAGGTACTAGTTGGGCGTTTTATGTATGGACCTCTGGACATGGTGGCTTTAACAGGTGAAAAGGTGACGTCCAAGTAATCAATTTTCTTAGTTTTACTAGAAACAGTTGTTGAATGTAGCACACATTTATAGTGTCAGAGAAAGCCTTACAGGGAGGGGAAATACATCACTAGCCCCCTACTACTTCAGCAAAAATATGCTGTAAAGTGGGCTTTCCTAATAGCTGACCTTTTTCTGAGCTCTCATCTCTCTCTTACGTGATTATGGCTATCTCCTTTGGTTAGTGGCGAGTGTGCTGTGCAGTGTTTTCCGAAGCTGCCGTCCAGCTGTACCGCCTGCTGGAGACAATTAACTTTCCGAGGAAGAAGGAAAAAGAATTTTGTAGTAGTTGACAAAGCACTAAAAGAAAAACCTGTATCATCCTATCCAGGTAAAACGACTAGATAAAAGAATAGGCATTCTAGAAGTTAGGTGGCTGCTGTATCTCTTACACATAGGCGAGTAAAGATTAGTTTTAGAAATTAGTAGTAATGTGACACAATTGAAACTATCATTCCTAAAGCTACCTGCAGAAGCCAGGCTTACGGCTAATAAAGCCAAGCATCGAGTGAACACGTTCTTTCACATTCACTGAGATTGTAAGAATTTCTGTGCAAATTAAGAGAGCAGTGTGGCTGAGCTGAGGGCAAAACTGGAGCATGGAGGCTTCACTTGGCCTGTTTCAGGTCCAACAAAGTATTTCATATCCTTTATGTTAATTTTGATGAAATATTTCAGTTGAAGAAAACCATATTGATGAAATCTTTTGATAATTTGAAGTGTTTTGGTTGTAGGTGAGGTTATGAGTTGAGAAAGATTTTGTCTCAATAACCAGATGAAATTTTCCATTTTGTAGGTTTAGTGTCCAAAAAGGTAATATAGCCATCCAAGACAAAATTGTCTTTTTCCTAGTTTAGGGTTCCTGCCAAATTTCTGACCTCTATACTTACGTTTGACACATGCAGTGCTAAGATCAGGACTTTAAATTATGAAGACAATAAATTATGAAGGCAATAAACTCTCGTATTGTATGTTAGGAAGCATTTGCTTATTGAAAGGACTCTCTTTGAAGTTCTTACTAAGTCATGAAGTTCCTTCAAAATTCCTTGTGAGCTTTTACTACCAGCCATGGTTGGAGATACTGATATTATCTGGGCTTGGCAGGCCTGGTGATTAGGGGGTGTTTTGTTGACTATCACACTAGATTACTGTTTCATTGGTTTTACAGGTGGATATCTTCATAATGACTGAGCCATCTTCGGGTAGGTGGGTGTATTTTGACACAGAGATATCCAACAGCAGTGGACGAATATCCTACAATATACCTGAACAGAAGAGACTGAGAGTTGGTGTGTATCCCATCAAAATGGTGGTCAGGTAATAGCTCCAAGGTGGAACTAAAGCTGTGATGGGTTGTCGTGGTCAGGAAGGAACTTCAAAACTGAGTAAAAACTTCATTTGAATCCCTGCTTGGGAGATTAAATCAATTAGGTGAATTTAGCTTAAATAGAATGCGTTGTTATCCACCAGTTAAAAAAGTGCGAAGTCAGCTTACAATCCTAGGTAGTGCTACTTGAGGAGGAGAAAATGTTTTACCTCAGTTTGATAAAAAAGGCAATCAATTCAAGAAAATAGGGTTACTTATATGCAAAAATAGTTGTATTCAAAAGTGAAGCTTTATAGTGTAGGAGTAAGTTTCAAAGAGGAACAAAATAAATTGTCCTTTGTTCATTAGGCTGTGAGCACATGCTGTAAGAATCTTCATCACCAGACATAAACGCGGTCTTTAGATTACAGGTTTTAGGGAACATGAGGTGGTGGGATGGGAAGAGCTTTGGATTTCCTTGTCATTCATGCATTTTTTAACATCCAGTTCTCTTGGGGAAAATACATCATAAGGAAATGTGTTTCACATGTCTTTCCATGAGAAGAACGATGTATGACTGCATTGTTTTGGGGTGGGCTTTTTTTTTTTTTTTTTTTTNTTTTTTTTTTTTTTTTTTTGACTTTTCTCAACTGGCATTCCCATTGTAATTTGCAAGGAGAGAGGGTGGCTAATGCTCATATTACCAACTGTTAAGCTTATGGAGAAAGTTTGAGTAGTAGTTTGAGTACTTCAGGCTGGTTTGTGGGGTTTTTTCTAATTCTTTTAGTTATTTGTGTATATGTGGCTTTTTATTAAGGTTGGCTTCCAAATTTCTCTTTGGAAAATTATTTCCTAAAAGTGTAAATTTCAATTGCCCCACATAAGACTGAAATCAGAAGCTATATTTGACAGTGGTTTTTAAAGCTATGGGTCCAGACAGATCTAATTTCAAATCTTAACTAGAACGTGCAGAAAATACGTTCTGACATTTTGCTTTTTAAATTAATTTATTGCTTTGACTCTCCAGAGGGGACCAGACCAGTGCTGCAAGTTACCTGACTGTACTGCCCCGAGGAATGGAATGTGTCGTGTTCAGCATTGATGGTTCCTTTGCAGCAAGTGTTTCAATTATGGGGAGTGACCCCAAAGTCCGAGCAGGGGCCGTTGATGTTGTCAGGTAAATGAGGTTCGAACACTTCAAATCTCTGACTTTCCGCCTGAACACAGTAGGAAGGAGAAGGGTTGTTATACTAAACAGACAGCAATTTTGTAAGGGCCAAGAGTCTTTGCAGATACATTTCTGTATTTTCTTGGACAGCAGGTTTGCCTGAATTTCAGAGTAATATTAGAATGCTGTGGATTACATTGAAATTTGTAGTTTAAGTTGCCTAAAGATAAAAAGTTGCTTCTTGGGAATATGATCCTGAAGTGTATGCAGTGAATTAATAATTATTCCCTGTGTATTTTGTGTTTCATTAATTTCAAGTAAGGACATATTTGTACTTCAAAAATATCAGGTGCCAGGAATACAAAAACGTTTTTTGGAGGAAAAATTAAAAGGCCTTTTAATCCATGCTTGCAGGTCTGTTAATGTTGCACTGGATGGGAAAAGGCAGTTCTCATTTTGGAACTTGCATGGGAATGTAGAAATGTCAGTTTTTGAGGGTTTCCATTCCTTACAGCTGAAATGGCAAGAAATCGCATTAAAGATTTCAAAAGTAGCAGTACCTGATGTGTTGCAAGGTTTATTCTAAGCATATTTTTCTCTCTCATACTTTAGATAATATTTTGTATAAGAATGTCTCTTTCTTTCCTTCATCTCCTCCAAGGTGTAGACATTATTACTTAGTTTCTTGATTAGAGCAGAGACTTAGGCATACTCCTTTCCACTTGTTGAAGGATAACATCTGACTTCTAACTGGTCTGAGAAAATATGCTGACCTGACCTGTGAGTGTTGTTTCTCTTTCTGTACTTATACACTTGAACTGTTTTCTTCTGACAGGCATTGGCAGGACCTGGGATATCTGATTATCTATATCACCGGCCGTCCAGATATGCAAAAGCAGCGTGTGGTTTCGTGGTTGTCCCAACACAATTTCCCACAAGGGATGATCTTCTTCTCAGATGGACTCGTTCATGACCCACTGCGACAAAAGACCATTTTTCTCCGGAATCTCATGCAAGAGGTACTAGAAAGCTATTTATAGCCTTAAAACCTCTTTTCAGAGAACGTTATTCAGTAGATATCTCCCTTCTTTCTGAACAGTAAATCTTCCTGGCCATCACAAAGTCTTTTTGCCATTCCTCATTTCTTTTCTCACTTTTTAAAGAGCAAGGAAAGCTGATAAAACATCCAGAGGGACCTCCAATCATGACAAATAAGTAAATGAACTGCCTGTTCTTTCCTGTGCGCATAGCTGTAGTTTTTGCTCATATGCAGGCAGACCGATTTAACATTCTGTGGTTTGCAGATTGAAATTAACAATGAACTCATATGCTGCTTCCTTGCAAATCAAGCGCCAGCCTTGTAGTTGCATGGTATTCAATAGTGCATTCACTTTGGAAGTAATGTTTGTTTCAGTGCCACATCAAAATCTGTGCCGCATATGGTTCCATGAAGGATATTTCTGTGTACAGTGTCTTGGCTCTGTCACCATCCCAGATCTACATAGTTGGACGATCCACAAAGAAGTACCAGGCACAGTGCCAAGTAAGTAACTCTTGCTATTCAATCAGGAAGTCCTAGGAAAGACAAGGAAATGCATGCAAGTGAAGGCATGTGCAAACACACACACAGAAAGCAGCAACAGTATTTCAAAGAAAGGCAGTTTGGGTTACACATGAGGCATTTTCTGGAAGGGTGAATAGTAAAGAGAATCAAGTGGCTGCAAGTTGTATCTACAAGTGCATGCATTGCATATTTCTGAATGACAAAATGAAACAGGTCACTTGAAAAAAAAGTGAGGGGAGAGGAGTATTAGTACTCTGTAGATGTCTAACTGGGATGCCAGTGATCAAAACTTAATTCCTCGTAGAGCTCATAGGTCAAGGCAGCAGTAATTTGTCACTCTCTTTCTTTCCTTCCTATTTCAGTTCCTCAGTGAAGGTTATGCGGCCCACTTGGCCTCGCTGGAGTTCAGTCTCCATTCACGACCCAAAAAGAATAACTCTCGGATGATCTTGAGAAAAGGCAGCTTTGGCCTCCACTCGCAACCTGAGTTTTTGCGCAAGAGAAACCACCTCCGCAGGACTATGTCTGTACAGCAACCTGACCCGCCTTCTTCCAACCCCAAGCCAGAGCGTGCTCAGAGCCAGCCTGAATCGGACAAAGATCATGACAGGCATTTGCCTTCCATTGCTTGGGTTCGAGGTGGAATTCACAAATTTGAATCTATTCCCTAGGAGGATTGGGAATGTAGATCTTGGGTGCACCCCATAAAACTTGTAGGCATGCCTCAAAGATTGTGTTTAGGCAGCTCCAAACTAAGAAGTAGATGGGAATTTGTACCTTGGAGTCTTCCCTGTTCTGAAATCTGCCTTCTTACACCAAGTGGGGCACTTCCAGTCTCTTCCTCTTGTCATGTTTATTGGGAAAGTGTAAAACAATCTAAAACGGTCACAAGTTTGTCATAGCAACAGGAAATATCTTTGGTTATTTTTTGGAACAGATATAATATGTGCAATAAGAGGAAAAGATACTGATTTTACTCAGAAGGATTGTGGCATCAGCTAAGTAGCTGCACCCAAAACAGCATAAAGGGTAGGTCCCATAGGTTATAGAGAAGGTTTACACTTTAAACATTAAGTAGTCATGTCTGTTTCCACTTCACTTTTCAATAGAAGCGATAAAGGGAAGCAGCAGTGGGAGCTACAATAAGAGGTGTTTAGGATTTGTATAACAAGATGCTTTCTGGGTGCCTTAAACCCAAGGTTTCCTTTCAGCCTACAGTGTTGGTCAACAGACTCCAACATGGGCACTCACGTTCGTGTGAGGTGCTGGACAAATAAATCAGAGAACTTTACTTGCAAACCAAACATAAAAACTTCATGTTAGAAATAAATGTGTCTGCCACAGTTTGAACACAGTGTTGTTGTAAACAAAGTAGTGTGCAACTGTACAAAGATCACATTGTTTGTGGAACTTGGTGACTGTGCAAAAATGTATGGACTACTCCAAAGAAGATGGCTCTGATGATCTCAGTCTGAGAGTAAGGTCCTAAGAGGGCAAGTTAAAGGGAACCGTTTTACTAGGGATCTGCAAACTTCAGAGCAATCACTTTTTAAATTATTCTAACTAGAATCTTTACGCTAGAGGGAAAAAAAATAATTAAGTAAATTGATAAATTGTTTACCCTCTCATGCTTTACAGCAGCTGCTGTATTAAGACAATCTGTTAGCATTCAGAATTATAGCATTTGAGCTTCAAAGAGTTGACATGTGAAAATACAGGTGCCAAATAGACATTTTTCTACTGATTTAAAATTCTCTCGGATCTCTCAATGGACTTACTAGAAGTAAAATGTGTGACATTTTCCCTAAGTAGTAATATTTCTAAAGCATTATAGTTACTTTTACATAGTAGCAGTTTGCAGATTCTTCATGCAGATACTTCCATTGAAATTAATCAAGAGAACTTTAATGACTGAACTGATGCACGTTTTAAA
This sequence comes from Aleadryas rufinucha, assembly GCA_013397815.1. Lineage (NCBI taxonomy): Eukaryota > Metazoa > Chordata > Aves > Passeriformes > Aleadryas > Aleadryas rufinucha. The sequence continues at coordinate 33,158 of VZTH01016055.1, forward strand.
ACCTGCAATGAAGTTACAAGTGCACATAAAAAACCCTTTTTTTTTAGAGCTAAAAATGTACTATTGACACTGAGAAAGCTTGAAGTCAACAGGACATTCCTTTTCCAGGTTTGTTGTTTGTTTTTTATTTCAGGGAATTGGGGTGGAGAGGGTATTGTGCCTCTCCATCCCCCTTTCAGGTTTTGCTTGACCGGAAACAGTCTCTCAACAAGTTGGTTAATGATTTTGAAAGTTAACATGTAAAACAAGAAATGCGATGGAAAACTATTTAGACTGTGCAGAAGTAAAGTAAGTCTATACTCCCTGTTAACCCTGAAGTTTCAGTGTGCTTTTGGAAGGGCATAGGAGTGTAGCTTTTGCCTTAAGAGGCAGCAAAATAGCTTATAAGTGGAGATCTTTGATTTATATTTTCAGACATACTTGGCAAGATTGTCAGTTACCTATTTCAGACTTCCTGAAATATCTCTGGCACATCAGTAGTTGTTTCTGGTTTTATAATGCTTCCTTTAAAGGAAGGGGTAATCTCTGTTGAAGATTAAGGAAAGATGTAAAAAGTTTGGTAGCAAACACTTATGGGGAGCAGGTAAATACATTACAAGGGGCTAGGGTTTTATGCTCTGTTGCCAAGTCAGCCAGCTACAAAAGCTAAATGAAAGTTGTTTGCAAACTGCATTGAAGCAGTCTTTACATTTACAAATGCTTTCCCGGTAGTATCATAGTTCTTGAATCCGTGAAATTGGAGGAATTATTCCGTGTTCTGTCTCGGCCCACTGCATGTATTAATTCTAATCACATAGTCCATTTCTTCTCCTCTGCTCTGCACTAGGAGGAGGTTGCACGGGTGCCTCAGCCTCCATCTCCTTCCAGTGAGCTTACTGTTAGCACGCTCCTGCTTGTTAGTTTTAAATAGGCATGGGAATCCGAGGCTTGTGACAGAGGAACTTACTAGGAAAATTTTAAGTTTGCTGAGGGGTCTAAAATATTGACTGATCAAAAAGTTCTTTTTAAGCATTGGGTGTAGCATGTCTCCTGACAGTAATCGCTATTCCTGTTCAAAGCTACTGTTGCTTTAGCCATCTACCTCTATCACCCAAGAGACTTGAAAACCTATTTTTTTGTTTTAAATTGCTGTAGTAGAAAGGTCTACTTCCTTTCAGAAGAGGGATCTGTGTGTAATTCTGTGACTGTATTGAAGGAAATAGTGTCTGAGTACAAGGTTAGAAAAATCTCCTAGGTTATAAAGGGCTGCCTTTTGCTCTTGGAGACATAATGTCGTTTTGCAGGGTACCATGTCATGAAAACTCTATTTTGTGTAGTTCTATTAATAGCTGGGTCACCTTTACAGTAGTCACTGTGCTGGCTTCCCTTAAGAATATTAGGAGCTAATAGCAGTAAAACGTGTGTGTGTGTGTGTGTGTGTGTGTGTATGTGTATGATTTAGTCTGGTAACGAATTTCAAAGTTTCTACACGGTATTAAAATCAAGCTGAAAATATTCTCCCTAACTTTGTTTTCATACCACATATGAGAGCTCATATGGCATTTGCATAATTCCCGCACTGCTGATTGCACGTGGCTAGAATGGTTTATCTTGTGATCACGTGCTCCAGCTGTGCACTTTGGCGAAACAGTGATACAGGCATTTTAGTTACACACTTTAGTAACACACTTTGTCCACACGAAACTGCTTCCAGTCATTCATGGGCATTCAGCTTGGAATTGGACTTCAGTTTTACTTGTGTTTTCAGGGAAAATCAGTCCCCTAGGCAGGCCATTCACTGAGGGTAAGTTTGATCCTACGGTCATCTTATTCTTGATTGCAAGTCCTCATTGCTGCAGTTTCTGTGCAACTTACTTAAACTATACAGGCTGTGAAAGTGTTTTAGCATACGCAGAAGGGAAAGGGACAGAGAAATCAGGTGGCTGTGCCCATAGAACATACATTAGACTCATCAGTTGTTTCAGCACCATCAGTTGTTTAGTGCCTCTAGTGTGTAACAGAAAAGCACATTCTTTTAACGTGCTGAATGGAGGAAGCGTAAATGAAATTGCACAACGCAAAATTGTTAGTCCACTGGGTGCTAAGGCTACAGTACAAGTAAGCCACAGTTGGAAGCATTTACTTCTTTGTCCTGTTGATATGGATCCATTTTAAATTACTGTAAAAAAATGGCTGTGATTAATAGCAGTGGTAGAGTTATTTGAGATATTGTGAAAACACACCTTCACAACTGTGGTGTTTCAGTTTTGTTCGTGTGTGTGTGTGTGTGTGTGTATAGCTACTGGAAGACACTTAAGTTTTGGTTCTGCTTTCGCAGCAAATTTGTAACCAATATACATTAAAAAAAAAAAAAAAACAAAACCAACTCAAACACAGCAACAATGGCTGGCTGTTCAATTTTGTTGTCTAGCTAGGTAGGTTTGGAAAAAGATATCATTGTATAGATTGCAGAATTGAATGGTGATGTTAATCCAGATCTGCTTATTTTGAGTAACATTTTTGTCTGCCTACACTAGTGCTCTTGGAATAGATTTTTGCTTGACCAAAGTATTCCTGTTTAGTTTTGTGGCATGGTTTGTATCTATTCAGCATAAAATTTTGTTAGGTGTAAAAATGACAAAGTATTGATAATTCTAATTCATTGGGGTTCATGAGAGCTGTCATTTTTATTTGTTTACATTAAACTAGTCTTAATTTATACAGATTACTTCACTTTTTCCTCTAGTACCTAGGGAAGTCACTTCCAAACAGCTAAAACTTTCACTGGTTATGTAGAAGTGGAACTACCAGGAAACTAGAGAAAAAAATTACACACGCTGCTCTATGCAGGACAATGGCATTTTTTTCAGAAGCCCCACTATTCTGCAAAATAGCCTTTGTTTGTCATTACTAGTGAATAAATTGTCCTGTTTATACATTGCAGTCTTTCCTTAGCCAGGACACTACTAATGTGTATATTTAACAAATCTTCAATACTTAGATCTATAGTATCATCATGTCCTTCATGGAATAGATTTAGAAAGGGAAAGAAATTTCTTTTTTCCTTCTTTCTGTATTGTTTTCCATTTTAAATTTGCTAAAAGCTTTATTTATAAGCATTTTAAATAATACCTGAAACCAGTAGGTATTTTACGTTTTAAAATTTGTAGGTTCAACAGTTGTTACTGAACAAATAGGATTTTCCCCAGGTTTTTTTTCCCCTCTTGCCATCTAGGCCGCAGAAAGGTGAGTACCTCATTGTAGGACGAGATGATTGGGTACCTTTTTGATAAACTCATTGGCTTGATAATGGAGACATGAGGATTATGCACCACAATTTCGTAACTTCTGATTAGAGAGAGATTGACATGTGGCGTCTGAACTCAAGATCTTTGCATTGAATTGTTCATGTCAGGCATGCAGGGGAGAAAGCGGCACTTTCATCCTCATCTGGAGCTGGTACAAGACAGAATTCCTATAAACACAAAACTTTCCAGCTTACCTTCTCAGCTTCTCTAAGAGCAATGATTCCTCATGGTCTGTGTTCATATCTTTAGCAGAAATTGTGGGTTTGTCAAGGTAATTAAGACTTACATAATGTTCAGTCACTCAAGGTAACTATACATTCCTACAGATGAGCCTAAATTCAGAACCCTCATAAAAAATGGAAGTAATAACACATTTTTCTGGACAAAAAGATATTTTTTTCAGAAATGAGGCCTGGAACAGCTAGAATCCTGTGTCATGGACTCTGGAATTGAAGTCACGTGTTGGCTCTTTCACTCATTTTAGTTCAAGCCCAACAGATGGGGATTATTACAGTTTACCCTCTACTTGTATTTATCTCAATAAACTATCCTTGAAACTGAATGGAATTTTAGGGGGTTGGGGAAGATAAAACAAATTTGACAGTTCATTTGTCGTTTGTATGGATGTATACAACTCAGGAGGGGGAAAAGAGAGAAGCAGGTTTACTGTGACATGCTGGGAGATGGTATACCATAGACCGCAACACTGAAACATGATTTACAGATAGCAAGTTTGAAAGATAGGGTTATTTCCGGATGACTGGTGTACAGCCCAGAATGGCAGTCTTCTCACAGAACCCCAAGTCTTATATATAACTTACGCAAACAAGTTATGCGTAACTTGTTTTTCTGTTTGTGAGGGAGAAAAGAGGCAGTCCCCTTACAACTGAATTCACACAAAGAAACTTGAAATTGTAGGTGTTCTTTCAGTCTATAGCTTTATTAAGTGCATACTTTTAAATATTGTCAGTGAGAAGGTTCTATCTGGTGACAAATGTTTATATTTCTTATTGCTGCCTTGTAAAGATTCAAAAATGTACAATAATGAATTTCTTAATATGAAATAACGAGTAAGATTTCTACAACTGCTATAGATTTTGATGTGAGCTGGTTTTTAAAATCTTAAAACAGATTAGCCACTTAAATAAAACCTTCCTTGCCTTTAAACAAACGGTGTCACTGATTTTTCTTACCAGTGATTTGGTAAATACTGGATCACCGCTGTACACGTCATAGTAGCTGGTGGAAGCATAAATAGAGGCTGTTTGATCTGTCTGAAATAATACTTAGAGTGGAGGTCAACTTTTCACAGAATTCCAACCCTCCTTCCTTTTCAAAAGTCATAGAAGAAGGTATTTTACTAATGAGACAACGTCTTTGTAAAAGCTTTATAGAAGTAGGTTCAGGACATGTGAAGAATAACTTGGAGATACTATACTTTCCTATACTTCCATATGGAAAAGTTGTTAAAAAACCCTAAAAACCAGCCCACAAAACACACACAAACACTACATCAAGAAATAACATAAGCAAAAATTCTCATTCATCTGAAAGTCTAGAAGTCTTTAGGCTGGGGAGGTTGCTTTCATGTTTCCAGGCCTCATTAACTGTTTCAATGTTTTAAAATTGCTTAGTTTGAGAAGAAAAAGAAGAAAAATTGTGAGCAAGTTTAAAATAAATACTTATACATAAATCATAACTGAATGCTTTTCATATTTATACCTGATACCACTAAATTTTAGTAACACTGGAACTAAGTCACATGCACATCTTAATTATCAAGTAGAGCAAAGTTTCCCAAATCAGTCTTTGATTTGAAGGTTCATTTTAGAGTGAACATAATCTGAGAAGTCTTTGCTTTAGTTTGAAAGACTAAACTTTGTTATACTGAATGACCTACCAAAAAAGGCTTGTCAAATGAATGTTAATTTTTTTTTAAGTAATTGGAAACAAAATACAGGTAGCAGATGCTAAGTATACATAATCAGAATACTTCCACTGTGATATTAGCTAATAACAGTAGTTGCAAGAGGTTACATTAATTGTAGTAACAAATTTCCGTGTATAACTAAAAGACAGATTCAGCACAAAAGCAATATTTAACTCAACTGCCAAGATGCTATCTAAAGCAGCAGTAAGAAATGACAAAGTTGCTCTGATTTTTCTGGAACCAAGCTACCTAAGATAGGATTAGTTAGGCTAATCCTTAAGGCCATGAAGTCAGAGTCCTAATATGGCTCTGTTCTTGTGGCATGAGTGACTCCACAGAAGCCTGTTGCTTTGGAATGGCAGTTTTGCTTAGAACTCAAAGAAGCCACTACTGTTTTATTAACTTACAGCTAATATGATGAATAACTTCTAGTCTGCTAATAACAAAAAAAAAAAAGGCTTTCAAAATAATAAACCAATCTTTTTCACATGGAAAGTACTTGTGCTAAAACTCATGGCCACTGGATACCAGTTTAAACACTACTCTTACCTAGGATTACCTATCGGAAATCTGTGGCCCTTGCTTTGGCCATTCTTACTGGCCAGTTCGGCATCAGTTTCTAAGTAGTTACTGCCTCATGAAAGTCACTTTCGAGATGGTTCCCTCATCTCAGCGGGAGATAATACACTGTGGTTGGTACCATTTTGATTCTCACTTTACTTGAAAAGAGAAAGCAAGGGAAGTCCTGAGCTGCTTCCTCAAAAAAAAAAAAAATGAAGGGTAATGGCTCATTTAAGTGTATAGAGTGCATCCTTTCAGGTGCTATACAGACCTCTCCTTTATATGTGCTCATAAACTTGGAAACATGAAAAAATAGCTACAGCCATCTGTGTCTAGGTACCAAGCGCTTCATGGAGTTTCTTTGCTTGCCTTCTGATAGCTTGAGACGATTTCAGGGATCGATGTACAGACTGAGAGTTTTGTGCCATTAGATAGTAGTAGTTTGATATTGCTTGTTGCCTGCAGAAGAACGACAGGACTGCCATTAGCAGCATGAAGTCAGTAGAGCTAATCGACTGGTTGTCACACAGATTGCTGGAAAACAGATGGGAGAAAGGAAGAGGTCTGGTACACTTTCACTGTGTAACTGTTCTAGCAAGAAAATATTTTATCTTCAGTGAATGTAAATGGCAGTACACAAATTAAGTACTGCAATATTTTAACTAGCAACAGGAGCAGTTCTTGTGATATAATCTAATTCATTAAAATGCAAAACATTAGACCAATACATGGAGTTGGAAACAATCATTTGAGATCAAGGTTTGCTGCATCATGAAAAAAATGAAAAATGAAAAAAATGAAAAATGAAAAGGGAGCGCTAACATTAAAACTCACGGCAACTGGATACCAGAACAGAAAGTCTCGTGCAAGACTAAAGGCACCTCCAAAACAGCTCATTTCACAGCTATTCCAGCAGGCAACTAGGCAGTGACAGAGCACATTGCATGCATCTACACATTCAGGAGAACTGGACCAAATTAGTGGAAGCAGTACTGATCATTGCTTAAAGCATCAGTCAAGCATTTGAAACTGCTCTCATTTTTCTCAATAAGTTACAGCAAAGTGTCTTGCACCTATCTTCGTTGCTAAAATAGGACATAGTATTGAGGATGTACCTTTCCCTTTAACAAAACGAACAGTTCCAACATAATGGGTGAAGATATTAATGGCAGATTCATTTGGGTACAATTGCCGTGTTTAAAAATGCCACCGATACAATTATGAGCTGCTGTTAATGGTGATAGCGTGGACTCAAATGCTACAAAAATGTGAGGGATGGAGAAGAAAGGCTATAAAATCAGACAGCTCAGGATAACGGTTGGTTCTCTCATGCTTTGTGATCATTAGTAACCAGTGAGAACTGAACTTGAGTGACAAAAACTTTAGTACCAGTAGTTTTCTGGTCTGGGGTGAGAAGAGCTGATGTTTGCATAGGAGGTTCATTGTGAACCCACAAGGACTCACTAATCCACAATTTAGAGGTGAAGTTTTACAACTGCACAATGATCTGCTGTAGCAGAGACAGCCAGAGTCTTCATATTCTCACAGAATACGAAGGAAGAACCCTGTGGTTCTGCGTAATACTGCCTTAAAGCAGCATGAGTTAATAAGCCTTTCTCTCTCTAAACAGCAGGTTTTCTCCCCACAGATGCATGCAGGCATAGACAAGGTAAGTGAACAACTACTTTACCTGGTTGCTACTATCTTCAGTTACGAATGAGAGAAACTGTCATATCACTAGCAGATGGAAGAATATTAGAAGCGAGATTTAGTGAACTTTCAGTGGATATGATAAAATTAACCTGATACAAGCTTTAACCCATAGTTATCTAGACATGATCCCATTGGTAAATTTATTTGCAATTATCTGGGATGTCAAGCCCTTACCTCTTTGTAGGTAAAGTACTTGATGCCAAACTCTCTCTAGAGAATTTGAGGTGCTTGACATTTAGTTATTGAATGCTTGACATCAAGTGTTCTAAGAGAGGAAGAAGTTTAGGGAATCACCCTGTGACAAGACTTCTGACCTTTAATTTTTCTCTCTTAATATGTCTAATTCAGAATGACATAACCTTCAAAAATACAGCAGCTTACCACCTTGTGCATTAACCAAGGTGTTTTATAAGAGGCTGCTTCATCTGGGTTCCATGGACTGTTTGTTAACATAATGCTACCTAATAAAAGGATTTTCCTTATAGATGTGCAGACATCGGTGACTGTGTCAGTACACTGGAACTTTCCCACCTCCTCCCCTAGCCTGGACTGGCACCTCTTTTAGACAAGAGTCAGGGCGGTACTGTCCTCACACAAGCTCAAAGGTAGGCTCTTGCTGCTAAAAATCTGACTTCCACAACAAGGAAACTGAAGACAAGAAGAGCACTCGACAGGTTTTAGAAGCTGCAAATTCAATTGGAAATTTAATCTTCCCAGGTATCTTGAAGAAAAAACGAATGTATTACGTTACACCTGAAAACATTCTGCAACTATTCCTCATCCTGAGTTACAGGGACTACTTAGCCTGCAATTGGCTATGTTCAGGTGGGAGGTAACCTGTGCCAAAAGCTGAAGGACACTTAGCAGTATTTACCTCTCCTCTTTCACAATGGCATCATCGAATGCTTGGGAGATACGCTTCAACTGGCAAATCCCTGAGGAGACCAGTTCCAACTCGCAGTCAAACTCTCTGTAAACAGAATGGTCATTGGTAAAGATCAAACAGGACAGGCTGACTAGGCAACACTACTCAAGCCTCCATCCCTGCAGTACCACTCTTGTTACCTCTAGACTTTACCCAGAGAAGTTTAGGGCAGTGGCAATCGTGCTCTTAACTCCGTTGGCCAACTGCTTCACATCTCCATTCATCCCCCAGACAGCTATCTTCCAACTCGGACACAGGATTCAGATTCACGCGGCTTGGATTCAACTTCTAGCTTTAACCTTTCTTGTGACTTTGACCAAAATAATGTGCACCAAATGTGCACATTATTACGTATTTCCTTAGCTCACAGCCCTTGATCTAATTTGTGTTTGTTCTTTGAGACAGGAATCTGCCTACATTCTATAAAGAACTCAGCATTAGCAGAGCTGTTCCTAGTATCTCTGCAATACAAATAGCAGCTTTGGAAAAGTTACAATTAAGTAGGAATGAGATACATACAGAGCATTTTCCTTTACCCAAAAGGCACCAGCAAAGAACTCAGGTATGTCTCTAGCATCCAATGGGCACTGGTGCTGAGAATCACAGCGCAGACTTACTCAGTGGGAGAGTGATTTTTTAAAAGTTCATGTCAGCAAAAAATTACTTTTTTATGTTTCAGCTTTATGCAGAGCTCAGTCCCCGTCTATACAGGGAGCTGGAACTACTTTCTTAACTATTCGAGCGGCACACCCCTTCAGGAGAACAGGACAGTAAACTTCATACCTTGCCTTTCACTTTACCAGATATTCTAATAAGCATAATTTAAAAAATAAATAAATGAATAAAAGGTTTACAAAAGAGTGTGACTTACATCTTTCTGCTGGAAGGAGCAGATGATGAAAAAGGGCTCTTCAGTGCTGCTGCTCTTCTTGATCTCCGGAGAGAGACAGCATTTTTACCAAGCCAGGATGAGACATCCCTCCATTCTCTATGTTCTGACACCCTTGTTGGCCCAAGCAAGGCCCTTTTGCTGGATCTTGGAGTGCCTTTGGAACTGGCTGCTGGAGTAACACTCTTACAGCAAGGTGTTCGAGGTGTAGCACTTCTTTTTTGGATAGAACTGGTTGCACAGCTTCTGCTGATGGATTCAGCTGGAAAGGTCACCATTGAGTGTACTGGGCTTTGGCAAGACTTCTGTATTTTCTGAAAGAAGCATTAGACATGTTAGGCTAAATGAACTCAATTAGCCTAGAGTTTGGAACCAGGAAGACTAGGAACATTTGGGCTGAATTCCTAGCTTCCATTCTCATACCAGGTTTCAACTAACATGAACGCATCTCAACCGCTGTACTCATTTGCACTGTAGGAATCGCTTGCTTCCCTAACCCTTGGCACTCATCAAGGAGTTTAGAACAGGCATTGGAACAAAGATGCTGCTGCTCTTGTGCTGGAAAAAGTCAGGCTCCCCAACACAGAACTCACGCATTTAAAAATCCGAGGGAAGTGCAAGCTCGAATCTGCTACCTTGTAGCAGGTTTTGTCAGTCTAAATTTAGATTAACTACAACAAAGAACATGCTAGCAAGTAGTGTGGGTACAGGAGAATAAATAAAAGGAAAAAAAAAAGTGCTGCACATTTCTCAGTAACAATTCTTTGCAAGTGATGGCAACTTCTACCCAACTCGCTCCGTGTGAAGGCTGCTCTGCCATACATGATTAAATGTAGTAGGGGAAAAGCTTGTATTTCATAATAAAATAAAATGTTTTCACCTTCCTCCATGTTCCGCCAGATCCATAATTTGCCTGTCTATACTTTAGGAAAAGATATTAAAGATTTTAAAAGTTTATAGCTATGAGACAACTACTAAGTTGTGCAAGTGCGTGGGAATGGACTCTCAGGAATACAGCACTCAGTACAGAAATCAGAAATCTTAGTACTGGGAGTTGAAGCAAAAACTAAACTCTATCCATGTTCCACTGCAAAGGCAAAGTACCTGGGACACTGTTCCAAAAGCATATTTTGCTGTTCTTTTAATAGTCTGAAGAGTTTGGCACCTCTGTCTTGGTTCCAGACTTTCCCTAGTTGGGGTTTTATGAAAATTCAGCTCTACTCGCTTTAATGGTACCCGTTTCCTTAGAGACATGCGAATGGTATTGAGAGAACTCAGAGAGGCCCTTCTCTTGAATTTGTCAGGCACAGGGCTCTCATTCTCATTGAAGTCAGCTAGGAGCTGGTGTTTCCGCCAGGCCACTGTTGCTTTGACGTTTTGAAGCACAGATGCCATCTTGTTTCAGTTCTCGGTCAACCTTATCTCTAAAACAATCAAACGAGAGCAAAGCTTAGACAGAACAAGGTACATAGCAGTGTAAAAAAAGAGAAACGGAAACTGCTACACAATATATTTGGTTACACTTGCCTGAAACAAGAAAATCAGAGCTGAGCAGACTTTTACTTGGCGGATTGAAAGAGAACACGATTGATTTCTACAGCTATTTAGGTTTGTGCAAGTCCACAAAGAAGCCTCGTACTGCAATTCCACTGCAAGACTCCAGTTAGAGAGGTAGAATGCTCTATGAGTGCAATTTTTTTGTTCGTGTCTCAGATCAAGATCTGGTATCCCAAATTTTTGCCTTCTTTAATCAAAACAACCTTCCACTGCGAGACAAGTTTATGCAGCTGCTGTTGTCTCATGCCATACTTGCTAGCTGAAGGCTCCTGCTTCAGTCACAATTATGATTGTGGATACATAAGTCCTGAAACAGACAGGATTATTACCAGCAGAGACTTCAGCAGGAAGGGCTAAAATGCTAGTTATCTAAATGACATATGACAATTTAAACATATGTACATATATACTTTAAATTCTTGATTTTCACTTGCTAGCAAATATGATTCAGGTGAAATGCCCCGAGAGAGCCGCTGCTGTCCTACGGTTACAATGATCTGTTATCAAACAGGTATTGCACAGGACAGCGCGGTGCTCTAGTTCTTCTGGAGGCCACGGCGGTCTAGGGTAGCCCCCGGCCGGGCGCCTGGACACGCCCGGCCCCAGGCCTCGTCCGATCCGAGCCGCTCTCGCCGCAGGGACCCCGCTCTGCTGGCACTGCCCGTGCTCCCCGCCGGCAGCCGCGGCAGATGCGCCGTGCCGCCACATCGGGGTAATGAGTCACGGGGGCACCGGGCGGACCCAGCTGGTACCGTTATTGCGCCCATCGGGACAGTAGAAACAAGTGCGAAAAGTGCCGCCAAGGCCGGAGGAGACGAGCTCGGGAAAAGCGGGCCGCGACCGGGCCGCTCTGGCAGCTGCTCGGAGCAGTACTTACTCAGCGCGCCGGACGGGACCGGGACCGGGATCGAGACCGGGACCGGGAGCGGGACCGGGACCGGGACCGACCTGCCACCTCCCTCCAGGAACTGCCTTGTGCGCCGCCACCACGTTTGAACGCCGTCCCGCCCCCTCCGAGCCTCCGGATTGGCGCCGCCGCCGCCGCCGCCCGCCGCAATTGGCTGGGCCCCGCTCACGCGCGGTTGCCGTTACTCGGCTCGGCGCGCGCGTGGCAGCCGCGAGTGAGGAGGGGCGGTGCGACCGTGGCTGAGGGGGGATGTCCCAGCGGCACAACCGCAGGGGCTGCGCTGCCCCCCCGCCGCCCGCGGGTCTGGCGCTTTTGCGGACCTCGGCCCAGAGATCCGCGACAGCTGGAGTAGTAAAAGGACTCAGGCTGGGTTGCCCACTTGGGTATCCGAGCCGCAGCTCCTGTTACTTCTGGTAACTATCGGTCAAAGTCTTAGAAGGTTTTTGTTTGCTTGCTTTTACTCCACGGGCTCCTGCAGCTCTTGCTGGAGGAGACAGCTGGTGTAACTGTCCATGTGGGACCGTAAACCATCCGGGATGTCCTCTGAAGCAAATGGGGCAGCAAAGAGGGACAAGTGCAGAGGATGTATTTGTTCAACGGTGGGGGATTTTGTTTTGATTTGGATTTTTTTTCTTACCCGAGAGGCAAACAAGACATGCAAAGCATTCATTTATCTTTATATGACTTCTACCTGAAAAAAATTGCTCTAGAAAGAGCTGTAGCAGCATCTACTTTTTTCCAAAGATTTATTTTCCCCCACCAATTTAAACTCAGAGTTGACAGCTAAAGACACCTCCTTAGCTAAGACTTATAGTGATGGGGAAGCCAACCCAGTAACGCTGCAGGATACCTTTTGAATCTCACCACTGGCTTATAAACGTACTTTTTACAAATTCCTAAGAACTTTGGTTTTAAAAAAGTTCCGCGTGATGGTGTTTGTGCCCTTTGGTATTCACACACTAATAATGATGAGTATAGTGTAATAAACATCCTTTGTTAACAGATGTGTTTCTATGTGTTGCAGCCCTGTATGCTGTTCTGCTTTCCTCTGTCCATTGACTTTCAGGGCTTCCAGGTAGCTGAAGTGCTAGACTTCCCCTGTGTCCTCCCCACCCTCAATCTCTATAGTGAAAGCTTCAGGTTCTTCTCACTAGCAAACTGACGCTTCAGCCACCATATTTTAAGACTTGGTTTGGATTTTTGGACATTGATGTAGAGACCTCCTGAATGGCTACTGGTTCTGCAAAACAAAGAGCTCTTCTTGGGGTTACTAAATACAAAAGAGAGAGAGAGTCAGGTGGTAATCAGACCACGTGCTCAGTTTCTAAGGGTTATCTTGGTAGCTGGGGATTTGGATTGTCACTTTGAATGGCAAGAGTGGGCAGAGGAATCCCTAAGAATAGAAACGGTGCTAAGTGAAAAGAGCACGTGTACAGGCAGAGAGATTCCGTGTGACATAAGAACTCTAGGCCAAAAGGCAAACAGCAGACTGAAGCTGAACTGGGCTGTCAGCCTGTCCTTTCATGCCTTTTTATAAAATTAAAATAGAAATAGCTGAGCCTTTGTAGTTGTAAACAGACTGTTACGGATCTGCGTGTTTTCTTCTTCTTCTTCTTCTGGTGCATTTCTTGTTTCCATCCATTTCAACTTTTTTTACGCAGCAGAATATCATGTGCAAAGTAGAAAAGGTAGGTTGTTTGGAGGTTGGCATGTTGTACTTTTGAGCTGGATCTTCTTGTAGTCCTGTCAGACAAGAAGCCTTGATTTCTGGAGTAGACCATAAGAATCACTTGATGCTTTTCCACTTTCACCCCCAAAAGCTAAGGAATAATTTTTCAAGTGGACATGATTAAGACGTGTATTACAGGGAAGGGAAGTAAATACATCCTGAATTTTAGCCTCTGCGAAGGTACGAGCAAAACACTAGCTTTCCATGGCCCTTTGTCTGTTTGCAGAGCCAGTTAGTACACTGATCTGTAGAAGGCCTCATGAAAACAAGCACATAACAAGCCGGTGGGATTTAGTTTGTATTTTGTAGCTGAAAACATAGAGGATGCATCACTTCCCTTCTTGACTGTTTATTGCTCAGACCCCTTGTCCATTTATCTCTTCAGAGAAAAGTGAACAAGACATACAGACCACACCTTGCTGTTAGTCTGTGGTCTGTATTTCTCATTTCCTGAGGGACTACCCAGCAAGTCTGTTTTTCCTTTTCACTGTCTTCACCTTAGCCCAAATGGCTTTGGTCGATTTTTTTCACTGTTTGCCCTTACATAAATCCAGTTGTCATGGCATCACAAATGTCACCTCTTTCTTCCATGGCAATGGCTGAACTCCAGGAAGGGGTTAGAAGTGGAGAAAACAAATCTTCAACTTTGAAGGGAAACTCTGTGATCTGGAAAAGTGCGCTTGGAGCTGAACACTCACACAGCCCAGCCTTGACAGTGGAACTAGTAACTTCATGGTTTGTTCGCTTAGGTGAACTTACAAAGACCCAGCTGGTCTTCTGACTTGCCAGCCTGCTCCCTGTCCATTAGAGCCCAATGACTGAATATCCTGCTTGAACTGAGTGATGAAACAGCTTATATTGCTTATTATACTCAGCAGGGATTTTACCCTAATCTAAGACAGGGTACTAACTGTCATGGAATGGTACCCCAGAAGGCTATGAAAAGTCATTAGTGCTAATTTTGCTCTGATGGTCCAGTTCAAATGTATCCAGCCCAAAGAACTGAGTACTTTTAAACACTAGGCAACAGACCACAAACCGTGTTCAATTAATGACGGCTGACGTTAGCCAAAGGTTTCTTAGAGGGTGTGGCTGCTGTAGCAGCAGTTGATACCGTATCACTGTTTCGCTAGACTGAAGGCGAAGACCAAAAAGTTAAAAGATGTGTCCTGTGCTTGTACCGTGATTGTTCTTCACTCTTTGTTTTCTTCTTTTGGTTTAGGTCAGACTATAGTTTAGGCTCAAGAGCTTTGACTCTGACAGCTAGAGTGCAGAGGCAAAGAAAGGGTCGTTGGTTTTGATTGTGAAGAAGGAAACTTTCATCCGTTTGTGCAGAAGCCTATTATGTTGGGATTGGCAAGAAATCTACCCACGGCTTTCTGCATGCAGGTTTGACTCAAGACCCGAAAGAGAAGTCCTCTCAATGGAAGATGACAGTGAACCCGAGCAAAGCTCCTGGGCCTATCTACCTGATGTCTGTCTGAGGCATGTCTTCCACTGGTTAGATGACAGGGACAGATCTCGGGCTGCCTTGGTCTGTAAAAAATGGAGCTGCGCCATGTACTCTGGATCTCTCTGGAGATGCAGAACCATCACATTCTATGGCCAACCGTCAAGGGCACGCACACTGGAGTTTCAAAGCGCACTGTGGTATACCAAGAAATTTGGCAAATATTTGAAGCACCTTGAGATCAAGTTATCGAATCCTTACAATACTCCCTTTATCAAAAAATTTCAAGCGATTATGAGAGGTCTTCTTTCACACCTGGGTAAGTGTAATAGTCACCTAGTATCCCTGAGCATCAAGTACCTAGAATTAGACTGCTTGATCTGGAAAAACATGGTTAGGGCTCAGTTTATCAAGAACTTAGCTGCCTTCCTGAAAAGAATGAGCAATCAACTTGATTATCTTAACTTAAAAGGAGCGAGAATAACTTTGGAAGAAGGCTGTGAGCTTCTGAATTCTCTGAGCAGCTTGACAAATAGAAGCTTTATATCTGAAATCAATATTGAGGATTTCTTCAGTCTCCACCTTTCTGTCTACAGTAGTGCCTTGTTCCACCAAACTATGTCTAAGTTCCACAGCCTGACCATCCTGACTTTCAATTATAACTGCATCTCTGATGAGCTGCTGGACATCCTCAGGGAGCACAGCTCTCATTCCCTGTGCACCTTGAATATTAAGTGTCATATCCATGACCCTCATGGGCAAGTGGTCTCAGGAATGTCATGGGCAAACTTGGCCAAGAAAGCCCCAAAACTGAACGTGAACTTCTTCTTTGAAAGAGTCATGAAGCATGATCACCTAGCTAGGATCCTGCTAGTGGAGATCCCAGTTAGGAGCATCAGCCTACGGAGCTGTTATTTTAGTGATCCAGAGTGGACAATGAGACCTACCCTCACCAACCTTCTCCCAGCTTACTGGCATGGTCTGCAGGTAAGGGAAACAATAGGGACACACTTCAGTATCACAGAGCTAAGCAAAGTAATTGTGTAGGCCTTCTGCATAATAGCAGTCAGCAATAGAAGTTCCTGACCGCTTCAGTTTTACGTTCGGGGGGGCAGTTTTCGTGAGTGAGTCATTTCAGTGTTTCAGCTATAGTGCAGTTCATGAAATTATCCTTGTCCATTTATAACGCACCATAATGCTATCAGGCTGCTCTATTTTGGCAATGCATAAGTGTCCTACAGCCCACCTAAATTAACTAGTGCCCGTGTCAAAGCACTTCGGTGTCACGAGGCATGTGTCACCAAAGGTTTGCAACAGCTGACCTGCATAAGTGAGCAACAGGTCTTTGCACGCCAGAGGGAAACACGTGGCCTCACACCTGATGGTTGCTGACACCTCTCTGTAAGTCCTGTTGCATTGCAGAGTTTCCAATAAACACCAGAGATCTGTAAAGCTTTCTAGAAACCATCATTGGCTCTACTCTTGTCTCTGGGATAATTTTCAGTATGTCAAATAAGATCGTGGCATGGCTGTGGGCGAAGCATTTTCTAATGAATGCGCAAGGGATCACCTCATCTTAACAGGAGAGTGATTTACTGTAGCACATACACTGTTGTCATGATTTAAAACAGCTTCTCAGCTAATGTCAAGGTACAAAATTGATCTGCTGACACTTTTGTTGGTTAACTTGGAAAACTATTTGTTAAATTCTAGTTACTGCACTCAATGTCTGTTCAGTAGTACTAACTGTTCATTCTTTTTCAAGAAATTAACACTTGAATTGAATAATGACCATGAGTTGCTGGACAACGAGCTGCTACAGCTTATCTTGTCATGCAAGAGGTTGTTATTTCTGAAAGTCTGGGCATTTCTAAGTGTCAGCTTTATGGAGAGGCTGCTACAAAACCGTGCAGAAAGGAAATGCATTTTGACTACCATAAAGGTAAGACTTTGTGCTTCAAAACTCCCATTCCCATTCTTGCTCCTGTACCCAAAGGTCCCCATGGCCAGGCAAAGGTCACTTACAGAAATGTTAATATAACTATCTTCCCTATATTATGCCTTAGTACTAAAGAGCTTGGGAACCACTCGCAGAAATGGGGCTTTCCAACCTACTTAGCCACATACAGATACTACAGAAGTTAAATATGAAATCCCAAAAACTCCAGAAGCCCTTCCTAGACTGACATTCCCTCTGTCACCGCCAGTTCAAGCCCTCTCCCACTTCTAGGGTTTCTCAGTCACCTCTCAGGCTCAGTGCTTACGTCTATGCTTAAACCAAAGAAGGTGGACTGAATCCCACTACATAGCAAAAAGATATAAACACATCACACCCTTTAGGGATCCTGTGTTGAACTGGGGCCAGGCCACAACCGTAGCTGGTGTAAACCATGCTGACATGCTACTTTGTGTGCTACAGTCTGAATTCAGTAGGTCCTCACAGATCTGTGCAGATCCCAGGGATGCATCCGTTCTGGGGGTAAAAAGAACCTTGCTCTTCCTATCTGAGTCAGCACAGACAGACAGCTGGGACAACCACAAAATCACAGCTAAAAGACAAAGAGTAAATTTATTTCTTTTCCTTTGCTCACCGAGGGATCCCCAAAGCAACCCCCAGGCAGACACACACAAGTGGAGATGCAGGCACAGTTAAACTTGGTCCATGCCAAATGGTGACTGGCTGGTCTTCATACTGGGTTATCAAGGGCTATTCTCATCTACAAGATCACCGGAATGATTTACAATCCTCCTCGCTAGTCTTCCACTATTCAACCCATTCCTCCCAACACCTCCCAAAAATTCTTTGGCAGGAGATGATGTTTTCAGTCAGCTGGGAGTGGGAAGAGAGTAAAGCCCAAGATTCTATTAAAATTCAAGGAATTTTGCTTCTCTAGATTCCTTACTAGTCACAGATGCTTCTTGTTGCCGTGAGCTTTAATGGGCTGAGCTCCCTCTATCTGAGAGACATGACTGCTGTTTGTCCATACAGGTCAGAATTTATACGGCTCAAGATGACAGCACCGAGGAGGAGCAGCTGTTGGCTGATATTTACAGGAAATTCAAGTACCTGATTGACTCAGAACTTAATTATTTTGTCATCACCTACCCAATGGTGTAAACTACAGAGAGAGAAGAACACCCAGTGACATCTGCGTTAACGGATCGTTTGGAGGGCTTTAGTAAGGGATTTGAATCTTGACAGCAATGCCTCTGAAAGGGAGTTATCATTCCAGCAAGAGAGAGACAAGGGACAATTTTAAACTCCATGCATTAAAATGTTGGACTTGGGAACTATACTCCTTTGTCTCCAGCATCATTTACTCTAGCCCTTGCTTTGTTTTTCCTTTCCGGAACCAAAGGAAGCAGTGATCCCTTTTCCACCCTTACAGGCATCTCTGATAAAAATAAGACCCTCCTCTTTTTTCAGCACTTCTCGTTGTAGAGCTTCAAACACTTTACCATCGAAGCCCATCTCATTGTTTCCATTTTACGAATAGGGAAGCTGAGACCTGGGGTGAAGGAAGTGATTTTCCCAAAGTCAGCCTTGACTTGATCTCCATTCGGATGCAGACAGATGCACTATCTAGTGTATCAGCTAGCTAAGTCCCGTTAAGTTTGACATACTGCCTAGTTCTTATCAGCAGATGCTAAGATCAAAACAAAACATAGCATGGCTATGGCTAGCATGGCATCCCTCCCACTTGCCCAGCTTTCCAACAAGTGATTTATGAGGACACTCCCGCTCTAGCTTCCACAGAGTTGCCTTTTGACACCTTTCAATGGCAAATGATATCATTGGTTACACATGAGAGATACATGGAAGAAGGGGCATTTCTCATCATTCTGGAATTTTATTGCCAAGCGGAAGATTTCATCAAACGTTTTAGAGCACAGATAGCTGTAAGTACTAGGTCTGTTTTAATTACCTTGCACAACTAGACAGCATTAAGCCAAGCCAATGAATTTGGAAGTTTGTCAATAAAATTTCAGCAGGAGCTGGTTCTTTGGAGCACAATCTCCCAGTATGATGACCTCAGTAATTGTTTATGCAAACAGACTCTCTCATTTGCATACACAGCACTTCATCAATGTACAGTGTATTCTCCTTGACCTTGATCTCTTCCTCCAAGGAAAGCTGTCGGCAGCTCAGGCGTTTCAGCTCTGTCTCAGCCTGCGCCAATGCATCCTTTAATCTAATAGGGAAAATAGAGGCAGGCATTAGTTGACAACACATGAATAGGTTTTTTTCTCGTAGGAGTTAGGAATTCTGAGCAAGGAAAAGAAAGATGGAAAGGGATTCATAGAGACAATATCCATGCAACTTCCCTTAATGTGTCTTGCCCTTAAGAGACAAGCAATTCCCAACTTTTCAGGAGAATAGCGGGGACCCGTTGTTACTCTGACACATTAAATTAACCCAGTAATCTATACCACAGATTTTCCTCTTGCATCATTTCCACTTGCCTTTGAATATTTTTGGTAATCTCTTGAACTTCGTTCATCAGGCTACATTGCACTGTGTCATAGCACAGTTCCACATTGGGGCGATGGTTTCTCGCTTCCAAGCGGGTTTGAGCCACTTTTACAGGCCCTTCTTTATCAGCGATTGCTTTCTTTAAGGCTGCAATGTTCCTCTCCTGTGAGGCAATCTCATCCATCACCTTAAAAAATCCAACAACAAAATTCTGCACACTGCCTCTTATGATGTGTGAAATCACCGTCGTCTTTAATAGTTGTAACAATCACAGTAACACTCACTACGTTGTTAGTTAATCAAACAATATTTTGAAAATCTTAGCCAGGATTATGACTCCTTCATTGGAAAGTAGATGACACCGTTCCGGGTGAACCCAGAAATTTACACTCAGCAATAAATTTTTAATATTAATATTCAGTTTTCACGTGTCAAGTTTTGAGCATCTTGACCCTGCTTTTGTCAATTATCAGGCTCTTATGTCACAATCCTGAAAAAGCTGTAGGAGCCCCATGCAACTAAAAATCACAAGAAAAATCCTCACTTTACTGATGGCTACAGCAATGTTTAGATTGAATAAGTGAATCCAGAAATTCATCTGTTTGGTGGTGCACGCAGAGCCGAGAAAAAAAAAAAAATCTAAGATGACTTTTACAGAGGAGGGAGAAGGGAACAAAAAGGAAAACATGGCAGATAAGTGCAACCCACCGGACTGGGAAAACCGGTCGATAACCCAAGCCCAGTGTTTCCACTTTTTCACTGACTGTCCCCTATGACTTACCATTGCAAGAAACGTCTCTAGCTTGTGCTTGGCATCCTTGACTTCCTTCACCCTATTTCTAAAAGCAATATTCACCATCTCACACTGCTTGCGCATGTCATTTGCTGTCTGTGAGAGAATGCTATCAATAAGTGCCTTCAGTGCCAAAGAATTGTTTCTTTGCTTGTCAGCCTTTTCAACATTTACGTTTGAGAAATCTATCCAGTCCTCAGGGCTAACAAAACTGAAAGAGATTCAAAATAAAAGGTCACCAACAGACAGCACTCTATGACTTCATAAATCTGTAATTATGCCACAAACTCAAGAACAAAGCAGTACTTTTAACTGCATGTCCCAGTAAGTGCCACTTGTCCTGGGAATTCTACAGAAACAATTTTTTTTCCACAATAATNCATCCCTCCTTATTGCAGGGGGAATAAGACTAGATCACCACCACAGTGATCGATACCTTCCAGCCCAAATTCAGCTCAGCTGGTTAGAGGATGGTGCTATAATTACGCCAAGGTTGCGAGTTTGATCCCCGTGTGGGCCATTAGCTTCAGAGTCGGACTTGATGATTCTCGTGGGTACCTCCCAGCTCAGAATATTCTGTGATTCTATGTTAACTCCACTGAGGCTTTATGTATACACAGATGTATTTTAGCATAACCAAAAATGGCTTTTAAATGCATCTTACACAAAGCAATCCCATCTTTTATTTTGGACACTTTAAAACTATCTCTGTAAGCCAGGCCAGGTTTAAATTAATGACACAGGTTGAACCTTTGGGATAGTTTTATACATAATTACATATATCCAAGAGTTTGCATGGGTTTGAGCATAGGTTTAGATTAAACACTTTATTGGAAATATCACACAAAGGGAGAAGTGATGAAAGACATTCATCCAGTTAGCATACTTTAAAAGNGTAATTAAGTAGATGAGAGTCAGATGAAAACAAATTTGCTACAGTCATAGAGCAACTTGGCTATAACTTTCTTTTCCCCTGGCAAAGGATTAAGTTATTGTGAGGGGAAACACACATAACAGCCAGTATTTCTTAGAACATCTTTCATTAATAAAGCTATTACTATTAATAGCAGGTAGCTATTTACACAACACAGTCATCACTTATTCTCTCACACAGTTCACCTATAGGACACTTACAGTACCTGCCAGGAGCAATAGTTGAGAAGCCCAGCCCCAACTGTATCCCCAGAATAAGAGGGTCATCCTTGTGCAGCTGTGGCTTGCAGGCGAGTGTTTGGGAAGTTCCTCAGAGGGTTCTTTCCTTTTTTCATTGGGTGGATATATCGAGTCGTAATTGTCATTTGCACGTAACAAGAAACACCATTCTGGGTGTGGTCTGAGTTACGCAACCTGTTGTCGATGCGCTCTAATCTGCTGGCAGCAAGAGCTGTCAGTCTCTCGGTGTTACAAGTTTGCCAGTCGTTGCATAGCAACAGTGACTTCGCGAGGCTCTCACGCACATCGCTTTCTCAGTACAGCTCCGCTTTTCAGCCCATTTTTCTGCGGCAGCTATTTTTCCATTTAAACCTTTCACACTAACTAACCCATGCGGGAGGGGCACATTTGACAGGTTAATGACTGAGTCAGAAACTGACTCCACACCTCGTGTGTCCCAGTCCAGCATTCTCCCCACTGGGACACCCTGGGAGAGGAAAGAAGTTAGGATCAGTAAATCTATTCTGTGTTTAAGCAATATGTGAAATTCTTCCTTAGCTAACTGTGAGCTTCAAAAACTTCTAGTAAACTGCAGTTCCCCGGGAGCATAATTATTGTGGCTTATTTCACAGACACATTACACAGATACAAAAGTGATGGACGGAAGTATAAGAAACAATTAGGTGGCGAAAAGATAAAGCCTGTTTTACACAAAACTAATCTTGCTATTACTGGAACAGCCCACGTTATCTGTATAATCATCATATGTTTGTTGAACTAAAGAACCACTTACTTTCCTTCTAGTTTCATCGCATTATCAGCATATATGATATGAGGAGTGTCGTTTGTCAAGCTAGCACAGTAATCGTCAATCGTCAAAGCTGTGAATTTGTCCTTCAGATCCATATCCAGGTTGTATTTTGCCGAACGGTTTTGTCTAGGAGAAGAAACAACCGAACTCTAAGACAAAGTGTAGACACTCACAGGTGTCCTTAATATGCATGCATACATGCATATTAAGGACATGCATACATGGTAATTCAAATGCTGTTCTGGAGATCATGTATGAACTCTCAGTTGTCAAGTCACAAAATCTACATTGTGAAGCTGCCTTTCTATAAATTGATGGTACAATTCTCATTGAAATTAAAGGCACAGGACTGTATCATGAGAAGATCAAGGATCAAGTGCAAGTACTTTGTACTCTACACGCAGAACCTCTCACCATTACCGATTGAATTAGGACTGACCTCCTGCAACTGTTTAGCATTGAAGATAACTTAGAACCTGCGCTCAGCCTGACCCTACAACTTCTCAGTATTACGGCTGTCTTAATTTTCATCTAATTAGTGTTCCATTAAGCTCTTTGCCTCTGCACCTGATTTGCTCATTGGTTTGTTCCAATGTACGTCCAAGTAAAGCAATAATCCCCTGGAGGACTTCAGCTTCCTTCAGTAGTTCCCGTTCCACTTCATCATGCACCAAGTCAATCCCAACTCGCCTCTGCCTAAACGAAAAAAGGAAAAACCGTCAGCCACGTTGCTCAAATGCCTGCATCTAACAGAAGATGATGAAGTTCAGCTTTCTCCCGTGTTTTAACACCTGAATCAGACTGTGACTCCACTGCAAAGAGAGACGGGCCTTTAGTTTGCAGTCTTTTTTCTTATTTGTTAAAGGTTCATTACCTAGATTTTTTTTTTTCTCTCCTTGAATGCTTTTCTTCTTATTCATCTCACCTGTACAGGAGACACTTTTGGGCAACGACGAGTGGCTCTTTGCAGCCCTCCAAAGCTCTCTCCAGCCTCTTCTTGAAAGTCAACAATATCTCTGTCTCATGAACAATTTGTTCTAGCTTGTTATCTAATTCTTGCCTCCAGAATTTTATTTCTTCCCGTCTCTGTTCTGTAGAATCAAAATAACAAACATGTATTAATATGGGCCCATTTTATGAGCAAGAGGACTGTAGCTCAGATCTTAGATATGGCTAAAAATAGACTTATTCTATAGCGGAGTGCCTATAGTGCTGTGGGCCGTGTGGAAACAGTTTTGCAGCCCTGTGTCAGGAGGTTTGGTTAAAATAGGTTTTTGTGTGTTTTGTTATAAAGAGTCTGCCTCAACATATTTTATAAAATATTTTGGATTTTTCCATTACATCAACAAGCATGGCATTGACAAATACTCCTATTCATTATCAACTAGTTTGTTAAGTCTGTCTTAAACGTATAGCTCAAATAACACATCTTGACCCTTGCAGAAGACGTGGGATTACCTATTTTCTTGTTGACATCACTTTGGGTTTTTTGAGTTGTCTTTTCTATTTCATCCACCAGCCTCCAGCTCTCAGCTATCACGCATTCTGACCTGGATTTCTGGGACTCTGTACTGGCACGCTGGATCCTGTTTGCGATGTGCCATTCTGAGGGATGAAATTTGGAAGTATCTTGCAACAGTCTGGCCATTGCTATTTGGAACGTTTCTGGATATAATGCAGGTCAGTTCTTGGAATGTGGAACCTGAAAACAGAAATAGCATTATATTTAGCTGCAGAAGCAAGAAGGGGAGAAGATGGGTCTATGAGGACGAGAAATATTTTGTTCTTTTTACCTGCAAAATGACAATGATATGAAAAGAATAGGTTTCTTGCTCAAAGTTCCCCAAGTTTTTGCTGATGTGTAGGGAAGAATGTGCTAATATGTTTGGAGTGGGAGAACGAAGAAACGGAAGAATGCGTGAGGGGAATTTAGGAGGAGAGAAGTGGAACTGACAGGAAAAGACAGACTGTACTACAGGAGGGAGAAGGCAAAGGAGGCCTGTGGAGGAGGCTGGAATTACTAAACAAGCAGTTTTGGAGCAGGAACTGGAGCCCCTTCCATAACAACTGAAAAATTTCCAATGGCTTCGGTAGGTCTGAACTCAAAGCTGGTTTGAACAGAGGTTCACTTTGGCTCGCACGAGTCACAGGGTATAGATCGGGCTGCGTATTAGCTGTCTTCCGCAAATTTTGTTATCTCTATTCCCAGTAACATTCCAAGGCTTTTAGAAATACTGGCAAATTTAAGAGGGATGACCAAATGATTCACAATGAACTGCTGAGATACCTAAATGGCAGGTGAGAACAATGAATGTCATGTTTCTGAAAACGTGCTCAGTCACCTTGAAAGCTGAGGAATCCCCCAGTGATGGTTCTCCACATTACTGTGAGACCGGTGGGACTTCATGCCGTTTTGTTCTGAAAACCCAGTATCTCGTGCTGTCCTGCCCCAGATTGTAGCGACAGCGCCACAAAGTAATTAAAGCTACGAACCTCAAATCCGTTCATCAATGTCAGCTGCCCTAAAAGACAATTTCCTTTTAAACCGTTAATATGAAATTTACAACTGATTCTGCAATCTGAATTATACGACAAAAGAAAGCTTTGGTTTTACCTCAGATGGTTTCCTCTGCCGACTTACAGAGGTAGAAAACGGCCCCACGGCCGCCGGAGCTGCGCGCACNTAACTCCACTGAGGCTTTATGTATACACAGATGTATTTTAGCATAACCAAAAATGGCTTTTAAATGCATCTTACACAAAGCAATCCCATCTTTTATTTTGGACACTTTAAAACTATCTCTGTAAGCCAGGCCAGGTTTAAATTAATGACACAGGTTGAACCTTTGGGATAGTTTTATACATAATTACATATATCCAAGAGTTTGCATGGGTTTGAGCATAGGTTTAGATTAAACACTTTATTGGAAATATCACACAAAGGGAGAAGTGATGAAAGACATTCATCCAGTTAGCATACTTTAAAAGAGAAGGACTTTTCTGCTGTGGGAAGCTATATGCAAACAATCTTAAAAAGTAGATATCTCCGCTGACATTATCTTGAAAATATTGCACAGAACAAACTGACTTAGCCTTTAAAAGTAGGATCAAGTTGCCAACAAACAACCGTAGATATACTTTTAGATACAATACAGAAACATTAGAAAAGATAAGAAACAGTCAATTTGTGTAAAATATATACTATGCCAACTTAATATATTGTTCTTTTATCATTCATGCTAAACACAGTCATATATACACACATGCTCTGCATTTTTTAAAAAATAAAAATACTAAAAAATCAGTTGGGGGCATACATTATATAATTTCAATTTAATTATACAATCAGATAGTTGAGGTTATTCCTATAGAGCAGACCTCTTAATCCACAAAGCCGTAAGTTTTTCTAAAAGTATGTCATAGCACTATCTCCCTCATCTTCTTAAACACAAACCACCAATAGATCAACTCAGTTTATAGTCTTCCACTTCCCTGCAAACAGGTTGCTGGTAAGTCCCTGGTATCTTTACTATCACCTCTCTGAAGCAGGAAGACTTTAGAAAACCTGTACAAATACCTTGTGGGTAGGTGCAAAACCAGGCTAAATTACAGAAAGGATTGTAGATCCACACCCTGGTGAATTGGCAATAATTTTACAGTCTAAAACTTCCTTTATATAATTATATGCTATTAGGCCTAAATCAGCCAAGCACTTACCTGTGTCTTATCAAGCACTCACATCACACAGCAAAATCATCCATATCCTGGGACTGTGAAGGAACGCGATGTATTAAGCCAGTATTGGCCCTCTTGGGGTAGTTCTGGTAGAACTCGGCTCTGCTACTCAATAACAAGTGTCCTACCGTAAGAATGTAAATAGGTGTATTGTGTGAGCCGGTTGTGGACAGATCTCTCATCACGCTTAATCCAAACTCCTCCAAAACATAAGTACAATGTGTTTATCCTTACAGTGCATTTGGTGGAGCTACAGGCGTACACTTACTCCTCAGAATTACGGTCATTCAAAACAAAGTAAAAAACTGAAGGCGATGGCACTTATATGCTAACGAAGCGGTTGCTTCATTCGTGGTTTCTTAAGTAAACTCGACTAGAAAGGGAGACCGAACTAAAATCATATTCCAAACGCAATTGAACTTCTGTACTTTTTTAACTGAAATTCAGAGCACACAGAATCATGATTGGAACAAAAGCCTTTTAAGTAAAAGCTCCGTGTTGTTTTCACTGATTTTACTTTGTTATCTGTCACATCATTCTAAAAAGATGCAATAAATCTGAAGAATGCTTGACATATGTTATTATAAATGGTCATCAATACAGAACCAAATCAATCTTTCTAAATATCTACAAAAAGCACAAGGGCAGGTTAAAAAACATTCTCTAGCATGAACAGAGGACTTGTGGCCTTTGGTTTTTACTTTCTGCGAGCCTGTTCTTAGGGAAGAAATAATTTTAGAAGGCTTTTTTTAAGTACATTTTTTAGTGGTTTTAACATTCATTGTGAAAATAACACTGTTGATTTATCAAAAAGAAAGCCAGAAAGAGTGACATAAGACCATTTTGTCTAGTAAATCTGGAATAATCTAACTGTACTGTGGTTTTAATGCTAATTTAACTGAAAACCAAAACTAGGCATTTCAAAACTCCCACGTCTTTCATATATTTTTTGCGTATCGTTCATCTGCCTCGGACTCGGCAGATGTACCGAACGAGTTGTAAAGCGTTCACTCCTTTCCACACCGAAGAGCTGCTCTCCCCCCGAGTCCAGGTAAAAGCACATGACAGGCTTGTTTCTATTACAGCTGTTCGAAGGATTTTGTACTTTGCCAGCTCCCGCCTTTCCTGCAATCCTAAACCACGCAAGCACGCAATCTCAGACACGGAACAGCCCCAGTTGTTGCTATTCTTATCAAGAAATTAATCCAGGACTGCCAGTAGAGGCTTTAGCAAGCCTCTCAGCAAATCACATTAGATTTGACCATTACAGACAAATGCCATTAGGTAAGATAGTAATCTGCCACTACACTCCTAAGACAAGATGTTATGTTCTCTTTATGCTTTAAGAGAACAAAACAATGCCTGTTTGATCTTTGTGTGTGTATGCTGGAGTGGAGGGATAGGGTCAGAGGAGAGGCATTATCGCCCGAGTGGTTGAGTACTCTAGGTTATTATCTGCTAAACAGAATTTTCCTTGTCCATCTGCTATTTCTTTTGTACTATGCTCAACAGAGAAGTGAAACTGAAGGTGCTGTCTTCTGGAGTTTTACCTGCATTTTAAGATGGAACACCTTCATAGCAGAATCACTGCATAAAATTGCCCCCGGCCTTACGGAGATAGGAGAAGCAAATTTGCTTCCTGTGATCTTCAAACATAAAAATCCAACCTACTACTAGCACCAAAATGACAGCATTTGCCTTTGCCAACATCTTTTTGTCTTTTTCAAACCTATCTGTGTTACTGACACGGCGATGTGATCAACACTTCAGGGCGCTGCTCAGCAATACTTCAGTCAGCCAGCCGCACAGCTGAATGTAAGCAAAGGGACAGTAAGAAGCAAGAAATAACACTGTGTTCCATTTGCAAAATGTCACTCTTCCCGTTAGCACGCCGTACTTGACCCTTCTGGCTCGAGAGGAGTCGGTCGACGGTTTTATTCAAAACGTCGTAGATGGCTGTATAGAGACTGGACGTAGGTGAAGACGCACATGGGATCTGGCTTGTGACCCATCACCATCATGTCTTCCACTTCTATCAGACGATCACAGTGAGCCATTTTTCTGTAGTGACAATAAAACAGATACAGCAAATCAAGAGTTACATAGCTGCTTCCAAGATTCATTTATTGCTCTGATTTGAGCATCGTTGAAACACTTAAGAAATCCTGAGGCTTATCGGCAGCATTTCACTTCACAGTGAATCGAGCAGGGCCAGGCTGGACATTGTTATTTTTGTGGCCATGGAATATTCCTGTTCTTTCTGTCTCTTCCTTTATACTGGGATCTGATCTAAAGCCCTGTAGGGCTGGGGCTTTTTTCACTGTCATTCACATTCCTTATACCTGTAGCACGTAGCCCAGTCTCACACTACTCTGCCCATGTCTCGGTTTTTGGTTAATATACAGGGAGTTCCAAAAGAATGGAAAAACTCAGGAAGAGATGAGATGTGCCGATGAAGGCCCATGTGGCTGTGAATTGCTTGTTCTCCACCATCCCCACATCTTCAAGATGTGAGTGATGCGGACCAGCAAAAAAGAACAGATCCGCAGAGGCTTAAGATGAGAAATCACAAGGGCGGGAAGCAATCTGATCGGCACAGCTAGTACTGGGGTGAACAGAAGTAACTGAGAAAATAGCTTTCACTGGCACTTGAATAAATCAGTTTAAAGGCAGTCATAGCTATGAATAGTAATTTCTCTAGATACCTCTCACCTAACGTTTCCTAGTGTTGTGTTCGTGGTGTCTTTTGTTCTCCCCTAAACTTACTGTTTACATAAACTGAGGTGGAAGAACACCGCAGTTTTCCTTTGAGAGTTGTGCAGAGTTTTTCTCTAGAGATCAATCACCTAAAAGTATCACAGAATCTCCTTCAACTCACTGACAAGCAACAACATTCTTTTACGTATACCTATATGTGTACTTATAAAAATACTTGCAATTCCCAAATTAATGCCTTTGCTAGAGGCTGTAATAAGGAGAAACAACATTGTGTGAAGAATTTTGAAAGTTTTTTTCTGAATGACGAATGGCAAATCCAGTTCTTTAAGTTACTGCATTAGCCACGTATTCCTACCACCTGGTATCATCTGGAAAAAGTGTACCAAACCGAGCTGCACACCACATGGAGAGTTCTTACTGTAAGAATCGTGTCGATACCAGCTCAAAAAAGTTACTCTTCCTGACTTTTCTGAAGTTCACATTCATAATGCCTTTAACAGACAAGTTAGCATTTAACTGCCTGCTATACAGCATAAAAAAGAATCCGAATAATGTGACTGAGGGTATTAGCTCTGCCTGTTTTCAGAAATGCAGTTACGCGGTTGAGATACTGAGAAGCTCTCAGCCTTGATCTCTACTTACACTGAATTCAACCTTCATTCTTTTTCAACCAAAGCAACATACAGACAGAGCTGAAGTCTCCCACACGTTCTGTGCGTTCTCCCTACGGAGCTTTATTATCTTTTTTGGCATGATACGTGCAAGCTAACGATACAGAATCTACAAGAATAATAATTAAACTCTTCACTGCTGCCCGGGTGCATTAGACGTGAACTGGAAGCACTCACAGAGAGCTAATGTACTCACTCAGCCGTTGCGAAGGCCAGCTCAAAGTTCTGCTTGCGATTAGCCGGGTCAAGCTTATTATAATCAAAAGCTTCAGGAAAGAAAGAATGCACAAGAGCACAGAATGCCATCCCATCATTCCAGCTTGAGGAGAAGTTCTGGAGATCAATGTGCTGTCATGATGAAGAAAACACACACGTTAACGCAGCACAGGGGAACAAATAAGAGCAGCTGCCTTTGCTCAATGCAGTTTTCTATCCTTCTTTCCCACCAACAAGAGCAAGAGCACGGGTTTTATTTTTTCTTCCCATCTTTGTATATCCATTTCATTGTTGACATTCTGGGGAAAAAATGGCACACGTAGCAATGAAAGCTTTTTGCCTGAAACACCCAGATGCAAAGCAGACACGCAGTCAAGGTCCCTGATCCAAAGCCCACCGAATATACCGTGAAGAATCTAATCGACATCGGTGAACTCTGGAGCAGGCCCAATGCACCAGCTCAGTATCCGTGGAAGCTACGGACACTGCTTATATATAATCATAATCGCCCTACGGAGGATTTAAAATTGAAGAACAGTTCATTTTGCGGCCGTGAATAACACTAGATAAAGACTATGCTTGCTTGCTTTGCCCAATTCAATACCTGTTTACACACAGATAGGCAGAAATAAAGGAAGAATCATACCTACTGCAAAACCCGACTCTTAAAACAAATTCTTATTGTTACTTTCAACTGCCACAGTAAAAAGAAACATATCCGTGCTCTTGTCTCATGCTGCTTTCTCATCATATAAAATTCAAGCCCCAAGTTTTCTGGTAAGCAATTAACAGTAATTTTATTTAGTTCTGCTTATTTATACTATAATGTACAGTTTAGCAATAACTGTGCACATTTAGTAACGTTGAAAAACATACTACACACAGAAATCCCTAGGAAAAAAAAATTCTATATTTCTTTGACAATTGCAGTTTAAGGCCAGGTAAAATGAAAAAAATCTCAACTGCTGTATTCCTTCAGTTACACTGATGCCACCTCATAAAAATTTACTCACAGCGTGATTCAAACTCAATCATTTACTACAAATTCATTTGTCAAACACTAACGGAGTACTTTGGCCTGCATGTAGCAAAATGGCCATAGTCTCCATGCGTTCAGAACTTGCCATACATAATGTGAATGCAAAAGTTACAGTCTGCAACTAAGAAAAAAAAAGTCTGAGAGTAAACTGAAGTTTATATCCATAAGCACAAAAACGTAGGGTTTCAGAAAAACACTAATGCATTGCTTCAATAGACATACAGAATCTCTTTCACGCGATCACTGTCCGTCTCGAAGTGCTGCCTATGCAAACCATGTTTGTGTTACCCACGCTAAAACTGATGACCTTGAGGAAGTTAACTCATTCTCTAGCATATTTTACATCTGCCTTTCGAGCACGGTTTTTTGGCAAATTCTCCTGAAAAAAAAAGAGAGCCGAAAGTGCTAGCATATCTTCACCTTGTATCCTACGGTTTTTGAGCGACACCAGTCTAACAGAATTTGTTTAATGCTGCTAGCGCTGGCAACCCCAAAACTCAGCGACCTCTTCAGCTTAGCTCTGGATTCTCCTTTTCCTCTGGAAAATAAACAGAGAGCAGATTAAATTACATTCTAGAAAAACTTAAACCTACTCGTCAGGAACATCTATGCAACCGCGCCCAGGTCAGCCCCTGTCCAGGTGATGTTCGAGAAACGTGTTGCTGAAACCTCGACTTGTTGGTCCTGCGAGAAAAACTAATTTTATTTCACTAAAGCCAGAACTCCAAGCCCTCTTTTATTTAAATCACACTCCCATCAAGAAGAGTCCATACTTTTGATCCTCAATGAATGGCAACAGAAAGTCACTATATTCGCAGTCTCCTGTAACGATGGAGAAGGCAGCTTTCACATAACTCTTTCTTGATAAAAGGCACCCGCTGCTTCAGCGGAACAACTCCAAAGACAGAGGAATCTGTAGCTGTGAATTTCCAAGGCTTGGTCTGTAATGTCAGTGAAACTTTAAGTGACCTCATATCGTCCCTTAGCTCCAAATCTTACACTGAGAGAGTTCTCCCACCCAGCCGTACTCTGCCGGTAATAACCGACAAACTAGCTTCCCGTTAACGAACCATTCCGGAGACAAGGACCGTGACGTACTTTCCGTCATCACGTTCAAACTTCTCGAAAAGCGCTTTCCTGGCCTGCGTTCCTATAGTCCGCGGGAGCGTCTGAGACCGCACCAGTTCTCGCCTCCTTTCAACTTGGCGATGTACAGTAGGAGGAGGCGAGTGAGACCTGGGGTTCACATCACGGTAACTGTCAATGGCACTGGAGAAACATAACGTGAAAAGTATGCGGTAAACAAAAGAGTAACTCTGCAGTGACAGGAGCCAGCATAAAGGTTCAACTGTTGTCTCTAAACCTCCCAAAAGATGATAAAACCACTAGGATGGTTTTAGTACAGATAGCGTGATTATTCCAGTAGTCATCGATTGGTTATTCCCCGAGAGAAAAAGTGCGGTTAAGAGGAATATGCCCATTTACATGTTGAGGGACATAGTACATACATTAAATGAACTACCTAGGTTAACGTAAGAGATTACGGGGCAACTAGATTAATGAACAATTATACATCCAATGCTTAAAATACAGTGTCTGGGACTCACCTGTTTTCCAAGTCAGCAGAACACCTGTCCCTTGAGACTATATCGACCACAACGGCCTAACAAAATGTCACGAAAAATGCATACCTTTCACCAGTTTTGGTTCCACTACGCGGCCCATAGTTCACAGTTGAGACAGACTTGGCGGCAGAAGCGGCATTCTCTACATAAAAAGAGAAAAGATGCGTTGGCGCGGAAACTTTCCTCACGTGCGTGCTTTGAAACAGAAACTTTCCTCCTGCGCTTTCCCGAGGGATAGATACACATCGATTTTTACTCATCACACCGTAAAGCTGCAGGCCTCTAACTTCCGTATGAGGTGACAAGCCGGGGAAGTATTTTCCCCAGCGGTTCGATTCCTCTGTAAAATTGTTGCACTGCAGCGAGGGTAGCGTAAGCATACCAGACTCTGAGAGGATATCTTTGATAAAACTGCACTCGGAAGGTCAGATCACTTCAGGCCCTCGTGCAGACCTCAGAGGAGGGCACGCTGCCACGGACATTTCAGTTAAAGGAAAAAGCGGTGCTTGCTGAAGTCATTCTAGCAGACAAGCCCCGGGGAGCTTAACATAATCGAGTGCATAATTTAAATGACCCAACTTCTACCAGGAAGACATTTTAGTTTGTAAAGTAGAACAGACTCAAAGTTGCAAATGTGGCTTCAAACCAACTTTGCATCTTCCTCCCTCCACCCCCGAGGTTCAACCTTTTGCGCTTTGCCTCTTAGAGCCCAGCTCTGGACTCCAGCTACGCTCTATAAACGCAAAAGTGGAGCGACACATTTTGTCCCTTGACACGTTCATATTACAAAGGAGAGTCCTTACTTCTATCTGGCTCAAAGTAATTTACTCCAATACACATGGGTGGGCACACCACTTTCCAACTGCCATTACCTTGTGTACGGTCACAGTTTTCACTTGATCTCCTGAAATCTTCACCGCTCAAGCTGTCTGCCTGCCACACTTTTCCGGCACCTACGGTTTCCACTGCAGAGATTGTCTAACAGTACACATGTACATCACTGTGCGGATACAGGTAAGTACCCCTCGTTTTGAACTGATTGAGAATCTGATGGAGTAGAACGAGTTTTCACGATTCTGAGTCTGCATACAGACTCGTTAGCAATTTTAGTATTACCGTGTACCTACAAATCAAAACTACACGCTCAGATCTGAATCCCCCAAAGAGCATGGAATCTCTCTCAAATTTTGTTGCATAAGGGCATGCCGATAGGATCACTCACCTCCAGTGGCAGATGAGTCCATTGTTCTCATTGTAATTGAATTCCAATCCTTCACTGTATCAGCACAAAAAAAAAAAAAAAAAAAGGACAAAGGAAGTGTTTGCTACGTTCTCAGCTTCAATAAGATAAAAATTGAAAGAATAATGAATAATCTGCAAATAATCCCTACCTCCTGCTGGCAATCCCATCTGGTCTCCTTCTGTAATTTCTGACCCATGCATATCTCTCTATATATCTCTCTATATATCTCTCTATATATCTCTCTATATATCTCTCTATATATCTCTCTATATATCTCTCTATATATCTCTCTATATATCTCTCTATATATCTCTCTATATAGCTCAATCATCCAATTTGTACGTGTCACAGCCAAGGATGAATGACTTCCATATGAATTTTTTTTTTTTAACTCAATTTTGATATAACTAAGATTCTGCAATCACTGACGTGTGTGTGTCAGACCGCTGTCTGTCATTACTTCCTCCGAATGACTATCGGAACCTGTCAGCCAAGTATCTGCCTAACTTCTCACAGGGCCTCCAGTCTCAAAGCACTAAAAATGTCTACAAATTTCATTAAAACAGCTGTGCATGTTTAAGAGATTCAGTAACTTACCGAATTCAGTAACTGTGCTAAAAGATATGCTTCATTGAAAACTCAACTACATTAGGAAGCAAAAATTCTCTGCAGATGTGACATTACAGCCAAAAGCTCCAGCTAGGACCAACGATATTCCAGATTGGAGCGTCCCACAACGGGATATATAGCCACAGAAACAAGGTTTCATAATTACCACTAGGTCACGGGACAATACTCTTAGCACCAGTTGAAGAAAGGAAATGGGATGCAGCTTCAGCAAGTTATTTTTGTCTCTTTTACCTGGCTGGTTAGAAGGTTTTACTCCCATTGTATTTGTGCTCTTGCCCTGTCCCAGCAGGCAAGAAGATGTATTAGTTGCTCCTGTCGAACAGATGTTCTCTCCCGAAAACTTCTCAGATGTCCTGGTTACTGCAGTAACGGGAAGGTGAGGCATCTGTAAGGCGACTGCAGGGGCATGGGCTTCAGGGGAAGAAGATTCTGACATCTGAAAACAGGTCAGTTCATGGGCGACTTTTGCCTGACCTGAATAAAAAATAGGAGAGAGGAAGTAAATTTCTTTGCGGATTTGTAACTAAGTTACAAACCAATGTCCATGCAACAACTTTATTTTACAAGTCATTGGAATTATTCCCCTGTGAAACATTGTACCATTTACGTAGCAGGAACACCCCCAGAGCAAGTGACCCTTGCAGCGGTCACACTTGCTCTACGTGAATCTCAGCAGGACCAATGTCTTCAGATCATTCATACGCTAGCATCTGCATTTGGTAAGCCTCTCTTCCTCTGTGCAGCCCTCACTTCCAATCTCCCGCCCTGGTTAAGGAAGCAGCATTTTTGTTCTTTTCATGGTTTTATGAAACACTGTATGACTTTCTCTAAAGTGGAGATGGTAAGTCCTTCCTCCGCCGAAGGATGATGGAAGAGGATGGGTGACTTGCAAGACGTTTTGGGATGCAGGACTACAACAGCACCCAGCATAGCAGGCCTTATCGCTCGTCTCCCCAGTTAATGTGACAGTAATAGCCTCTAATTTATGAAATGCCGTAGCACGTGCTTAACAGTAAAGCCGAAGTTCAAAAGTTAAACTCCTAATTAGGAAATAAAGTATCGGTGCCACAGGACAATATCTATCCTGAAACCACAGCAGATTCTAACCCTTCCAAAATGTGAGACCTGCTCTATGACTGCCAGGATCAGGTATTTTACAAGCAGTGCTACTTCATTTCATGCCCTGCTCCTACCTGATGATGAAGATCGATGCCCATTTTCAATGATGGAAGAACTAAAAACTCTTCTAAACTCAGGTTTCTGGTGGTCATCCAGGTCTACGCTCTGTCAGAAGAGACAACACACGTGACAACTAAAACTCAAACAGCAGCAAAAGCGAGACTATCCAGAAACGACTGCCATGAACAGGCCTTCCTCGTGCAAGTGACCACAATATAAGAAGGGATCAGTTACCTAACCCCAAGAGCCAAGCCTGCAAACGAAGCATTGGCAATGCAGAACTTACATCTATCTTCACACACCCGTCCTTAACCGACCCCAAGCACCTAGGAGGTGTTACTTTTCTTTAGATAAAATATCACCATCCACTGTGATGGTGATAAACAGAAGACTCCATGTAGCAGTGGAGAAATTGATTGAGATTGCATGCAATAACGCTCTGTAT
This sequence comes from Aleadryas rufinucha, assembly GCA_013397815.1. Lineage (NCBI taxonomy): Eukaryota > Metazoa > Chordata > Aves > Passeriformes > Aleadryas > Aleadryas rufinucha. The sequence continues at coordinate 68,837 of VZTH01016055.1, forward strand.
TTTTTTTTCTATTTGCTGCAGAAAGAAGTTACATAACAAATACATACTGTACAAGCACTACGTAAAGTAAATCCAATCCTAGGACATTACAGCTATATTATAATCTGTAATCCGAAATCTTATAATCTCAATCCAAACAAGTTTTGTTTCGGCAGAAAGAGCGAACACAGATCCTGAATATTTTATACTGTACATAATTATAAAAACAACAGAACATAACAGAAAAGGAAAAGACACAGGGTGTATACTTCTAATAAATTAATTCGTTTCTGGTTTTCATACACAGGAAATATGGACCAAACTGGTGATGTGATCATCACAAACTATTCTCTCAAATTTTATATATATATTTTTTTT
>VZTH01016058.1:0-25930 GCA_013397815.1 Aleadryas rufinucha
CACAAGGGCCTCCACAAGAAGGGCCTGGGCAAGGGCTGCTTCGGGCTCAAGCTGGATCGCATCGGCACCATGAGCGGCCTCGGATGCTGAGGGACCCCTGGCGGTGAGTGCGCAGCCGGGCCGGGGCCGAGCTGGGGCCGGGATGGGGCCGGGATGGGGCCGGGATGGGGCCGGGGGACTGCGCTCCGGTACCGCGGGGGATGCGGAGGATGCGCTGCCCTGCGAAAGCGAGATGCCAGCGGGCGGGACTGTAGGTGTTCATCCCGCTGAACCTCGCTACCCCCGGCACTGCAGGCGGGCAAAGAGGAGGACCCCAAAGACGGCCTTAATTGCATTCCTGTCCGGAATCCACCGGCCCTCCTGCTGCCTTGCCCTGCAGAAGGATCAGAGACCCCAGATGCTCCCGCAGCAGCTCAGACTGGATTCCCCCTAATTTGAGCTCGACCTGTAGGCTCTGGAGAGGATACAGGAGAAGCTCCTGGGCAGCCACATGTTCCCAGTTGCCCCCTGTGCTTGACACACATAGGTGTTGGGAGGGCAGGGTACCCGCTGTGTGCCTGCAGTGGGAAGGTTAGTGAAGCTCCTGTCAGCCATGCTCCAGTGCTTTTAATTTAAGGAAAAACAATATACAAGTTCCCCAGGTGTCTTCTAGGTGTGGTGACAGCCAAGAGTAGCACCTTCCTAACTGCAGCTTTGCATCCAAGCAAGTTATGTGAAGCTGGGAGAAGTTCTTCCCACGGTGCTTTGCAGTCACTGCTTAGCAACCAATAGGCTAAGGAGTGTCACTTCCCCGAAGTGATGGGTTTGGGAAAAACATGGCAGTGCCTACCCTGCCAGGTCTCCCTGAGGGTGCTGGGGGCAGTGAGGCACCGTTCTGGCCCACCATTCTCCCACTTCATCACACAGATGAACTCACACTTCAGGAAGCACTCACCCACTGCAGCCCAGGCCACTCGCTCTTCTTCCCATGGCATAGCACTGCCCGACTCACAGGGATGTGCCCAGCCCTACAGTAACATAACTGGGCACAGAGGGGACTGGATCCAGCATCCTGCTGCTCTGCAGAGTGATGGCAATAGCATGGCCCAAAGGTGCCCACAGCATGCCACTGCTGGTCTGGGGCCTGTCCTGGAGGGATGGATGCTCTTTCTCTCCTCCCTCATGTAGAGGCTCCTCAATATTGCCAAGTACTGCCAGCTCAGGGCTCCAAGAAGCACACACATGCCCCATGCAGGCAGCTTACACCCATTCCCTCTCACTAAACTCATGAGGACAAGAAAAAAAGTCCAATAGACACAGGGGCAGGGAGGAGCAGCAGCTTCCCTCAGCCTCTCCGCTAAACACCAGCCAGAAAGCAAAGGGTGCACTTCTTCCTTGCTTTAGCACAAGCAAAAAAGCTCAGGGATGGCTTCTGCTGAGTTCAGCATCCCCCAGCCCCAGGCCAGGGTTACTTTGGCAGGGGTTTTGGCTGGGGATGGGTAAGGGGTGCTGTATGGCAAGTACTAACAGGCACTTTGTTCTTGTTCCTCGCAGGGCTTTGAATCTGTAGTCCACTTTCTCCTACCATGCACGGCCAGGCACGGCCATCCCCCAGGCAACACCTAGAAGAGCAGAGACCCCCTTGGAACGGACAAAAGATGTGGCTGTGTTTTTCTTTTTGGTACGAGGAGTCATGGCACCAGCTGTTTTGGTTTTGTTATTTTTTTAACAAGTGCTCTCTATCTTATATATATTATATATACAAACACTCACCGAGACAAGGGACAGTGCTTTTCCAAGAGACTGATGAAGCCAGCTGTATAACGTTGCTGTTTGTAAATTCATGTCATGCATAAATGTATTTATGTTGTAAAGCTATTTATATATTGTTTATAAAGAGATATTTATAAAAAATTATTTATGTAACTAAATGAAAAGTCAAGCATTGTAACATTTTTTGTCCTAAGTAGTTGAAAAACTTTAAAAAAAAATCATTCAGTGTGGCATTTTGTAACCTGTCTTTATTTATCAAATTCACATACAATTTAAATGTCTGATTGATTGATTTTAACAGAGCTAAAGAAGAAATTGTTCAGATGTTTTAGAAAAAACAGGAGTGAGAGAAAGGCCAGCTGATATTTTAAGCTTTGATCCCATATGCAAAAGTAAACTTGTGCCCAACCCTGTGAAGCTCTGATGGACCAAATCCTGCCCGGCACCGCAAGACTCTGCAGACCCCAGCTGAGCTCCCTGTGAGAACACACAGCCTCGGGCAGCACATCCATGCCCAGATCCCGAATGGCACCCGTGGAAATGAGCCCACCATGGTTAACAGCCGAGCCCTGGACCGACAGCAGTGTGACAAGGGCAGCATCTGGCCTGGATGGGCTTTAACCGCTTCCAGTCCAAGTTTCAGCCCACAACTACAGTTCTATCACCGGTGCCGGATGGAGACGCCATCCCTGCTGACAGCAACAAAGAGCCCGCACTGGATCTGGCCCCTGGCTGTGCTGGTGGGAGCAGAGCTTTGTTCCAGAAGCACTGCTATTCCAGGATCCAGCGCCTCACTAAGTGTCTTGTTGATATTCCCATTCTCCAGCCCTTTGCCACTAAGCTGTAAAGTCCCCTCCTCCAGCAGAGATTTATTTAACTGAGCCAGGGACAATACGTAGACAGACCAAAATATACCGAGAGCTGCCTGGTAAGGATTCATGGACACAGCTGTTGCTGCAGCTTCTTGCTATGTAAAGTGCATGAAATAAATCGTTAAAATGGCTCGGAGCTCTAAAGGAAACAGCAAGTGAGGGGGCGGGGAGTGCAGTAAACACGCAAACTCCTGCTTGAAGGCTCTTTGGTCTCATTCTTCAAAGAGGCCTTAGAAAAAAAAGAGTGGCAGGCGCCCAGCCCAGCCGTGACAGGAGTCACAAATTATGCCCTGGCCATTGTAGTGGGCTGGGAAACAACGAGCATTATGTTCTGCTGGGCTCCGGTGCCTAGGACAGGGCAAAAAGAAAGTCACCAAGACCCAGAGGCAAAGCGATCCTTTTCCATAGCAACCACCAGGAAACCCTAGAAACCTCCAGCCAGACTCACCCGAGCTCTGACAGAACACTGGGTGCACAGAACAAGAGGATTCATCCAGACACCCGACAGCTCAATCAGCAGGTTAGGAGCGCACAGGGGACGTTTCTGACCTTGCATGAGCACGGCCTCCATCAGAGACAGGTACCCACCTCGCAGTGCCCACAGAGTCCAGCTGGACGGGGAGCAGCAGCTGATGGACCACGTAAGATGTTGCCTATGGGGAACAAAATCAAGAGCCTGGCAGGGAGGGAGGCAGGATGGGCAAGTGGCAGCTCCCACTGTCAGGGCTCTGTAAGGCAAATACAGCTGTGAAGGTCACCCTACAAGCTCCACACATCTTTAGAGGGAAGGAGGGGCTATATCAGGAGCTCCTAAAGAGATGCCCATTAGAGGGCATTTTCCATTGTCACCCAGCAAACCTAAGGGACAATAAGGAATTGCTTACTGTGTGGACCTTGCACAGCCAGGTCTGAACAGAGGTGTAAGAAGGTGGTGCTGCAGGTCCCGTTCAGGGTCCTGGTCCTTGAGCATGAAGCCAGAGTAGTGACCATGACAGAGTCATGGGCTGGGACCAAGGTGAGGACAATTCCCCTTCCAGTTTTGGCTTTTTGCTGCAAGCCAGAGCTGAAATAAAACCACATCCCTGGTGACAGAGGGGTTGTCCTCAACACAGCAGCAGGAACTCAGTCTCAGGAATTCAATCCACACAATTTGACCACCTAAGTGAGGCAGAACCTGAGATAAGGTTGTGAGATCGGAGATCACAGCCTGGGGTCATGTACAGTCTGGGTTCCCGTCGCTCCTCAGCAGCATTGTCCAAGAGAAAAAGCACAGTCCACAGCATGGGTCCCTTCCATACACTGAGCTTCCTGGGAAAGAGAAAGCCCAAGGAAAAGAACAAAACTGTATGGCAAAAGGACATTATCTTGGCAGAAGAAGAGCAATCAGAGCTAGAGCTCCTGGTGTTGAGGGAGAGGATAATAGCTTGGCTCCTCACTTTGCTGCTTCTGGTCTGGCCAGGGATAAGCCACCCTGTCCCTCAGGATGTGGATTCCCACCAGAAGGATGGGAATATCATGCCCATGTGGGGATGTGAGCTGATGTGAAGAGAGAAGGCAGCACTCGGGGGTGAAAGAACACTTGAGAAAGCTCAGATCCACTCAGCCTCAGCCCCTCTGTGGCACAGCCAGACCAGTGGATCTGACCGGCAGAGAGCGGCACTGCCAGCAGAGGTCAGTTCTCAGAGCACTGATGAGCACTTTCCTGGTTCGCTGGACAAGCCAGAATGGGAATCAGAAGAGGCTCATTAGAGCACAGCAATCACCTGAAATGGCCACAATTGGGTCTCCCTGAAGGGGCTCAGTGGAAAACAAGAACAGCAAGAAAGAGGGGCCACAGGAATCTAATTAAGAGGCAAGGAGGCATCTCGTGCAGCAAAAACAAATTCATCTCGCATCACTGCCTCCCCTGTGGGCCAGCCAGGTCAGATCCTCCCAACATCCCGTGAAAAGATCCATGGCCAGCCCTGGAAAACTCCCCTGCCACATCCCAGTCCAGACAGCGTAACTGAACAACAGTTGTTCTGGATGCAAGGTGCAGCCTCAGGAGGTGGCATCTGATATCTCGACCACAGTCTCAGACAATGGCCTTTAGCAGAGGTGTGTACATACACCTGGAAGTGAGAGGGGCAGGAGTCCCAGGGTCCCCTGTCCATATTCAGGTCAAACCAGCACTCATGGGACCTACATGTTTCCTGCACCACCAGCTGAATGAGCAGTAGCTAATTCAGCTTCCAAATGGAAACACTTGTGACACAACACAGGAACAGCCTTGATTTCTCCTCTCCAGGAGCAATTCCTAGCAGGAGTTGAGCCATAGGCCCCCAGCCTGAAAAAGCACACAGCTCTCTAGTGAAAAAGGACAAAGAGCTTCCTCCAGTGCTGTAGTACAAGTGCCTGGCAAAGCCCAAACAGGCTGGAGCAGACCTTGGAGCTCTCACAACAGGGACACAGTTGCCTTCTAATGTGTGGAAAATCAGTTCTGTTCCTCCAGCCCATATTGCATGTTTTTCCCTGGTACCATTCATGCAACTTTTCCCAGGGACTTATTGCTGAAGGGTTACAAAGCCCAGCTCAGGTGACAGCAAATCCCAAAGCAATGAAGAAGAAGAAAAGCCCAGAGTCCCAGAGCAGGAGAGCAAAGGAATTTTCCATCTGGAAAGAGACTTGAGGCATGGAGCAGGGACTGCCAGGGGCAGCAGCACACATGCCCCTGCCACTTGCTCCAGGACTTCTCCAAGCATAAGCTGCTTCCCTCAGAATGCAGAAAAACAAAGGGAAGGGATCACCGGGCAACTTCCAGAGGGAGCCTGCACTTGACACTATCGTGAGTTGAAAACAAGAAGGGAATTGAATTCAGGCCCCTTCCTGTCAGTCAGCAACTAACCTTGTCAGGAGGGATGGCAGCACTAACTGAATCAGGCAATTCATTAGGTTGGGGCACACAGCAAAAGCCCATGCTCTCTGGAGCAGAACTATAGTGAAAATCCAGGGTAATGAGTTGCAAACTGCCTTTGTAAGTGACACTTCTGCAGCGACTCTGGCAGGCTGGGAAAAGAGCTAATAGGAAAATCATTAGGTAGCATCCCTTTGATATTGTTGAAAACTGCACAGGCTATTTTTCCTGCCCCCTCCATAATTAACCTGGTATATTACCCATAATACTCCAGGCTGATATTCCCACAATGGACCACCTTCTCTGCATCAGGGGAAAAGAAGGGTATGCTAGTTAAAAGGAAGATGACTTCTGGAAAAGTTTAAAAGGTTTAAGATTTCCCCCTTTCTGAACACACGTATCTTCTTCAACTCCATCAGCAACCAACCTCTGCCCAGCCAGGAGACCAAATCCCTGCCACAGTCAGCAAGCAGGAGCAAGGCTGTCCTGGGAAATGCAGCTGCAGAGGAACTGATCTGCCCAAGGTTGCTCTCTGCAGCTGCAGCAGAGCTGGAAGAGGACACAGCTCTGTGCTTTGCCCCTTATTTACAACAGTCCTTGTCCTTGATTTCCTTTGTGCTAAACCAGGCTACAGCCTGTGCCTCCTGAGATGCAGAACAGCTCTGAGGAGCAATGCCTACCCACCTGGCTTGTCTGCCAGCAAGGAGAGGTGTCACCCAGAAAAGGTACAGCATCACAGCTGGCAGGTGATCCTGAAGGAACTGGTGCTCTCTAACAGCTGCGAAGGTGACAATGCAACACCGAGACGTTACTTATTGCATCAGCACAGAGCAGCCTCAGGACTGCGCTAATCACGAGACAGTGAGTGAAACACGAGGGCTGGTGAGATAAACAGCATGTCTGGGAAGAGTCTGGAGGGCAAGAGAGCATTACTTCCAAACCTCATACCCATGAAAATACAGCCTATGGTCAGACAAGCTCCAAATACTCCCAAAGAGGCTGATCCTTGATGGAGCGAGGCTTCGCTTACCCACCACAATCGGCTCTTCCAGAAACACAGAGGTATCATGTGTGATTAGGGCATTTCAAAAACACCTTAATGATACAGATATTCCAAAGGCTCTTTGGAGATCTGGAGATGTGGAAGTGTGTCCCACCTTCTCCTAGAATTAGAGCAAGCAAGGACTACTGGCACAAATTCTTTTGTGCTCTGTGGGGAAATACATATTTCAGGACTATTAAATGACTTTTTGGCATCCCATTACTGCCTGGAATTTCCAGTGTGTATGTATGCACATTCACTAGAGCAGGGACATCTTTTCTTATCAACAAGAAAAAACTGTGGTCACAGCTACCACACTCGGGCAATTTGCAGTGGGGCTTCTCATGAGATGTACACACTGTACAAAGAAGCATCTGTGCCTGTGGATTCCTAGACAAGGAGCAAAGTGCTGCTCTGCCCATTCCTTTGCCTGGCTGACCGGACAGGGGAGTGGCACCACTGAGAGGCAGGGTCAGCCCATGCTAGGGGTAAACATACACTCTTTACAGAGGACAATGACTTACCTCTGGGAGCTCTGTGGGAGGGCCAAACTTGAGGAACCATCAGCAAAATGTCAACAGTCCCTGAGAGACACGGACCTTCGTCATGGAGCAGAGTGAAACAATGACATATTTCTAAAAACTCTGCTGAGAAATTCAATCAGACTGTCAGGCTAAAATTCCATAATAAGAATACAAGGTTGAAGTTACAAGTAGGAACTGAGATCTCTCTAAACTTCAATTTATCATTCTTGATGCCCCTGGGTTACCATCAGATTACACAAAAATATGCTATGCAGACTCAGGTTTTGGTTCCCTTGCATTAGGTCAGGTGTTATAGGGGACTTAGTGGAGTGGAAAAAAAACAACAGGAAACTTTGTGACCAGGTGCCCGAGATCTGGCCAGCTGGGTCTATGCATTTGTGAGGCAGGCTCTTAGTTTTCTCCATTTCCCCATTATTTAGAATAATAAAGAGCAAAGTTGTTTTTCTGCACTGCAGTTTGCAACAGGCTCAGACACTAAAGTAACAAACCCCAGCACCAACAGCCCCACAAATGCACAAGCCTGGACTGTTTTACTCTGCAGGGGTGGGCTCTGTGTGGTTTCCAACTTAGCTGAACTCATACAAACCTGTACAGAACTGAAAGTTTAGGAAAAGTCTGGTTTACTCATGTGATTTGTTATGTTTTAAAACAGCTATCAAAGGTAAGGGCACAGTTTCTTCTGTCTTCCCTGCAATGAGTAAGCCCAAGTCTGTTTCGCACACGTGGACCAATGCATTTCGCCCTCATAGGACAAGAACACTAAAACCAAAACCACCCTCTGAGGTCTGTACCCTTTTCCATTCTTTCAGGAACTGAAAGATGTTCAGCAAAATTCACTTTGCAGGGCTGGTGGAAAAGTGGCCATTCCTTTCCACCGCTGTCTTCTGTAAGGAACAAAAGCTTCACTTTCCCCAGCTTCACTCTGGAGAGCAGCTCTGCAGGTCCTACTCCTTGTACACGATCCACAGAGAGAGATCTGCAAGCCTGAGAGCAGCTCCACAAGCACCCATGGGATTTCCTAGGTCTGCAGAAGATTGATTGCAGGACAGGTCTCAAGTCTGAACACAGAAGGGTCTGTTAGCATCACTGATTTTCCCTCCTGTTCTGAACACAAGAGTAAGTTACCATTCAACTTAGCTAAGAAGGTGAGGAGGGAAGAGGAAGAGATTTCAATCCAAAACTTCTTTTTTTTTCTGTAAAAGACTGACATCAGCACTACTTCATCATGTTCCAGAATTGCCTGATGTTAGCTGGTATCAACTGAGTCACAGCAGAAATGCCAGGGACATTTGTTAGCACGAGGCACAGCTTTAGGGCTAGGGCAGCCTACCAGCACTGCAATCAGCTGAGATCCTCTCTTCCATTTTCCAGCTCAGTGCTCAATTCCATATTAAACAAGCACTAGTACAAGTGGAGCTGCAGAACACAAAGCTAGACAATAAAGCCCTGAAGAGCAGAGGGAAGGCAGTTCCATCCACTTTCTCTCCCTCGGGGTGGAAAAGGCAAACAGAAGTTCAATAGCTCAAAGTCTGTCCTGCTGCAATCTTGTAGCGAGCTGCAGCTGGAGCATCCCATCGCTGCCATAAACCAAAGCAGGGCAGGATGCTCGCCCTGCACCAGGGAGCAGCGTCCAGCAGTGCTCAGAAAAGCTGTGTTAGCTGCCTCCAGCAGGCACAGGCAATCCATGGGAGTTTGCATCAAATCTGCCTCTGCTTCCACCTCCCTCTCGTCCCAGTAGCAGTTCAGCTCCCTGGGCACTCCCCACTCCAAACTGCCCACAATTCAGCCCCTACCAGCCCCTAATTCACACAACTCTGCTCTGAGTTGCTGCCCTTCATGTAGTCACAGGGAGTCAATGCAGTCTTTATCTGTTGTCCTCAAACAGCACAGCACCTCTTGTATCCTTGCCTCTTAACAACTCTGCCTTCTGCTTCATTCCTGGAATAGCTTCTAACTCTTTCCTTCAAGCCAGATTCATTAACCAGCTGCTGCAGAGCTGTTTGCCTCCCCCAGGTACTCTGTGCATGTCATTTGTTAATGACTCATCTCAGCCTGGGCTCATTGCAGATGTCCCCCTCCTTTTGCAGCACCAAGCCCTTCGCTGGCACACCAGGAAAGCCAAACACGCAAACAGCTCCATCCCCTCCAATACCCTAGTCCCTTCTCTATCCTCTGTCACCATCAGACATGGGACATTATTCAAAGTGCTATTTCCGCCCTTGCTGCTTTGCTGATCAAAGGCAACGAGTACCAAAGCATAAATAAGATCCTCACCCCCAGCCAGGCTTTGAGAACAGCAAAAACATAAGAACAAACTCAAAAACTTCCAACCACTAAAGAAGCTTCAGCGAACTAATATGACTCCTGTAACTGGCAGGGAATAAACACCAAAGGTGCCAAACTCACATCTATTTCCCCAGCAGACTGTGGCTTGATGAGGAGCTAAAATGATTCCCAAAGGCATTTGTATTCCTCCTGCCTCTTTGCAGGACTGATATTAAAACTGGAAAGGAAAGAGGACCATAGAGCCTCTCCTCACCAGTCAAATCCAGTGAGGAACTGGATGACCAGTATGTTACAGCTGTTCATGCAGCAAGCCAGAAACAGACCCAGTCCATCTCCATCACACAGACTTCGGGACACAAGGTCCACCTGCACGTCCTGAGAAGCTGTCAGCTAAACACTGCGAGAAGCTGAAACAGGAGCTAATACTGCCACTGCTTGGGCAACAGTTCCCATGAATTACTGGTGAAGGCTTCACGCTCTGGGCTTATCCACTTAATACCCTTGTTGCATTTCTAGAGGGAGAGAGAGCTGGTAAAGAATCAGAAGCCTGACCAGAATCAGAAGTTTCTGGGACTTGACCCACAGAAAGCTGGAGGGAGGGTATTTAGATCTTCCTCTCCAGATTAAAAGCTGGTGTGCCTGCACTGCAGGAGAAGAAAAGGAGAGGGATTTACTTTCACAAGTGAGCAAGTCCTGTGACTGAGGACTGCAAACATGCAGATGGCAAAGAGTCCTGGTAGCAATAAGGAAGGCACGTGTGTTGCACGAGCAAGTGCAGGTGACAGCTGGCTGCAGGACTGGAGCATTGTCACAGTCCTCTGCTTAAACAGCTCCCTTGCCTGCTTCTTTACAGAAGTGAAATGCAAGGGCCAAACTAGAAAGCAGCACTCTGCTAGACCCAAAGGAAGGAACTGACTCGCCTAAGACAGAGCACAACTACAAACCTCCCACAACCAGGCATCAAAGCTGTTTAGGCTCAGGACACGGGGCTCAGCTACCAGCTTTGCCACAGATCCTTCTGCACAAAGGTGAACTACTGACAAAACGTGAAAAGGCTTCCCTGTCTCCCAGATACATCAGGGAGATCAGTCAGACCTTTGGTCAACATACACCAAGAATCAAATAAATGCTCGAGTGAACAAGTGCCATTGGACAACAAGCCTAAAACAGCCTCAAAGTCAAGACTCCAGACTCTGACATTAAATCAGCATTTTTAATTTTTTTTCTAAAATGTGCTTTTTTATGAATTGCTGTTCCAATGCCTCCCCCTTAAAAAAACCCCCACACCTTGCCAAACCAGGTGCAAATCACCCAAACTTAGTTCATAACAAATAAAAAAAAACCCACAAAACAAAGGCTGAAATGCTTTAGAATCACAACAATGTACAAAAAAAAAAGGGAGGAAAATACAACCTGAAAGTGATCAAAATTCAGAAAGACTAGTCAAGTCCATTGCTTCAGCAAGGGGATGCTGCTGCGACCCCTGCCAGTGGGTCCTGGGCCACCAGCCTGCCTCGATGCCAAACAGGCTCCTCTCCCACTGTCGCCAGCATCCAAGGAAGAGCAAATGCATTACCCTTTGAAGGTCATCAATGGGGGAAACAACTCACAAGCAGCTCTGGGAGGTCACATCACATTCAGGAGGAACAGTTTCTAGCATGCCTCTAACCACCTGCAAAGACTGTGTGAAAGAGCAGCCTGCTTCCTCCTTATTGTACTGATGCCTCAGAGATGCAGAACAGTGCTTTAAATCTGTGAGAGATTAAAGGGCTTAGTAAGGGAAGTAAACATACAGTTAAGTAAACAGCCCAGCACTGGAACTCATCTTCACAGAGCGAGGTAGTGTGAATTTCACCCCAGTTTAAAATAGACAGGGGTAGTGGAAAGGCTGAAGACTTCCATGTAAAGCAGCTCCTGGCCTAGAAACCTTCCTGCACTCCCTTTGGGAATGAAAAGATCTGTGTTGATGGCTTCCTCACTCCCAGCCTGGCTTTGGTAGCCACACTTCAACTCTGGGATTCAGATGCTTGCTATAGAAGCTCTCCCATGATCTGATTTAGTACAGCAGCTTCCTCAAGGTTAAGCAGCAATGAAACTAGCTGGGAGGGAGCAAAACGGTCCACAGATATTTTGGTTTTTTCCTGCCCCTTTTGGTTAGTCCCTTTCTTTAAAAGTCCCTCTTGACAGGACCAGAACAGGGACACCCTGAAAACTCATAGGGGCTGCACAGTGTAACTTAGCCAGGTGCTGCTAACTGGGAGCTGTATTCAAACAGGGCTTTTACTTGCCAGCCAGGAAGGGACTGGCCCAGAACCCACTGAAAAAGGAGACACAGGCCCTTTTTGCTCCTCCTGTTGTCATTCCTAACCGAATGACGTTTAGATGGTATGTTCTAGTGACGGCTGGAGACCAGCCCTTTGACTTTGGACATCTTCTTTGTGGGCTGCCTTTGTTCTGTGTGTGGAGGGCACTCTCGCTCTACCAGCTGCTGTTCCATCTCCTGTGCTGACGACGAGGCTGTAGCTTTTAATGTTTTCTTTATGTTTGTGACCTGGCCAAAAAGAGACAGTGAATCAGCACCTGCTTCTTCCTCCCCTCGCAGCAGACACTCTGTTCATAAACATACTGAAAAAATCCTGGAGTATAAGAGTGGAGATTATAAAAGAGACTCTCCCAGCAGTAACATGCTTTGCATTCCAGTTTAATAAAGGTAATGTTTCATCCTCACTTACAGACAGAGCTGATAGTATTTCCAGTCTGGAACAACTAGGGATTACTTTTTTGTCTAAGAGACAATGGTACAATATTGTACCACCCTTCTGTCTAGCTGGAAAGATCTACTACTACATATTTCTAAGCATTCTACTACTGCCTTGATGCAGAAGGGAGCCATCCTGCCATTCTATTGGCCAGAAGCAGGAAGGGCAAAGGAGACAGTGAAAGAAAAATTTACTCTCAGGACAGAACTCAAAAAGCAAAAATGCCATTTGGGCTAGCTGGCTGTCTGAGACACAAGTATTTGCTAAGAAGCAGGAACAGAAATTAGTTTTGTAGAAAGCAGCAGTAATGTTTCTGCTACTCTGGCTGAAAAGGAGAGATACAGCACTAAGCACCATCCTTTGTCCCCTGGAATTCTGTAGGGCTCACCACAAATACACTGAGCAAACCTTAAAAAAAACCCCAAGGCCTGGGAGTCAGGTACTCCAATTCCAAGCCAAAGGCATCTGGCAAACCAAATGTGCTATGGATGCCGATCAAGCCGCCAAGAAGATGCAAACATAAACCGGCAGGGATGATAACCGCTGATGCAGCGTCTCGGGAGGCCCATCCCCACCTCCCCAGCGGCCGGAGCCGAGGTTCGGGCGCAGGGCCGGGCCGGACCGCGGGCTCGTGCTGCCACCTAACGGCGGGAGCGCGCCAGGGCCCGGCCGACCCCGGGGGAGCTGCCGCGGGCACTTCTTGTAAAAGCAATTGAGACTCTAGAGATTTTTGTTAACTACACTTCCAGGTTCAACAAAGAGAGGTGTTTTTGACTCCCTGCCTGACTTGTATGAAAGGAACAGAATTGCAACGAAGATCTGTGGTAAAAGCATAGTTCTCCTAACGAATCAATACAGGAAACCACAATTAGTGCAGTCACCTAGCCTAAATTTATTAAAAAAAAGTTCCAATCTGCTCAAAGTGGGCAAATTTGATGTTTGTGGTCTTACTAGCACTCAGAAACAGATGTGTTTTCTTCCTACCCCACACCTGATTTGCATGATTGCTAGCCTTCTTCTGAGAGCCATGGCCATCAACCAGGCGTTACCAGATTATTTCCTTCAGCAAACAAACGTTTATCCAACAGCGTAGAGGCCTGAGATGACTCTGTACCCACCTCCATCTCTACCTGCTGCTGAGTTCGGTGATGGTTCTCTTTGTACTGGTTGGCTCTAAGTACTTGCTGCTCAATTCCTAAAAGAACTGCTTCACAACCATCGCACCTGCAAGATACAAACGATGTCAAACAATGTTTACAAGTTCTCTGTGGAGCAGCTCAATCAGGCAATCTGAAAAGTCACGCTCATCTAAAAGTTTAAGAGATTATTAAAATTATACTTCCTGCTTAGAGTTGCAAAAAGCTGGCAAGAAAAAGCTTTGCTGTGTACTCGATGCATTTCTCAGCATTCTCTAGAGAGTCTGTGTTACTCTTACCATCGAAGAGTAAGTGCAAGTTCAATGCACTTTCATCTTCCTTTTCAGTCAGAATTACAGCTTAAACAGGATGTAACACAGTATTTAAATGTAAAATTTTAAAATTAAAGAAAAAAGTAATATTGAGATAATCCTCCTGCCTGTTAAGTGTTCAAATGACAAGAGCACTCAGCACAGAACTCAGAACTGGAGAAGACAAAAAGGGAATTGGCAGCAGTTTCACTGTTACCTTCCAAACAATGCTGCAAGGTCCTGGAAGCTGCCAGAGCCCTCCCACCGTGATGGGACTGAGGGAGTTGGAGCAGAGAAGCAAAAAACCTGCCCCCACCACAGGACAGCATATTTGCCCAGCAGTTTAATTACTTTTCATGCACTCATTACCATAGCAACTAGGAAGCAATTCCCAGGCAGCTCAGGACCTGCCACGGGCTCCACAGTCTATGGGGGAATTTCTTTAGGTGGGAAGGGAATCCTACAAAAAGATGAGAAACAGCTTCCTGGCAAAGGTACAAAGAGATAATACCACAGTCCCACTACAGTTGCAGACAGGCTGCATTTGCAGGAACAAAGAGAAGACAAAGCCACCTGAAACCTCAAACTCGGAGAGACATCCCATCCAAAGAGCTGTGATTCTCTAGAATTTGCCCACACAATTCTCAACACAGTGAAAAAAGCTGAAAAGTAACAGTTCTGTCTTCATTATCAAGTGTTGCAGCACGAATGGGAGCAGTTCCCACCACAGAACCACGAGTCCAGTTTGGCACCTCTTTCTGCAAAGAGTCCTTGACTCCTCGCTGGGGTTCTGCCATGTAAAAGCTACAGTGAGAGCAGAAGCTCACAATGTGGTACAGTTTGGCTTGATATACAATACAAATTGAATTCCAGATGGGATCTTGGAAAACTTGCCCAACGGACTCCTCCTCCAAGTGCCTACTTATAGCATGAGACTCCTGATTAATGGAGCATGGTGAAATTGAGCCAGCACTTGAAACTCTGAGAGGAAAAACAGGACAAGCTATGCATGCACAAGGAACAAGGAGGGTGGAGAGACTGCCTCACCATTCCTGGAGTGTTTTGACAATGTTACTGATGTCCTTCTTCTGAATGTCTCTGCCAATACAAAAATCCACCTCTAACACCTGGTTTCGTTGATCCAACTTCCCTTGGATAATATCTGTATAAACTGCTTCAATAATGAGATCTTCCAGCTCCCTCAGATTCCTCATATCCAGGTCCTTCAGCAACACAGAATAGGGAATGCACTAAAAACAGCAAGACCAAGAGTAAGTTAACAGTCCTAGAGCCAAAATGTAATGGCTAAGTCTCAGAAGGTCGAGACTCAAATGCTTATTGTATCCTACACTTTAACCTGCAGGTGCAGCAGTGACTGATCATGGCAGAACAAATGCTTGCCAGGATATGAAATATTCTGACACAACTTTGGTAATTCCTGAAGCTTTGGTATAGCACATTCTAGAAGAAAAAAAGGCAAATGGAATTGTAGAAGCAGCTAAGAGTGCTGTTTACTTTTCTCTAGAACAAAAAGTCAGTGTTTTTAGGAATGATTCTCAATCTCCAGCAGTGAAAAAAGCCATACAAAGTTTCCCAGACCTTCCTGACCAATCTGTGCATCAGTTCAGACACCCCCCACACTTCATCCATGGAAGTCCACTAAGTTAATATCCCAAATACACCAGGAGAGAACACTGTACCCTACAGGTACTTTCCCAGTACAGGATTTTTTTGTGAGTACCCATGCAGTCTGATACAACTTCAGTGCTCTGGAATGGATACCATTTTCTAAAACAAAACCAAGAGACAACAGCTGTCACACCCCACACACTTTACCTTCATTCGGGAAGCCAGGCTTACGATCGTCAAGTGTTTCAGCTTGTTCTTCTGAGTCACTGTTAATTCAGGCAGGTTATCTTTGTTTGCTGTTAATGTCAAAAAGACAGGATTCAGGACTTTACTTTGAAAAGGACATAATCCAGGCTGCAGAACTTCAGGCTAGTTATGCCACACTACACCTCCAGCTAAGGTGCGTGCTGCTGAACAGAGCACGCTGCTGCAGACAAATTGGCACACCCAGAGAGAAAAAGGGAAGTTAAGAACAACTTGGCAATTCCATTCTTCTCCGCTTCTTTAGTAATTCTGGTTCTGGAATTAGAAGGTAATTCACAACTGGTGCCCTGCCAAAACAGTTGGTCAATGGCTTTGTTTCTACCAAGTAATTTTTATTTCATTAACAAACTGACAGAAAAAAATCTTCCCCCTTTGCTGATCTGGTTGCAAATACAGCTGGTTTTATTTCTCTGAAGAGCTGCAGAATTTGAAGTGTAAAGTACCAGGCTGAGGAAGAGAGGAGAAATCATTAATCTAGATGGCCACACTGTCACTGTATTATATCCATGTGCCTCATGAATATTTAAAAAGAAAAAGGAAACTGGCAGCTCTCCAAAGCTAAGAAACTGTTTAAAATATCTACTTTAATGGAAATTAGTGTTTCAGGGCCACTCAAGTTCTCCCATCCATCCCACCTCATCCAATACTCTACATTTTGACTACTTTTCCCCCTTTCTTCACTAGAAAATGAAGAATGAACTGTGCTGTCATAGGCTGTGACACAAGAGCCATGGACAGCAAACACATCCTCTAATCGGTCACAGAATTCATGAGGCTCACGTTGCTCCACAGACACTGGAATTTCCAGTCCTTACACTTACAGATGCCACTTCTCCTTACAGGAACTAGATAGCTCATCCACCACACTGAGAACCAGCAGTATGACAGAATTATTTGTCACACTCTGTAATGGTCTGGATGAGGCTGCTACCCACAAATGAAGCATTAAATTACAGCAGAATGGAAGCGTAAGCACCAGAGATAAAAGCGCATTTCAACAGATACAAAGATGATTCACACATAGTCTTTCTAAAGCTGTATAAAAGTCATTATTTCGACTTGTATTCTAGCTAAGAAATTATTCATTTTGTTTCTGCAATGCCGTCATGGAATAAAAGGTTATCTCACAAACCATATAGGTTTTGATAAATAATGCAGAACAATTTTGTCTAAGTTTTCTGCAGTTTCCATAACTGGTGTCATCTAAATTTCCATAGAGATGTCTGAAATTGCCCTCCACAGAGGCAAGTGGCCTGTGAACGTCAGTGAATTCTGCTGCAGACCAATTCAACGCAGCGCTGCAGCCCCATCCAAACCAGTAACACACCACACTCTCTAGCCCTTCCTTTCATTTTTAGCAACTAAAAAAACACACATGACCCAGACCCCCTGTGGACAATTCTCCTCCTAAGCAAGTTCTGTTCCTGGACACTTTCACCCAGCCACATTACACCAGGCATCTAAGAAAGCGAAGAATTGCCTCTGACAATCTTAAAGGGCAACCCAGTCCCACACTCTGCAAACGGGCAGCAGTCTCTTACCTACATAGTCCCGATATGTTCCATACGCAAACAGGTTCAGCAGCTGGAAATAAGCAGCATTAGACCCCTCAGCAAGCTGGATGGGGAGAAAAGAAATGTATGTTACATGGGTCAACAAAACCCTGATAGGCAACTTCTCCAGAGAATGGTTCAAGTCGGCACAGGACAAGCAGTACCCAGAAAAGCAATTACATCCCAAGCTGGAGCCTTTCTAAGGCCTCAGGAGCAGCAAATTTCAGCAGTTTTAGAGTCAAGATGATCCAGCCATTTCTATGCACTAGAACTTAACTCCAGTTTGGACTGTCAACTGCTTTGTGTGGCATCTTTGGAGACAAAAAAGAAAAAAAGCAAATCATAACTTCAGCTGACAACCTACAAGGTCAGCTCCTCTCATCAGGTGATAAGCAAGCAGGCAATGGTGATGGCTTGTTAAGCATCCTGTGAAAGCTAGGACAGCTCAACTGCAGAGCCACCACAGCTTCAAAGCAAAGCAAGCTGGGACACTGTAACTTGAGTGCATTTGAAGGTAACAGCTCGTCTCTTGCCTGCAAACACTTCACTGGAATAACGGCAGCACCAAGCAGTGATTTTTATTGATTGGGTTTTTAATACCATAAGCTGCACACAATTCCAGGAAAAAAAAACTACTTGTGATTTGATGCTGAATAACCATCGAGGCACTTTTAGGCATATTTAAGAGCCCGTTTGGAAAGCCAAACTTGCTGTACACTGTGTTACTCCAGCTGCAGAGATACTCAACTTAGATTCCTTCATTGTAGTAGAGGCCGGGGCTGGCAACGCATTCTCAGCAAAAGCTCTGGAACTTACTTTCCACCTTGGTTTGAAATGGTTTAGATTTGGTTGCCACCCAGGCCTGATACACTAGACATCTGTTCACAAAGACTTTTGGAGAGCACTAAAGTTCTGCTTTCCAGGACAGTAAAGGAGTAGAAAGGGATTTTTTCCTTGTTGGCTGGCAAAGTGCCTTCTTAAAACTGCTACTGTGCTGCTGCCAGGTTTTTGCTGTGTTAGCAATTGCCTTGAAGTAGCAAAGCTTTTTATAGGTATTCTTTAACACCTAACATATATAGGCAAAAGCAAGGTCAGTTGCTTATACAAAAACATCTCTCAACCTAGGTAAGCTGCACCAGGCCGTCCTGGCACAGAAATTTCACTCACAGGCTGCCTGTGGAACTTTTGAGTATCCCTTATAGTGGTAGTGCAGAAGGGGTATTAGAATACAAACTCAACTCTTACCTCTTGCACATTTGTCAACTCCAACAGCTCTCCGAAGACATAAACCCCAGGAGCTTCCAGCACTTGATTTATAAGAGCAGTCAGAGCTGAGCCACTTGTACCTTTGGCTAGTAAAATAAACTGCTCTAGAAGATTGCAGGACGGCTTCTGTTCTCCTGCCATTCTAGGTTTTCAATCTGTCAGTAAAAGAACATAATATTAACACATCCTTTCTCCTCTGCTGAGTTCTGCCTGGCAGTGGACCAGAAGGTGCTCAGCATAGCAACATTTCAGTGCCAGCAGAGCCAGGCTTTTCTTCAGCATTCAGGGGGCAGGCCAGAAACCCAGCAGGTTCAACTGCTGATTTAGCTGGGGAGCAAAAATGATTCACACAGTATCTGAACAAAATTTCTGTCTGATCAGTTCCCTAAAAGGATCTGCTCTTGCAGATCCTTTCTTGTAGGACAGGAGTTTAGCTTACTTGCTGTTTTCAGATTTTTCCTTCTAGTGATGCTGCCATATAATGCTAACTTTAAAGATTCTTATTGATACACTTGATTGACTTCCTCCTTCCTCGTTACACAGCTCCAAACCAGCAACTAACATAATTCCCTGTGAAGGACTGATCCACACTGTATGCCCACACATTCCACCTTTTCCTTTGACTATAGATACAGAGTGTGTCCATAATTCCCACTGCTTTCTGAGCCCAAAAGGCAAAAAGAACTGTGGTCTGGAAGCAGCTCCTCAGTCTGCACTGTACAGTTCAAGTGTTTTGGGTTAACTGGAAAGCTTAAATGATAAAAATACCCTTTCTACAAAGGCTCTATTTAAGTCCCTGTAAAGAGAAGTCTTTGTCTTCGGCTGCTGCCTGACATTTCTGGTGTGCATGTTGTCTCCCAGCACCAACATGATGCTTTTGAAATGTAAACCACTACTTATTAACAAGTTCCACAAAATGAGCTGTTTGTTTACAAACAACTAAGACAAAACTTCCCAAGCATGTTATTCAGAAACCAAACAAAGAACTTACCAGATAAGGGAGGTTTTGTGTTAGGTTTGTATGGGATAATTATCAAGCAGAGGGTATAACCTTTACTCTGGTGATAAAAACCAAACACCAGAGAACACAAGAGCAAAGAACCCATCTGCTTCTATGTGACCACTGGCCCCACATCCACCCTTGTGGGGGAGCACAGTCATACAGGGGTTTCACTGTTTCACCAGGCCTAACCAAATTAAGGCTTGTGAAGGCACCACAGACAGCTTCCTGCATTAGTCAACTTCTAAAAATACACTTTACTTTGTTCTATTACACCTGCAGGTACAAATGGTCTCAACCGGCGTGAGCAACCTTTAACACTCTCCACACAGAGATATCTCAGCCCCCAATGTCTCTTTGAGGTTCTTTCCATCAGAGGCACACGTGCAGCCTGGCTGAACAGCACCTCAGTTCTGACCGAGAAATCCCTGCAGTACAGGAACATTCAGTGTGGCTGCCTAACACATCAGTGCTGCTCTCCCTGCTCACAGAGAAGGAGCACACAGAGAGGACAATTTCCTCAAGAGAGCATATTGGATTGACTGTGCTGGGAATGAGATTCAGATTTCACAGTTCTATTGTCCTCCCTCACAGGTAATCAAACCACACGCTGATGTATGAGGTTACAAAAGACTGGCTCGCTGTATCCATGCCCTGCTAGGGAAAGAATGCCAATTCTCTTCTCCGTTCCAAGTAAACCTTCGGACAACTGCGGTGCTATTGCAACCTGTGTGCACACCCGTGTCACCAGGAATACCTCGCTGCTTCCACAACCGACTTACCCTGGTGAGAAGTGACTGAAATACAGCAGACACTCCAACGTAGCTTGTCCAAAGGCTACAACAACCCAAGTAGGGGAACAAATCGGGCTTCGCTCCCGGTCAGGCCTCGCTAAGGTACCTCAGGGAGTTTCAGGGCGGGAAGCGGCCCGCAGACCCCGCAGCAGGAAGGCGGAGGTTTCCCGGCCCTGCCGTTCCCCCCAGACCCCTGGCAGAGCCCTCGGGCCCCACCGAGCGGGCCGAGCCCTGCCGCAGGGGGTAATTTACTGGGGGTCCCTCGCCGCCGTGACTGTTCCCGGGAGGCTTCTCCCAGTCCCGGCATTACCTCTCCGCTCCTGGCCTCTCGTCCCGCCGCTCCCGGCGCCGAACCCGCCGCGCCTCAGGCCGCCATGATGGCGGCGCCGGTGTCCGCGCGCGGCTCCTTCCCCCCCGGAACGCGCGGGCCGCGCCGAACGTTCCGCCCGATCCCGGGCGGCCGCAAGGACCGGGAACCGCGACCCGGCATCCCCGGGATACCGGGATGGGGACGGCGGGCTTGGTGTGCTCGCAGCTATAGAGCCATGGTCCAGCAGCCCATGGAGCAAACTTCACTTGCTTGTGCAGAAACAGCTGCTCCGCTGGGTCCCGAGCAGCTGTTCCAGCATAAGCAAGTAAAATTCCTGCCTCTCTTTTCGGGGATACGAGGTCCTGTGGCAGCATCACAGGGGTTTGCACCCCAAAATAACCCGTGCACAGGACCGCTGTTGTAAGGCCACTTCGTTATTATAAGTGGGGCCATTATTAGATTGAATGGTTGCACGGGGCACTGGAACAGACTCCCCAGGGAAGTGATCACGGCCCCAAGCCTGGCAGAACTCAAGGAGTGTTTGGACAACACTCTCAGGCACATGGTGAGATTCTTGGGGCTGTCCTGTGCAAGGACAGGAGTCGGGCTCGATGATCCTTTTGTGTCTCTTCCCACTCAGGATATTCTATGATTCTACCAGCTGAGCCTCTCAGGCCAATCCTCCTGGGAAATACCAAGAGGTGGGGTGAAGAGCACGGGGTGATAGAACTGATTTTAAACTCCGTAGAAAAATGGTCCATGCAAATGATAAACCAAAGGGCAGAGCTCTGGCTGTGACGTCGGCAAGCAGGGAGGGAGCTGGAAGGGTTAAGATCCTCCCCAGGGCATAGATTAGGAGCCAAAAGACACTTGAAGAGGTATCACAACAAGGGTGGAAAGGAGGGAATTGGGGGTTAGCCTCCCCAGGGTTTGTAGGCTCATCCATGCCATGTTGTGAATAAAATGTGCCTGTTAAAAATCCTTCAGGTGAGAGCAAAGTGCTTCTGACTTTCAGTCAGCAAGTCCCTGAAGATCAAATCATGGACCAGCACAGTCAGGAGGGGGGAGCTTTCAAGGAATGAACATCAGAAACTATTAGGGAAACTGATGGGGCTTAGCCTGTGTCTCAGAGCCATCTACAGCAGGTCCCTAGGGTCCCATCATCCATCAGAGAAGGGGTGTCAGACAAGTGCAGAGATGCAGGTGTTGGAATGTTGTTGTGACACTCTGGGCTTTAAAGCAAATTGGATGTAAAAAGCCAGGCCCTGTGCAACAAGGGAACTCAGCCAGGGCTATAACAAGCCAGTCAGTAATTTACTTAAGCCACACTTAGCTCTCATCTGCACAGGGAGGGAGAATTACCTCTTTAATCACATCCTAACCAGGCCCTTCCCCACAGTTCCTGTCGTCCTACAGACACGCTGGAACAGTTGCCTTGGACAAGCAGAGCGTGGTCTCCTTTATCCCAAAAGTCATTAAAGCTCAAATTCCAGGCTGAAATAGAAATGGAAATATATGATTGTATGCTATTTTCCATGGATTGGTTTTGCAACCTTTTGCTAGAGCCTGTGGGTAAAAATCAGCTGTTAGCCCCATGTAGGTCAGCCAGGAATGCCTGTCCTGATACCTCCCAACTGTTGACAGCCGGCCTGGCTGGCTGACCTGAACTTTGGAGGACAGCATCAGCTAAGCTCAGCTTTTGGGATGGATTTTTTTTTTTTTAAAGAGGAAAAATATGTGGATGTCCAGCTGTTTCATTCCCTTTTAAACAGCTATTGCAACCTCTTGCTCCACCCACGCAGCTCTCTGTGTGCCAGGAGATGTTAATCCATTTTATCTTTTAATGTTGGCATTATCTCTTGACTTACCCCATCTCTTCCCTTGTGATTCTGCAGTCCAGGTCCCTTTTAAGCAGCAGATAATTCACCTTATTTCTCTGCATTGCCAGAGCAATGTCCCCAGGCAGTGGGGTCCTGGACCCCCAGACTTTGAGGACACCTGGCCTCACCAAGGAGAGGGCCAACAGTGAAAATACTTTTGTGTTTCTTGTATTTTTCCTTATCTTTCATTACTCACCTGTGTGTGCTTCCACCACGCTTCATCCGTTCATCCTCGTTCCTTCCAGCCTTCTGAGCCCTGCAGCTGCCAGCACGCGCCTCCAGACCACAGTGAGGGGAGCTCCCAGGCCCGACTGAAAAGTTGCCAAACTCTGTATTTTCCAGGATCCAGGGACTAAGCTGCTTGCTGGACCCCCATCTCAGCCCCACAAGGAGTGATGTCTGGGTGGTTGTAGATGTGAAGTTGTACAACCTCTTCTATCAAGTGTGGGGTGGGATGAAGCTCCGGTTTATTAAACTATCTCCCAGTTATGCTGCTCTGCAGAGACACCAGCTCCTTTGCCTGCACCTTGAGAGAACAGCTGCTGGAAAAGCAGAAAGCAGGCTGGAGGCATCTTCTTGCCTGCAGTGGCAGCTCAGAAACTGCCACACNTAAAGAGGAAAAATATGTGGATGTCCAGCTGTTTCATTCCCTTTTAAACAGCTATTGCAACCTCTTGCTCCACCCACGCAGCTCTCTGTGTGCCAGGAGATGTTAATCCATTTTATCTTTTAATGTTGGCATTATCTCTTGACTTACCCCATCTCTTCCCTTGTGATTCTGCAGTCCAGGTCCCTTTTAAGCAGCAGATAATTCACCTTATTTCTCTGCATTGCCAGAGCAATGTCCCCAGGCAGTGGGGTCCTGGACCCCCAGACTTTGAGGACACCTGGCCTCACCAAGGAGAGGGCCAACAGTGAAAATACTTTTGTGTTTCTTGTATTTTTCCTTATCTTTCATTACTCACCTGTGTGTGCTTCCACCACGCTTCATCCGTTCATCCTCGTTCCTTCCAGCCTTCTGAGCCCTGCAGCTGCCAGCACGCGCCTCCAGACCACAGTGAGGGGAGCTCCCAGGCCCGACTGAAAAGTTGCCAAACTCTGTATTTTCCAGGATCCAGGGACTAAGCTGCTTGCTGGACCCCCATCTCAGCCCCACAAGGAGTGATGTCTGGGTGGTTGTAGATGTGAAGTTGTACAACCTCTTCTATCAAGTGTGGGGTGGGATGAAGCTCCGGTTTATTAAACTATCTCCCAGTTATGCTGCTCTGCAGAGACACCAGCTCCTTTGCCTGCACCTTGAGAGAACAGCTGCTGGAAAAGCAGAAAGCAGGCTGGAGGCATCTTCTTGCCTGCAGTGGCAGCTCAGAAACTGCCACACCTGCCAGAGATGTGAAGGAAAAGTTTTCAGTTCCAGGTGGCACCAAGGGATAGAGGGATTTGCAGCAACTTTCTTGCAAGCAGATTTTTAAGATGATGTGCTCAAGAGTGCTGTCTGTGCTAATGCAGACCTGAGAGATGTTGTGCTAATGCTAAGGAGTCTGAGAGATCCCAGAGTTTTTATCACTCTGAGTTGTGCTGTCATGTGTTCCACTGCTGCTTGGCCCTGCACTAGTCACAAGAGTGTCACAATTCAGCCATGAGCTCTTTTGTGATTTGCAGAAGTTAATGAATGAAAGGCCTGTGCTTCCCAGCACAGCAAGGCAAATTTGAGACTTGGCCAGGAAATGCAAAGGCTCCAACTCAGAACTCCACAAACATCCCTACCCCTGTGCTAGAGAAATCCTTCAAAGCTGCAAGAGTTCCTTGCCATGAGATCCATTTGGTCTCTGGCTCCTTCATCTCTGAGGACCCTGAACAGAGGCAGGATTGAGTTCCTCATGACTTCTGTAAACCAGCATGTCCTACTTCCACCTGGCAGGCTCATCCCCGACATACAACTATTTGTTTCTGCCTTTTTCAGGTCTGCTTTTGTCTTGCTTGCCTTTTCTCTTCATCAGTCTTTTCTCCTTGGTGATCCTTAGTCCCTCCTCCTTAGACAGCATGCAATTCCACAGCCTAGCTAAAATCCTGCATGGACTCTTAAAAAAACATAGATATATATTTGCACAGCTCACCCCTGGCACTCTGCCCAGACTCAAAATGACCCCTTCATACACTTGAACTGATGGTGGGAAATTGAGCATGGATCACATACATCAGGAAAATAAATGCTGCCTATTTTTATTATTAAGATCTTATTGGTGGTACTGGCAGTGGCTTTGTTCTTACGCATTAAATGCAGCCTTTATTAATGCTCACATTCTCCACTTTTGTACAGTGGCCAGTTTGGAGGCAAGTGGAGCCATGAGTGAGTGTATTGATGGCAGCCCGACTGTTCACTGGTCCTCTTTTGAGGACTGGGTTACAACTGCTGCCTTTATTTTTACCATGACTTAATGATTTTTATCAGTTGCACTCTGTTAACAGAAGGGTTAATTTGCACATGTTAAAGAGCAGCCTGGCTCCTGGGCTGTGCTAACAATCCTGAGACTTTCCCCCCACAATCGACTCTGCTACACAAACATAAAGGCCACGAAGATGATTAGAGAGCTAGAACACCTCTCCTATGAGGAAAGGCTGAAATAATTTGCATTGTTCAGCCTGAAGAAGAGAAGGTTCCAAGGTGACCTTATTCAGGCCTTTCTGTACCTGAAGGGGTCCTACAAGAAAGCTGGAGAGGAACTTTTTACAAGGGCATGTAGTGATAGAACAAGGGGAATAGCTTCAAAATGACAGAAGGCAGATTTAGATTAGATATAAGGATGAAATTATTTACTGTGAGGGTGCTGAGGCACTGACACAGGCTGCCCAGCAAAGCTGTGGATGTCCCATCCCTGGATGTGTTCAAGGCCAGTCTGGATAGCCTTTAAGACCCTTTCAACTCAAACTGCTCTGTGATTCAAATTTCTGCAGCACAAAGAAGGCTGCCTTTGTTCCAGAGGGTAGCACGCTATTTATTTTAAACCTTCTCCATAGCGCTGGTCCTGTTGGCTCCGGCCTCGGTACACGCAGAATCACAGAACTGTTAGGTTTGGGAGGGACCTCTGGCGTTCATCCAGTCCAACCCCCTGCCAAGGCAGGGTCACCTGGAGCAGATGACACAGGAACTCGTCCATGTGGGTTTTGAAGGTCTCCAGCAGAAGCTGCTCTGGGTCTGGGTCCCCGGGTCCCCGGCACCACCCGAGTTCAAGGCTGGAGCTCCGCCGAGCAGCCCCAAAGACGAAACCGTGGGACCCCCACTGCCCGGCGAGAAGCGCCAGCCGAGCTCCAGCGGCTCCGGGACGTTCGGGCGCCGCCCGGCGGGCGCTGGCCAAGCCCGTGGCGGCTCCTCGCCCCCTCGACTGCTCCCTGCTGAGGCCTCCAGGGCCCGGGGACCGCCCGCTGCCCCTGCCCGGCCATCCTGCGGCGCCTCCATCGCGGCCACGTCAGGCCCAACCGAAGAATCTGGGCGACCGCTGCGCAACCACCCTTGAATGAAGGAGAGCGCTGTCTGATTGGTCAGTAGCGCTGTCATTCATATGCCAGAAGGCGGGGCGGGGAGGGGATAGCAGCGGCTGATTGGTCGGCGCTGCGGCGGGCGGCCGCTGGGGTTGGTTGCG